>JAMWET010006891.1:150000-390000 GCA_024036415.1 Prochilodus magdalenae | reverse complement strand
AACACAGTAGCATGACGGCTTCTCATGCAATGCTGTTTAAGGGCTTAAAGGTCACACATATTCTATAGCGGTTTCTGTCCTTGCCCTACACAGAATGAGATTTCTTTGGATTCCCGGAATCTTTTCACAATTGCATGTACTGTAGATTATTTGCATTCGTTCTTGCGTTGAGAAATGGATTGACAGTCTTGCTAGCAAATGTAGACTCTTTCACCTGCATCTCATTAGCCACACAGTCTTCATTCATATTGGGAAGTAGTTTATTAGTAGTTTATTGTGATTGTTTATAAACAGGATAAAATTGAACAGTGAATTCCTGGAATAAAATACATGGTTACAGTGGCATGGTTACAGTGATCAACGATTTTGTCACCATGGAGTCAAAAATACTTCAATATGTGGGTAGGCCCCCTCATTCGCCACCAGCCTGAACCATGTGTATCATGGTAGCTTATAAAAAAGATCACATCACACACTATTAACTGGTATTGCATGTTATTACCACTGAGTAATTGATCACAATATCAGGATGATACCCAATACTCGATACCAGTATCAGCATCGATCAGCATTGGTCACACATCTGATCATCTTTAATGCAGGTTTGTTCAGCCACTGGTATCAACAGCTCCCACAACAAAAATGCTGTCCCTCAGTTGGCAGCACCACAGACTTTTCACCAAGTATACCAAGTTCTTTACTTCCTTTCCTTATGAGAAGATGAAGGTCCAACGAGTCAGTGGTGGTTCCATCATCCAGTCGATCTCTTCATGTGTATACTTTGGTTTAAGCATATCCACTATCAAGACTTACTTGTGCCAAAATTGTGCTTATCTAAATCGGTATCGGACACTGTTTTTGCTCTTCTGAGTCCACTAGCTTACTAGCTAAGCTTCCTTACAGAGCATCTCGGTGTCTAAAATTCTGTTTTCCATGGAATAGTACGACATGCTCTGCTAAAATGAGAGTGGCTACTTACAATCCCTGCCCCACCTTTCACCTCTGCGGAGATGTTTGGTTGTTTATGCCACTTTGGTTCATCCATTTGGTCCTTCATTGCCTAGTAATTACTGACTGTAGCAACGAGCAACTGCAACAATGCCTGGGATGCTTCTGAAAAGTCTATAGTGCCACAGCCATATTAAAAATCTAATAACTTGCCCACTATCCCGGGAGTGTGTTGAGCAGCTAGAGAACAATAAGTGGTGAAGTAGGCCTTCTGCTGTGAAGACAGTTCGCACTTCCACAGAAACAAAATGGAACTGTGGCTTTCTGCATATCACAAAAAGCATGGACACGTGCCACAATGAAAAACATTTAATAACAAGAGAAACACTCGACATGCACAAAAACCCAGTTTGCTTTTGTAAATCACACAAAACAGGAGGAAACTGCGTTTTATGGGTACTGAAACATTCTGACACAATATGAGACAATAGACGATGACACATGTAAAGAGCTGCAAATGTAAAGAGCTGCTCAGTACTGCTATATACTGCGTCCTAAACCCTTCCCTAACAGACACTTGATATATTGTGAACATGAATGCCATTAGGATATAAATAAACCATGGGCAGATTTCCAGGAAAAAGAAATGGGCATGTCACACACTATAGATGTCTTTATTCTGACGCCTAACCTGGTCAGTACCTTCCCTACCAATCCTCCATGGCCTCCATGGCTCCCATCTGACACCATAACAAAGATCAAAATACATGTTAATGTTCATAAAGCGTGTTTACTGGTAACAGCGAGAAGCAGAATAAACTTACAGACTATCTTTAAAGCCACTTCATACACAGTTGAAAACAAACAACACACAGCAGAAACTCTCTCACCTCAACACTGTTAATGCATTACATACAACACTATCCTATTCTAATAGTTTATAATAGCTTTATTAAGAACCAAAACAAAGTCAAGCAGAGATGTGAACAAGTCCATTCTGTTTCCTATTTCCCAGAAGCTACAGCACATCTGATACGACTGCCGAGGGCAATTTCTCCACCATATGGTCTTTGGCAAGCGTATGCCCACATTAGATCACAGCTGAGCTCAGTGAATTCCTTCCTCGTATTGTGACAAATGGACCCTTGAGTTATTCTAATGAAGTAATGTACAGTAGGACACGGGGGCCTGCAGGGCTCTGCCTTCACTAAAGGGAGCCAACTCTGAAGTTACTTAGTAATGTGTTTTTAAAAGAGGAAAACGTCCAAGTGGTCTCAGAGAAAGACTTGTAACCGCATATTACTCTATTAGAAACACATTTTAATCACAATATGAAAATAAAACTTCAGAATGATTTTATTACACATGAAGGTTAGCAGACACTGACAAGCTGACATATGTCGAAACTCTGAAACCACCACACCCTGAACCAGCTAAGACTTGAGAAACTGGTTTGGGACAAACACAAAATCAATCAAAGAGTGTGTTCCAGTAGAGTGTGTCTGTGTGTAGGCATGTATTTGGCTCTTTTGTGAGGATAAATTGTAATTAGAGCTACAGAAAATTCAACATCTGCATGCAACTTCTAACTTCTGAGAAGTGGAAAAATTCCCCTGCAGATATCTTTGAAAAAACAAAAGCAATTCTTCTGAAATGTGGGGGGTGCTGGAGCCTATCCCAGCACTCTGAGGCTGGAGGACAGGATACACCCTGCACAGGCTACCAGTCCATTGCAGGGCAGACACAAATAGACATGCACATAGACTAACACACTTACACCTAGAGGGCAATTTCCAATACACCTGTCTGCCTGTCTTTGGAGTATTGGAGGAAACCCAGACAGGGGAAGAGGATGCAATCTTCATCCTGGGTGACCCACTGGGGAATTGAACCCAGGCCCTTCTGGCTGTGAGGCAACAGCACTACCCTCTGCCCCAAATTTAACATACTGAAAAAATGTGGCTTCTGCAAAAATTATGGAATAATATGAATTGTTTTCATATAGAAAACCAACAAATTCTGTATTTTGGGGTCTTCAAACTTTTGCACACACTCATTTGCCAATGTATCAGCTCTGCTTCCACTGACAGGAGCACTTTATAGTTCTACTATTACAGACTGTAGTTAATCTGTTTCTCTGCATACTTTGTTAATCCCCTCTCACCCTGTTCTTTAGTAGTCAAGACCCCCACAGGACCACCACAGCGCAGGTATTATGTGGGTGGTGGATCATTCTCAGCACTGCAGTGACACTGATGCGTTGGTGTGTTAGTGTGTGTTGTGCTGTTGTGAGTGGATGAGACACAGCAGTGCTGCTGGAGTGTTTAACCACCTCAGGGTCACTACTAGACTGAGAATAGTCCACCAACCAAACCTATCCAGCCAACAGCATCCTGAGGGCAGCGTCCTATAACCACTGATGAAGGACTAGAGGATGACCAACACAAACTGTGCAGCTGCAGATGAGCTATCATCTCTGACTTTACATGCACCAGGTGGACCAGCAAATTAGCAAGGTCTAATAGAGTGGACACAGTGTTCAAACACTCCAGCAGCACTGCTGCGTCTGATCCACTCACACCAGCACATCACACACTAACATACCACCACCACATCAGTGTCACTGCAGTCCTGAGAATGACTCACCATCCACATAATCCCCGCTCTGTGGTGGTCCTGTGGGTGCCCTGACCTTTAATGAACAGAGTGAAAGGGGGAAACAGATGGACTACAGTCTGTAATTGTAGAACTATAAAGTGCATCTATATGGTAAAGGCAACTGATAAATGAGTGTACCTAATGAAGTGCTTGGGGAATCTATGATCCCAAGTCCTGACAAGGTATAAAACAAGTCTGTGTGAGTGTGTTTCACCCAAGCATATTTAATGGGCCGGAAGCAGAGGTCTATAACATCTCACTGCTCCACCCGAATTCCTGCAAACACAATCGGAGGAAAAAACGCTACTGTCTGCCGAGCCGGAAAGCGAACACAAATATCGCGCTGCTCTGGAGTGGAAATAGTGTGTGAAACACATTACTCCAAACATGTAAGTAGCTGGGAAACCCCTGACTGCCTGGGAGGAGTGACGCAGGGAGAACATGGCTTTCCCTAAGGAAGTGCCACGGGTCGCACTGACCTCCCCCTCGCACTTCCCTCATAAAACAGCACAGCCCTGTGCACCACATGCACCCTACCCACTACCCCCTCCACTGGAGAACAGCGAGCACTAATTTAGCACATGGGTGGAAAATCAGTAGGCAGTCAAGTGCGTTCATTCTGCAATGCTAATCACATTCCATTCATTACTGCTAATCATCTTAACTATCCCAACATCTTAAAGTGCAGCAAACTGTGGCATCATAAACTAATGCTTCAGATGAAAGCAAACTGGAACTGAAATGGTATTTACAACTTGCAAGCAGATAAATTTGCCAATTAGCTAATTAGCTAGCAAGTTTTACTTACCCTCTGTATGTAGTTTCGATGTAGCAGTCCTGAGCTAGAACAATGACTGTTGGTATAGTGCAGTGTTTCTCAACCCTGGTCCTGTGGGCACCCTGCCCTGCACATTTTAGTGCTTTCCCGGCTCCCAACACACCTGATTCAACTTATCAGCTCATTAACAAGCTCTTTCAGAGTAGCAGGGGGTGTGTTAAAGCAGGGAGCCTCCAGGACCAAGGTCGAGAAACGCTGGTATAGGCTTTGGCCAAAATACATTCTTACTCCTGTTTTAGTGCTGTGCTGTACAGGAGTGAATTGAATGGTTAAACTGGAAGGAGGGCAGCATGGTGGCACAGTGGGTATCTGTCGCCTCTCAGAAAGAAGGGCCTGGGTTCAGTTTGCATGGTTTGTGAAGGACTGGTGGCCTATCCAAGGTGTTTCAGCCTTCTACCCAATGAGTGTTAGAATACACTACTTAGATGAGAAACAAATGGACAAAGAGAAAAAGGGATTTTGGGCTTAAAATGGTCAACAGGGGCATTTTAGGAAAAGAGAACAGGAAAGGAAAGTGACAAAAGAGAGACACATTAAATAGGTTTGCAACAAGCACTCTGTAGGTCCAAATGTTTGAAGACGCCTGCTCCTCAAGCTGTTCCTCCAAAATCAAGGATATGAATAGGGAACCTCCTTTGCTGCACTAACAGCCTCAACTCATCTGAGAGGGCTTTACACTAGATATTGGAACACTGTCATGAGGATGTGACTGCATGCAGCCACATAAGCATTAGTAAAGTCGGGATGGTTCCATCACTGCAGAGAACACAGTCTCACTGTTCCACAGCCCAATGCTGGCTGGCTTTATACTCCTTTAGTCGACACTTGGCATTGATCATGGTGACCTGCTCCAGGGTGTTGCACTCTATTAGCTGTGCTTTTCTAAGGAGATTATACCAACTGTGAACAAAGGAAAGCCTGCGTCATCAATGGGTGCACTGTAAGGTACCTGGACATGGGGTGTCTGAACATGCACTGTATCACAAACGTGACAAACACACGTGAATGCAAATGAAAATGAGACACACTGATCAAAAACACGTGGCCATGTGCAGCTATTTCACTGTTTCACTACAGGTTTGATACAACATGACATCCTGCTCTATATGCAGAATACAGCTAAACATCAGAAGCAGAAAGAAGAGTCCCGGTTGGAGACAGATGTAGTCTTGTAGCCACACATTCACAAATTAAACTGGCAAAGTACAACACATAATGGATGGCAGACTGTTCTTTGTTTTACATTATGTTATGTTATGTTATGTTATGTTATGTTATGTTATGTTGTTCTACATATGCAGAGTAACTGAATTCTGACCACCTGTATTCCAATGAGTCTGTATTCCAAAGCCCCATAGTCAAGTCAAGTCAAATGTATTTGTATAGAGCCTTCTCCAACAGATGTTATCACAAAGCAGCTTTACAGAGGATCCGTGTCCAAGCCCTCGGTGAAGACGCCAAGGGCCACAGTGGCGAGGAAAAACTCCCACAGAGGAAGGGGAAGGTACCTTGAGAGGAATCAAGACTCACATCCTCTGGTCCACACCGGATAGCAAGACCAACCAAACAACCAAACCTATAATAAGCAACATAACCAACACAAACAAAACAACAATAGGTAGTACATAGGACTGAAGTTGGGGCTTCTTATTCATATTATATTTGAAACTTTACAGGTAGTACTTTACAAGTACAAGTGATGAGTAGTATGGCAATATTATTACATTAGTTACTTAATAATAATAATAATAGTAATAATAATAATAATAATACGTAGAAGAAGAAGAAGAACTTATTTGGGCAACATTAAACAACCTAAACTGAAGTTTTGTCATCAGCGGCGTTCATGATTAGCTAAAGGTTCCTTCTTTGTTAGTATCAAAAGGCTTGAAATTAATTTTATATTCAGTTGATGTAATGACCTATAGGGTTCACTAGAACATGAATGCATTATTGAGCTTGTAGTACCCTGTTGTAACAGGAAGGTTGAGGCAGGTTGCAAACGCAAAGTGGTCCGGGAGGCAGTCAAAATACAGGAAGGCATTGACAGGTACATATCCATAAAGAGGGTGAAAACAGCCAGAAACAAAACAAGGGTCAAAAACTCAGGAATAAACACAAACATTACAAAACACAGGGAAGAAGAACAGAAGGGAAACACGGCCCAGAACTCACTAGTGAAAACAGAGACTTCGCGACCAGACAGGGCAAACAAAGGAGTCCTAATGGAAGTCCAAATGAGTTCCAGATTAGCTTCAGGTGTGGGAGAGGGTGGAGCCAGGGTGGAGCAGGAAAAGCAGTGCAATGACATGAAGTCCCCAGAGGGGGCGTTGTGTGACAGCTGTACACCTCTAGAAATGTACAATTCAGACATCAGGAGAAATACAGAAAAAAGTAAATGTACGTTAGTGCTTTCTTGAAACACTAGCTTCTGTGTGCTTATTTGATCAGCAGTGTGTGGTTCTATATAGCCTGATACTGTATTTCTTTGTGATGCCCCAGCCATCATACACACTGGACACCCTGGAGCACTGGAAACATGTTCTCTGGAAGGAGATACAAGGACTATTTAGACAATTACTCACATCCAACTTTGTGCCAACAGTTTGGTGAAGGCCCATTCCTGTTCCAGCATGACTGTGTCCCTGTGCACTAAACAAGATCAATAACAGACATGGTTGGAGGAACTCACTTGGAGCATTGACTGTGTCCAACAAACTAAAATAGATGTGATGAAGAGTTGGAAAACTGTAAGCACTGAATAGGGACAGACATAGGAGCTAAAGAAGTTGAGTGAAGGTTTCTTATTAAAAAGTAAAGGCTGATCAAAGAAACCAAGAAAAATAAATGTAATCAAAACTCAATATAATGACCTCACACCATAGAGGGGGTGGGGTTGAAACTTGGTAGCCACTTCACAATGCCAGCAATGATTAAAAAAACATCAGTGTAATCAGCTACCTGGAGGAAATACAGTGGCAGTGCTCTGCGTATCAGTTTTGTTCATGATGTTTATAACGCTGGAATAAGCAGTTTAATCCATCAGCGCAGCTAGAAAACGTCTAGGGATGGTATCCATGCTATCAAGACTCGCACTCATAAATCAAGCCAATTTGGCTGCAGATTTTGTGGTTCTGTGTTTGGGTGTGCGAGGGGAGCCAAAACATAAGAAACGAAGAACAAAGGCTGCAAGTCAAACGGCATGTGATCTCAGAGCGATGTGCGAGCTGGAGCTGTTAATGTGAGGCGCTCTCCAGCTCTCTGCGGTTTTAATGATACTTCCCTCTGTTCTTTTTACCACTAAAGAGAGAGGAGCCTGTGGACTCACAATAGGGTGTGTTTGCGTGTCTGCATGACAGACAGGGTGTGATCTGGCCCGTTCACAGAGCATCTGCGCCTGCATGTTTCCCATAAACGTGTTGGAGAACACTGCAAGCAGATACATGTGCAGTAAGCAGACAAATAGGTCCATCTGTTCTAAGCCTTTTGCACTAAATTGGGCGAATTGCGCCTGAAAACCAAGTCCGTCATGCAGAAAGCTTCAGTACGGGTCTGAACACACCGGTCATGGAGTGCAGACATGAAAAATAAATAGATGGAAAGTCAACAGTCTCTGAAAAGAAGACTGTGCAAACTGCTGAAGGATCAAGATAATGGAAGTGTGGCTGTGCGGGAAGTTGTGGATACTGGTGCCCTAATTTATTAACCCTTATGTTATTTATAATGGCACATTTGTACTAATGCAATGGTCTGTGAAAGGCAAAAAGCATTGCTATTCTAAGTTAAATAGCTTGGTGCCATGCATGCATGTTTTTGTCTATCCTGTGAATGAAGACGTATGAGCTGTTAGGTGTTCTAGTGCTTGTGTTTGCATTGGTGTGACAGTTGGCCCAATGTATTGTTTGCTATAGGCTAATGGTCAGCCACATCATTAATAAGTCATTTAAATTAATTTCTTACCAAACGCATGTGGGTCAGGATCACATCGTGATCAGAACTGCTTATGGAGGGTCTGCATTGATATTACATTCAGCAACAAGGCTGCGTTTATTAGCAGAAACAGCAAAACCGGGAATGAAACAAGTGATTAACGAAAGGTTGTTGGACTGAACAGTAAAACATAAATTCTCATGCTTATCAGGATCTTTAATGTTTCTCTGTTCCAAGTAAAACTTCCAAATCTACAAATTATCCCCACCCTCCCATTTGTGCAACACAAAACTCATTACCATGGATGTTTTTTTAACCTTGTTAAAAAAACATGTTTTATAACCTTACAGTTATAAAGTGTCTCAATGAAGAAATGCTAGATGTTTAAATGATGTGTACTCATTACAGTATTTAACCTTATGCTTGATTTAACCCCAAAATCCAGCAAACCAGACACAAAATCCACTACAAATTCATTACAAACAGAGGCACCCCTTGCCATCAGCCAAGGCAGGCAACTACTTGGGACCCCAAGCCCATGGTGGGCCAGCAAAGGCTGTCTATATATATCTTTCTGAATAACCAGTTTTTTAAATACTGTTTATATTAAGACTTTGATATTATAGAATTATTACATAATGGTGACAAACACTGGCTGGAGGTGCCCCCTGTGAATTTTTGTCTGGGGCTCCAACAGACTTTAGAATTGCCACTGACTACAAATATGCATTTCAGTGCCTGGAGTTCAGTTGTTTCTGTGAATGGCATTGATCCATATGAAGCGGGAGTTTCCTAAATGCTAACGCTGCCACTAACGCAGTCTTGCCATGACTGAGATGCTGGTATGCATGTGATTCCTGCCAGGTGTGAAATCACATGCATACCCTCATCTTTGTTTTCCAGAACTAAGCCTTCAAAGGAGCCAAGGCTCCTCTAACTGTACACATAAATGGAGATTGGGGCGAGCAAGACATGCCCTGCTTCCCTGTACTTGATCTCTTTATAGTGTTGAAATTACAGTGACTGAAAATAGTAAAATATGAAATAAACGTAGCTTTTTCAGATAAAAGAGTGATGTTTTTGCACAGTGTGATTATTTTCATAAAGTACAGACAGCTGTAGGGACTGTTCTGCAGTATATGAACTATTACTTGAACTAGGTATACTATATAAAATACTTTAGGTAGGTTGTCATTCATTGTCAGTTGTTATTTTTACTGTAATTGCTGAGATTTTTATAGTTTTTGACAATAAATGTGATTGCTGAACTTAAAATATCATGCTTACATTAACAAGCACTGCTAACAGATGGGAGTTAAATTGTACAAACATGTCAAAAAGGGAATTGGGGAAAACCAAAGCAGTTTGTGAAATTTGCCCATTTCACTCAACTCAGTAAGAGCCACTACATCTTTTAAGCCCTGCACAAACATAGTGTAATCAGCATCCTATGCACAGTGTCTGATTACTTACAGCCGCAGCCAATTCAAGGCTAATTTCAGGCACATATTGACACCACAGCAAGGCATATTTTGCCAGGCCCCTTCTCACATACGTACATCTGGCTCTGACAGTCCCATCTGTTTATGGTTCACGTGCTCGTCTATCAGTTCTCTGAGGCTGCCCCTGCGGGCCAGCGGCTGATTCATCATCCTCCACAGTCTCACTTCCTCGTTTTTGCTCATGGGACGCTAACTGTGATCCAAAATCCCTGGCAAAAGGCCTTCAAGCGTGCAAGCTCAAAACCGGGCCCCCAGCACACAGCATCTCCTGGATGCATTCCTCTAACACGGACATCGGATCCTCTCAGGAAGTCCAGGGAATCATTTTCTCATCACCCCAGCGCTGACTCACTCACCTCCTCTTCCACACCCCTCCCCAACCCACACTCTGGGATCCTGCAGAGTCAAGAAACAGGACTGTGGTCCAAAACAAACTGAGTAGGTGAAAGAGTGCAGACTTCACACTTCGTATGGGAGAAGGTGTCCAAGCTGGGAGCTGACCCTTTAGGTCTGTTTGTCTGAAGTCCACGCACTACAGGAAATAAGATGAGCAATGCTACCGCTTTTAATTTAGTGCCAGTTCTGCATGAAACAGATATTGTGTAGCAACATCAGATTTAGTATGCATGTTGATGTATAACTCAAAAATGAGGCAACAAAAAAGACAATACAGGCCTAGTGTGTGATCCACACCTTATCTTTTTATCTTTAAATAACTTTGTTCAGCTGTGGATTTCTGCTTTCTAGTCGGAAATCTTGACCCTAGAAGAATATCAGTTCTACAGAATTTGCTAAATGTCTGTGTAATTCCAACATTGAGATTTAAACAAAGTTATTCATATGGTTAGTATGAAAAGGCCCATTGTAGAGAAATGTACCAAGATCTAGCTATGTCTACAATACAAATATATTTCTATTTATTACTCAAAGCTGCCAGTAAACCTTCATGTGTCTTCAGGGGAACACACTTATCGTCAAAAGAAGTTACACCCAGAAGGAAGTGTGGGAAAGCAGTGCTACTGGGAAGGAAGATAAAGGTTACCTGGAGCAATAAACAATGATAAACTTAGACTGATATGGGCAATATATAATAAGCTCCACATATAGAAGTAGTGTCTCAGTATGGTGTTGGGAAGGCATGTTTGTTAACACAACATGCCATACATCTCTGGCATGGGGAGATGTACATTGACAAGTACACAGACTCTGTAACTGGATTCATTAGAAAGTGCATAGAGGATGTTGTACTCACAAAAACAGTCTGTGTTTACCCCAACCAGAAACTCTGGCCGAACTGTGAAGTTCGTGCAGCTCTGAACGCACGGACTGCTGCTTTTAAATCTGGACACACGGAGGAGTATAAGAAAGCCAGCTATGCTCTCCAGAAGACCATAATAGCAGCCAAACATGAGTACAGGGCTAAGGTGCAGTCACAGTTCAACACCACCAACACGAGAGGCCTGTGGCAGGGCTTAAACACAATAACAGACTTCAGGAGGAAAACTCGATCTGTGGATCACATCAGTGCTGCGCCTCCAGACCACACCGTACTCCCAGAAAGAGCCCCTGCTACTGCCGACCCAGCCCCCCACACAGTCTCTGTGGCTGACATGTGCAAAGCTTTCAAGCATGTCAACATCCGCAAGGCACCCGGACCGGATGGCATACCTGGACGAATCCTTAAAGTATGTGCACATCAGGTAGCAGGAGTGTTCACAGACATCTTCAACCTCTCTCTCTCCCTGTCAGTTGTGCAGGCATGTTTCAAACTGGCCACCATTGTGCCTGTTCCAAAGACAGCTAAGATTGCCACCTTAAATGACGGGCCGACGCCAGGTGGTAAAGTTGGTTGGCATCACCTCTTCCTCACTGACCCTTTGCACTGGAGCCCCAAAGGGCTGTGTGCTCAGCCCTCTCTTGTACTCCCTGTATACCCACGATTGTACAGCCAAGGAGGCCAACAGAGAGGAGGTCAGCTTTCTGACACACGAGTGCCAAGAGAATAACCTTTCTCTCAATGTCAACAAGACAAAGGAGCTGATAGTGGACTTCTGGAGGCAGGAGACAGTGCACACTCCCATCACCATCAATGGGGCCACTGTAGAGAGCACGGTTCTAACATCACAGAGGAACTCACACGGACTGAACACACCACACGGGTGGTGAAAGAGGCACAACAGCACCTCTTCTTCCTCAGACAGCTGAGGAGGTTTGGCATGAACCCCCATATCCTCAGAACATTCTACACATGTACTGTGGAGCGCATTCTCCAGCTCCATTATCACCTGGTATAGGAACTGTACTGCTATTGAGCGGAAAGCTTTGCAGAGGGTGGTGCAGACAGCTCAGTACATGACCGGGGTTCAGCTTCCAAGCCTCCTGGATTCATACACCAGCCGCTGCCTGAGGAAAACCAGGATGGTTCTAAAGGACTCCAGTCACCCAAGCCACTGTCTGTTCTTACAGCTTCCAAGTGGGAGGAGGTTCCAAAGCATAAAGTCAAGAACCAGCCGCCTCTGAGAGTTTCTTCCCCCAAGTCATCAGGCTACTCAACAGCCAGTAGTGCTGATGCACCGGTATATGGACCTGGTTCAGCACATCTCACCAAAACCATCTAAACGATGATCTCCATGGACAATCATCACTCTGCACTTTACATTAGCATATTTATACTTACACATAGACTGACCTACTGTTATCTTCCATTCATATTGTATGTCTGTAGTATAAATAAATAAATATATATATATATATATATATATATATATATATATATATATATATATATATATATATATATATATATATATATATATCCTGCACCTCTCATCTACCTGAGCCTTACCATAACCATAATGCTATATGGAAATGTGTACATCTGGATATATCATAGTTTAGATATATATATATTTTAGTTTTTAGTAAGGCCCGTCCTTGCTTACGCCGCATGCTTGGCCAAGAATGAAACGTGAATTATTTGCATGTCTCACAATATAAAACATACCCACCAAGTTTCATTTCTGTCAGTTGAGTCCTTCTCCTTGCAACTATTTGTCCAACTATTCTTTTGATGGTCCCAAATAAACAAATCTTTTATGCTGTGTTAAAATGACATTTTTTTGTATTTTATGTTATTTTAGTATCATATATAATACGTATAATTGGGTTCTCTTAATCTTTATTTAACACTTGTGTGGAACTCAGATTATGCTTTACATTATACTTATGCAGACATACAGGAAAAGTTTAATTTAAAAGTAGGGGAAATTACAGTTAGTTGAGAATGTCTCAGCATACTCATAACCATTTCATGTAAAACAAAAAAGTGAGGGAGCTTTTAGTGGTGTCTGGTTCCTATCACCACCACTGTGACCAACTCTGACTCATTTAATTACAATGAAATTGTTTATATGTCTATAACTATTTAATTATGCAGCAAGAAAAATCACTGGAGGGACCAGGATGGTGAAGGAGGAACGGTGGATAGACACTTTGCTATATGCTTTGCAGTGCTATTACTCAGATAGAAGACACCCAGATTTAATATTCAAAGCTATAAAACATTATTAGAAAAAGAAAAGTCAGAAATATACCCAAAAGACACATTTGCATCACAGTTCATTTTCATTAATCTTTTGGAACACGTTCCAGATAGGATTCTCAAAGCTACTGCACACCAGATGCATCAGGTGGACGGCTTCCAGCATTGCACAAAGTCTCTGAGCTCAGCATCTTTCTATGGCGGCACTGAATTAACTCCAGAAAGGGATCATAAACAGCTACAGTGAGAAGGGCGGTGAAGGTCGAGTCTACAGGGTTCACAGACAAATGCTAAAGTTTTGTTCCCTTCAGCTAAAACGGACAAACCTAGTCACACATTAACACTGCTAGAAACCAGTACAACCTCCAGACATGTCAAATCCACTAAATGATGTTGGAAACGGTGTTCCATTAAATCTATTTGAGTAAAGTATAAATGTACCTGAGTTTCTTGTTCATCAGTGTTTGTGACTCTCCTCTATACTTGCTGTGCATGATAGTCTTCAGCTGGTTGAGTTGCAACCTGATCCAAGTCCCATGTCCCTGCAAATAGTCTACTAAATGTCAGACTGGATGTTATGCAGCTATAGTTGAAAATGTAGACACATAATGTGTTGTTTGTATGTAGAAGCCATTATATATGATGTCCTATGAGTAGAAAGTCATTTCAGATTGAGTCTATATGTTTTGCATGCCCCGGTTATTGTAGCCAAGAAGGACATCTTACACAAAGCACAGCATTCAGGTAGATAATTACACTGTAGCTCTGTTTCTTCACTGAAGAACATAAAGAGTAACTTGCCAAACCTGCACAAAAGAGTGCAAACTATACTGTACATGTAATTAGCACTGAAGAATATGTCTGTATTGTAACAGTTTAACTACAAACCAGTATATTACCAGTATATTATTATATGTGCAAATTACCCACTAATACTCCTCATACTATGACAGACGCTGACCTTTGAGTTTTACATTGATGACATCCAGGGTGGTCCTTTTCCTCTTTGGCCCAAAGAACACAATGTTCATTACTCATGGCCTCGTCAGACCACAGCACACGTTTCCACTTTGCAACAGTCCATCTCAGATGAGTCCAGAGAAGTCAGTGTTTCTGGTTGTTGATATTTGGTGTCCACTTTGCATAATAGTGTATTAACCTTCCTTAGTGGCTGGTAAGTGTTTTCACACATGTAGTGTGCAAAAATCACATGCTTACATGTAATAACATGTTGTCTTATTACATGTGAAGATTTCACACATTTATTTCACAACCGATAACACATTTAAATGTAAAGTGTGCAAAAACCACATTAATGTTCTGTAACAGTATGAACAGCAGGCTTCATTCAAATAATGATCATTCTTTTCCAAATTGTTGTTAAAAGCACATATTATAACATTTCTGGTTCAGAAGTGGTTAAATAGCTGAAAGCCTGTAACAGCTTTAAACAATTGCTGACACAGGTAATTCTAGATATCAAATATATATGTATATATGTACGGGATGTGAAGAGCATGATATAAATCTACACACATCATCAAAAGAATAGCTGCACCCAGAAGGACTCAAACCACAGGAATGAAACTTGGTGGGTAGGTTAGACCTTGTGAAACATGCAAATGATTCAAGTTTCATGCTCTGCCATGCATATGATGGAAGTAGGGACAGGCCTTGTCAATGTACCCCAGTGGCCCAGCAGCCACAATTATAGACATTCCTCAAGCAGTGATGCCTCCATAAGTCATCCTGTTAGTGCCACCACCATTGGCAGATGGCTGCACGATGCAGAACTTCATGTGCACAGACCGCTATGGCGACTGATTTTAATACCATGCCAACGTCACCAAAATCAGCGGGTCATCGTCATGGACGAGTGGAGACACTGTGATCAGCACCAAGGTGAACGGTTTGTTGTCATGCGTCACACATTTTAAAGGCCTTGCGTCACTGCATCTCCACCTCTACCACAACATCTGCAGGAACTGTGTGAGAATATTCAAGCCGCATGGGGTGGACTGTCACAGGACACCATTAGCAACCTCTACAACTCCATGCTGAGACATTGGAAAGGTACAATAGCAAACATGGTGGCTCAACACAAAAAGCATTGCAAACCAACTTTCTTTTTTTTTGAGAATGAGTGTATATCCTTATACTCAAAATCCGACCTTAGTGTCCCTGAATAAACTGCATTCTGCCATAACTTTATGTCCTAATATGGATTTTTGAAATATGTCCCTTGGCAGAAGTTTAACTATGTGACAGATGTTCCAACTCTGCACTCTCTGAACCTTGAAACTCATTCTGTAGTGATAGGAAATTCAATCCAGTTCACCAAACCAATTCTTTCTAACTCTCCATTTCAACAAAATTGAGGTCCAATTACACGATTCACTGACTCAGAGTTCTACTTTCTCCTCATCTCCTCCATATACAATGACATATATCTCAAACAGCGAGTTTGATTTTGCGACTTGTAATGCAGGTTTATAGTTTGCAAGATGTAAAGTTGTTAAGGACTGTTAATGTACCTTACTGGTGGAACCTCACTCTGTAAAATGACCCCCAATAGCAGAAAAGAAAGTTCAGTTCAGTCGGTCTATTGAAAAGAACTGGGTCAGAACAATGCATCTAACTTAACATAGCAAATACCACCACGCCATTGGCTACACTACTGTGCAGGGCCAAACCGAAATCACTGCATGGACACTGCAGGGTCATTCAAAATACATTGTCTGCAAACACAGTTCCTCACTGCAGCCACAAATGCAAGTTAGAACTCCAGATATAAACATTTACATTTATGGCATTTATCTGACCCTCTTATCCAGAGCGACTTACAAGGTTAATCATATTACAGGTGGGCCAGTGTAGTGTTAGGAGTCTTGCCCAAGGGCTCTTATTGGTGTAGCACAGCACAGTCACCCAGACCGGGATTCAAACCCCAGTCTCCCACATGCGGTGGTGGCTCTCTGGCGGGCAGCGGTGTTACCCGCTGAGCTACACCGACCACTAAACTTCTACCAAGGGACATATTTAAAATATCCATATTTAAAAAATCTATATTAGGACATAAAGTTATGGCAGAATGCAGTTTAGTCAGGGACACTAAGGTCACTGGATTTCAAGTATAAGGATCCACCACTAAACAGGTCTATGAACATCCCCGCCTTCTCTGGGCCCAAGCTTGTTTAATTTAAAAAAATCAAATGCACATTATACAATTACAGCAGCATTCACAACGTGAGTGTATATTATTACAGACATAATTCAAATGGAAAATGTGTAGTAGTCAAAGTGGTTTAGACATTTTGTTTTCATGGTGTTAACAGCCTAACTCATTTAAAACATATATAAAAAGGAACTTCACCCTCAATTTGCAATTTAATTTGCACATGGTGGCTATCCAGCTGTCTGTTAATGTTGACCTTTATAATATCATAGGAAGGCAGTTAAAATAAGAGCATTGTAATTCTAGATCCTGGCGGGCTAACAAAGTGTGGTCATTTCCCTGATATAACACAGCACTGGAGTTGGGCACCTCTCTTCTGGATAATTGATTTTACAGGCAAATATGAAATGACTAACTCTGACCTTCCTCCTGCCTGCAGGTGCTATCATCTCTCAGCACTACCATTTCCCATAAGTGCTTTCAGCAGTTCAACACTTCTTAATGAGCTTGTGTTAACAGATATTTAGCTGAAACACACACAACATGTAAAACACATACACATGTGCTCTCACGCGCTCATTATGAGGTCATTCAGTGCACTCACAATCATACAGCACTGAAGCTGAACCATATGAACATACATAGCCAATAGGCTAATAGTAGTTACATTCCTAAAATAGACAGTTGGTAAAAAAAGGACAGTAGCAGTCTATACGCCGCAAACAGGTTGGGATAAGATAGACAATAACAATAATAATAATAATAAGAAGAAGAAGAAGAAGAAGAAGAAGAAGAAGAAAAAGAAGAAGAACTGAAGTGGGTGGAAATAAAAAGTAAATGTTAATGTTAAATGATAATATGCTAATTACAAAACAGTTTTGTTTGACCTGTGATGTTGTACATGTTAATATTTCTTTTTTATGTATGTCAATGAAAGAAGCCAGTGAAGAATTTGGACCATTTCTATTGGTCCACTCATCATGAACATTTTACACAATATAAACAGGAACTGATTCATACAATAAAAAAAATGTAGTTTTTATTTGGACGATATTTAATTATGTGTTTTTGTAAATATATGTTCATTCCTATTTTGACACCTGTAACATTTTTCAAGAACCTCGGGACAGGAACACTGTCCACTGTTACTGTGGTACCCAAGCACAAGCACGATTACATCAACTGCTTAAAATGTGTCACTGGAAATGTGCTCAACAAATTCTGACTATGGCAGTTGATCCAAAATGTAACCCATGGTGCTAGTCAACATTAGTGACACAGCACTGACCTCAGTTAACTGCGAGAAGATGAGAAGAATTAGCCAGCTAGCAAACAGCCCAAACAACTATCTACCACAAACCAGGAAATCTCGCTGTACAGGGTACTGTAGCACTACTGTAAGAGGCAAGTAGACAGGTTTACAACGGATATAGTGATGGTTAAATTACCGGAGTGTAACTTTAATTTATAATTCAATCACTTACATGAGCATACAAGATGTGTAATTACTTTTCACCCTCTGTTGAATTAATTTACCCAGTTTGACTAATCTTACATCTTCACTATACTACTACATTCAGCCTTTTCGAGTGTTTCAAATAAGTTTCAAATAAGTTCTTTTTTATTTATCTCAAACCAAATCAATTATTATATATGTGCAAGAAGAATATTACTTTTTACGGCTCAGTATATCTTAGTATAAATATTTAGTTACTGTAGTTGCTTTCTGTGCATTTAAAAGAGAAGCTTAGTTTCTAAAAAGACGTTGTTACCTTGATTTTGCTACCTTGGTTCTTTTTCCCAAGTTGTTTATGGAATGGTACTTTTACTTTATCAGAATCAGAATCAGAATCAGAATCAACTTTATTGTCACACAGTCACAAGAACCGGCGAAATTAGCCATCGACCTGTCCATACAATAACATACAGGGGGGAAACAAGACAGGACAGGAGGACAGGTGAGCCGCTGCGTGAGACACGCGCCGCCAATCATCAATGAAAAGGGATACACAGGGAAGGAGGAGGGAAAAAAAAGCATTACCCCCAGACTGTGCCCTAGGAGAGCACAGTGTAGGAGCATCAAAAAAAAACCTCAGCACATAAGCACATACAGCACAAGAACCAAGCAATTATCTGTTATTTCACTGATATAACAACACTTTTACACGAGTTTGGGTTTAGGCACAAGTATATGGACAGCCCTCCTGCTTATTGAGTTTTAATGTTTTAGCCACACCCAAGTACAGGTGTATAAAATCAGACACGCAATCCTGCAATCGTAATGGCAGATTTATGGGCCCGAATGAGCTCAGTGACTTTAATATGGCAACTAGTGAAGTTCGTAAAAGTTGCAGTACAAGAACTCAGGAGCTTTGTGAAATGCCTTGCACTCAAGCCTAAGATCACTATTAGCATTGTCAAGTGTCCCATTGACACCTGCAGAATCTGGGGCACTGTTCTCTGGATGTGATTGAAACACCTGAACACCTGAAAGTCATTAGGAGGTGTGTCCACATACTTTCAGCCATATAATTTATCAGTGGTTCAGGTTGGTTTATGTACCTCTAGCAGCTGTGTATTTCTACAAATGCCATTCTGAAGTCCCCACTACCCAAATTTCCTGGGGGAAACATTATGTGTATTTTTAGCAGCAAGAGAGGATGGAAAAGCTCACTGAAAACTTGGTGTGCATCCTGTTTTTATGTCTTTGGGAAACACGATGTGTCATTAGTTCCACAAACATTAGTCATAGCTTGAGACAGAGGAAAGGTCAGGTATGGGAACTTTTCAGTGGTAAAAGGCATAAATAAAAATTAGCAAGTCATCTCACAGCAAGAAGCTGTTTTGTAGTCACCATAACAGACATTTGAGTTGATGTGGTCATCAGGAAAATCCCTTCTAGGCAAGATGTCTGTTTGAGTGAAAGCTAAAAGATTGAAACCTTGGTATGGGTGCAACAGGACAGCGAATCAGCCTGCTTTCAGCCTCTCTGGTTACTTATGCCATGTCTGACAAGCTTTCACGGCCTTCAAGGCCAACATGTTAACTGCTGAGTTTTAATAGCAAAGATAAATAACCCTGTTCAATTCTTCATAATCTCTGAAAAAATAATTTCCATAAAACACACATGCACAATACTGTGACCTCTGACCTAATGGTACTAAAGTTAAGCATGCAGATGGCACTGAAATGCGTTACAGTCATATGCAAAAGGTTTGGGCAGTCACATTTCTGGGTGAAAACCCTAAGAGAACACACTCCTCCACACTGAATAGAGAACTGCTGTTTACTGGATATATTTTATCTGTTAGGAAATAGAAAACACTACATGTTGTTGTGTTTTGTTTTTCTGAAGTATCAATATTTAAGCGTGTTCTATGTAGATGTGATTGTGTTCACCTTTTAACAATTAACCTGATAATTTTACCAGGGATGTTCAAAATGACATGTGCAGCTGTGAAATTGATTTTCAGTAGTATGCTGGTTTAGGAAATGGTCAAATTTCCCCTTACACTCTAGAGATATAAAAAAAAAGACAAAATGCCCCACCCCATGGTACATTGTATGTTCTGAAAGCTTTTGGTAGTTACCTGTTGTAGTTAGAGTTGCTAAGCTCTTTAGGTGAACTAAGCATGGTTTTCCTCACTTTGAAAGTGCATCACTTCCTTATGATATTTTAGAGAATTCACTTAAGAAGTAGCACCTAACTCTCATGCAGCAGGAAGTAGTAAAGTGAAAGGCTGATTTCCCATGAAATGTAGCAATAGCAACAATAAGATCTTGAGAAAACAACATTTTTGTATTGGGATAATAATATGTAAGTAGCTCAAGATGTTGAAAAATCAAATGATAATAAAGAGAGAAATGAAATACATGTGCATGCATGACCCTCTAGAGCTCCCACTGAATACTTGTGAAGTACTTAGAGCTACACTGTGTATGTTTTGGAGAACTGGGGGCTTCCAATTATCAGAACATGTGGAATAACATTTTGTGTCATTGGTTGTATTTTGGGCTTCTTCCCCAACACATTATCCAAAAGAAGAGAATTCAGAGAGAACTCGGTCAAAACATCATATCTAAGTGAGTATAATGATGATTTTGCATTTGAACATCAGGTCAGAGCTTCTTTTTGAGTCTGCGTGTGATGTTAATCCACAATAGCAAATGAGATGTTAATGTTAATGTAATGGTAATGTAATGTTAAGGCACAGTACTAAAAGAACCCTGTGAAATCCGCCCCGCCCACTTAGACACTGAGTAAATGCGGCCGTGCGTGCTCACCTCATTTTAGCACTTTATTTCCTGAGTTTTTCTTTTGCAACTTAATAACGAAGTAGATTTATGTACAACATTCGCCCAGACTGAGGCTTTGCCAGACTAGAGCCTGGTGTGCAGCTGGACACTACTGGAGCCCAGATTTGATCAGGGGAGTTTTTGTACTGTCCCTAGAAACACTGTTACTCAGATCTTATTGGCATGCAAATCCTAGTGTGCACTCTCAGAGCTGTAACTGCAGAGCGATTCCACAGAAGAGGCATACAAACAACTAGCACGAGGCAGCGTGTGCTCCGATTTATGATCTAAACACACGGCTCATCCACTCCTTGTTTTCCCGGAGAGAGTTTAGGTGACTCACCATCACCACTCCACCCAAATGACTGCTGCATCTCGAGGCCTGAGAGGACTCTGGCTGCACAGCTGTGCTATACATTTGAATTTATCAGGTAAAACAGTTCTCCATGGATTACATTTACAGCTGGCTCAACATCCAGATGATCTGTGGAGGAAGAGCTTTCTTAATAAGTGATTTTGTCTTTAACAGCATAATCTATTCATTTCATCTGATATCATTTATGGCTATAGCCATCTGTCACACATATTTGGCGTGAGGTCCAAATGTCTGGGACCACTTTGAAAAGCTGGGATTAAAAACAGAACAGTTTAAAAATTCAAAAAAAAAAAAAAAACTTATAAACAACAAGGCCATATTCAAGATTCTGCTGTATTTCTATATAACTATTTAAGTGTATAAACATTTGGAAATTTGACTGTTTTAAGGCCTTTGGCTTTGAAATTCTTAGGTGGATCTCATCACAGGCTTTCAAAAGATTCTACTGTTCGTCCAGATTGTAATGCATACAATATAATTAGTAATAGAAGAGTAATAAAGAGGCGCTTTATTAAACTAGAGAAGAATGCACAATAGAACCATTGGTCAACACCATGCTCTCAGACGGTTTATTCCTACTGTATTCATTTTGCAGAAGCTTAAAGGCTAATGTTAACAGTACAAGGTATTGCCTACACATGTTTTCTTCTCTGCACACTTATCTGTGTCATGATGCAGAGAATAGATTCATGAGTAACCTTAGCTATGCATCTGTGGAGCTGCAGATTGTCTTTTAGAATTGTGGGCAGGTTGAGACCCAAACAAACCTTAACACAAACCAGAACTAGCACAAACAGAGCAGTCTGAGGATCAGCATGCAGACACGGTGCAACATAATAAACTGTCTAAAAACAGACAGGTGAGGATTACTTCTTGGAGAGGATGAAAGATGGTACACTTTCTTCTCTCTCTGCTTTCTCTGTTTATTTTTTTAGGCTCTGCAGAACAGCTTACAAAACAGGGTGTTACCTTGTTGTGGCAAATCCAATTCATGTCAAGCAGGGCCGGTGTTTGCACTAGGCAAAGGTGCACAGCCTACTGGGTGACCCTGAGCCAAGAGACTTGTGAACATGTGAATTAGATATACTGTATGTGCTGATGTTAAATAATCTATACATAGACACATTATAAACATGGCTGCTGTTTGCAGTTATACTATATTCAAGCTCAGCCCAGGTCCCAATCCCCAAGCCCCAAGCAGCTTGGGGCCA
Organism: Prochilodus magdalenae; assembly: GCA_024036415.1. Taxonomy (NCBI): domain Eukaryota; kingdom Metazoa; phylum Chordata; class Actinopteri; order Characiformes; family Prochilodontidae; genus Prochilodus; species Prochilodus magdalenae. The sequence continues at coordinate 367,525 of JAMWET010006891.1, read as the reverse complement.
AACTAACACCGAACAATTCAAGTCGTCTGGGACCTTGTTAAAGATCCTAGGTTGGCTTCTGATTTACCAGATTGTTTTGCATATTTTTGGATTCCATCTTAAATGTACAGCTGTTATATACTGGTGCCTGTATGAGTTGCAGTATTTAAGGTGGTCTTAACGAGTCTTGTTTAAAGATGAAGATTATGCTTGGTGGTATTTTGGTTCCTTGGAAAGCCTATGAGAAGAGCCAGCATCCCCTTCAGAGCCAAAAAGGTAAGGTGCTTTGCTGCATGTACAATCTGCCATCGCTGTTGTACTGTTGTCATTGTTTGCTGCTGTGCTTGAAACATGAGCTGGTGTTTTGGGGGAGTTTAGGATTTTGAAATTGCCCTGTTTTACCTCCCTTATTTGCAAATGTGGGATTTGTATTTGAGGGAGGAGAGGCAGTCTTTGAGGTTCAAGGTATACCAGTTCTTTGGCCTGAACACTCTTTTTGAACTATTCCATTGTAAATACAGTTTTACTCTATGGCACTTTAAATTTTAGACTAGTTCAGTGTAATTCCTCAGAAAAGGAATCCATTGCAAGTCACAACTGTAATAGCATTACGTACCTTATCACTTCCTGGACAAAGTAATCTCACTACTCATTGCTGCTATATTACACTGTATAACATTCTCTCACTATATGTGCAGAAAATAACAAAATGAAAAAATAACAAGTTATATAATCTTATATTAAAAAGAAAGGCAGACCCAATATGATGTACTGTATCACACCTAAAATGCCCACATGCATGTGTTTGCTAGAAAAGCTAGAAGAACACAATACCACTGACGTACATTTTCAACAAACACATTCATGAATTTGGCCATGTTGGCAAAGCCACAGTCTAAAGTGCAACACGACTGAAAACAGTAATAATTATCATGTCTGGAATAATCACTACAGGTGTGGCATGTCAACAGTGATTCATGAATCAAATGTTAAAGCCATTAAAAGGACCTACATTAGGCCAAACCTCTAATGTACTAAATGAGGTGTGCTTACACACTGAACAGAGTTGTTATAACAGCCCTGAAGGCATGTCTGAATTCCCCACGCACAACTCACAGCTGCATTAACAGGCTAGTGCCTGCAAGGCCGTCTGGAGTGGCTTTATTCTTTTTTCATGTAATGAGGATATTCACAAAATGAACAGAACCCCTCAGAGATCAGTATTTCATAACATGTTCTGCTTCGATCGAATTACATTTAATTCGATTTCACGCATAGTCATGGCTCATTACGCTACGTGCTGACTCCAGATCACAATCTGCACACAAGCTGTGCTGTGCACAAGGTACTTTGAAATACACCAGCAGTGCACATACACAAAGATGGCCAAGATGGCACAACCCTCTCTCCAAGATGGCACAACCCTCTCTGCAGAGCATCTACAATCTCAGAGTCCACAGGAGAGCTGCCTCCATCATCAAAGATCCCACCCACCCCCAACATGGACTATTTACACTTCTACCTTCAGGTCGGAGGTACAGAAGCGTGAAATGCCGGACTACCAGATTAAAGAACTCTTTCTTTCCCACAGCCATCAGACTCTTAAACAGTTAAGCTGATGTCTCTCCTCAAAGACATCACTGTACTTATAACAATTGCACTAACTCATATCATTTTTTTTTTGCACATGAATAGTTGCACTACTGTACTTGACTGTTTGTGTCTGCATACAGCTGCACACATCGTTTTGCACATGTAACTGTTCTTGTATGGTTATATTTCAGCTCATTTTGCACAAACACCACTTTACTACAGACTGTTACAATGTAACTAATGTAGCACATACCTGCACAATGTATATAGCCTGTATAATTCTAAATTGTTTACATTTTATATTTTATTTATATATTCTCTGCATGCTTAATTTTTGATCCTTGTTATCTGTCTATTTATATTTATACTTTTTATTCTATGACATCCAGTGTGGGCAGCAAAGTAAGAATTTCATTGTACAGGGAAACTAGTTTCCTTACTGTGCATATGACAATAAAGCTTTGAATCTTGAATCTTGAATCAAAGTGGAAAAGGTAAATGTGTATGTATATACACTCAATATCAGAAAACTAGTTCCTCCCAGGAGGAAGTGTTAGATTGCAGTGCTATTGGGAAGGAAGATAAAGGTTACCAGGAACAATAAATGATGATAAATGTAGACTGATATGGGAAATGTTTATTGAGCTACACATACAGAAATAGTGTCTCTCAGTATGGCGTTGGGCTGCCTTGTTTGCTAAGACAACATGCCAGAAGTTTCAGCATGGAGTTGTAGAGATTCCTAATGGGGTACTGTGTTAATCCATCCCATGCAGCTTGAATATTCTCAGGCAGCTCCTCCAGATGTTGGCTAATCTTGGCACTGACCACGGTGCCTCCCCAGATTCGTTGAGTCGCTCCATGACAGTCTGGCACGACACCATTGCAGTTTTTGTGGATGTTCACGTGGTGTTAAGGACAGTCTTAATATCGGTCTGCATGGATGTATATACCACACACTCACTCCCGCACCAAGAAGGTGTTGCTGGAATGGAATGAAACTTTCTATGTGTGAATGTAATAGATAGTTGTGATAAAGCGGACAATATGTCCTTGTGAGGGCGCCCTTTGTGTCGGGCAAGTAGTCGTGAGGCCTGGAAAAAATGCGGTTTGCATAAGACTTCTTTTCCCTTCACCTTTATTTACACACCAACGAAGACAGTATTTTACATATTTACATAAGTATGCGTACACACATTCAGAGACAAATAAAACAAAAACAATATTCTCTACTAGCTAAAGGTGTTTGGATCTAATGACAGCAAAGTCATATGGATCTCGGTCTGCTCTCTGTCTCTCCTGACAAGAACCCTCCTCTCTCAGTACCCCCAATAACACCACATATAAGCGGACTGCCCCTCCCCTGGGCTAAACCATTAGTGGCTTGAGGTGATACTGGAGCTCACAGCTCTAACTTGCTTTGTCCCACCTGCTCTGTCCTCCCCTCCTCTTCTACAGAGGTTGGACACACCCAGTTAGGTAAAACTAAGGTGAACCCTTCAGTTCCCTTTTGACCATTATCTTACACAGTTGAGCAGTTTACCGTATACATGATCTCTAGGTATTCTGTGATGTGTACCGAACCTTACATCATTACAATAGTCTATGTAAGCAGGTACAGTATTTGAGCCAAAGGATACGTCTGTGAGGGAAAACTGTACCCTGTTGTGCCACCAGCCTGCAGAACATTTGCCCACAGATTTGCAGCTGGGCCTGTAGATGTTGTACTCTTGTAGGTTCCCAAAGCTGGTTTAGATTGCTCTTATTTAATAGAAGCATCATTCTTCGAGTATTTCTACTCAACCAGTAATGTAGTAGTACAACTCTTAAGTTGTCACTCTTAAGCTGTGGTTGTACACAAAAAGGATAAAATCTCTAAGTAGTCACTAAAGAGAAGTCTAATCAGGATTTATTTCTCTGTGGTGTCTAACTAAAAACAGAGCTGTCCCACTGGTGAGGACCTCAGGAACTGGACGGGCCTAACATGACACATTAACACAGTGACAGGGAACGGGACAAATCACATATTGATCAACAATCGGTCAAGACAGTGTCATGACATTCAACATCACTATAGACCAGGGTGGCCAGAGTGTCGTGTTTGTGGTGGGCCAAGGCCAAATAATAGAAACCCATCAAAACTGTGTGTGCATAAAGACATATCGGACATATTTAAGGAAACCAATGATAACCAGTGACAGAAGTAGTTAAACGATAGTTAGTAATGTGAAGTGGCAGTACTGTGCCAGTAATGAAAGCTTTAGTCCAAGTTCTGCCAGGAAAATTGTAATCCATCATTCATTTTTTCAATACTCTGGCCAAACACAATCCGCCATCTGTTTCTAAAAGGATTCAACTTCCGTTTCTGTTCTGTCAGGGAGTAAACTCCGCCCTCTGACATCTATATCCAGCTGGATCTGCAAGGGTCTGAAAGCTTCAAGACCTGGACCCAGGATGGGGTCTACACCAAAGAACTGGAAAACATTCAAGGTAACATACAGGTAATACCTGTCACAAGCTTCAAATGAAAGATGGGATGTCCTTTACAAGCTTCAAATACGTATGTGCCTCATCCAGCACAGCTACAAAATGTTAATGGAGCTTTTTTAGCTTAGCTATAACATGCTACCGGAATCCCACAAAAGCTCAAGCAGCATTCAGCATTACAGTAGAGCTGTTTTTCCTTTATTTTAGACCAGTTTTACCCATTTACGGCTCAAACTGAAGGCTAAGTCTCAGTTTGCCATTGATGTGGATGGATCAGAATACAGTCATGCTTTCATATAAACACAGCCTCACTCGATCAGTGACATACTGTAGCTTATTTGGCGTCTCCTGAGTTTCATTCGTCCTGGCAAGCGCATCCGAATGTGGAAATCCGAAACTGCAGTCATCTCCTATTCCCTGCTAAATGTTTTTTAGTGAGTTTTGTTTTGGACAGAAATTTGGCTCAGACATGGTTTTCCATCCAGGCCTGCATTCCTCTGGATTTCATAGTGCTCCCCGATTCATGAGGCCTCTATTTCCATAGGTCCAGTTATTTGGATGGAGACAGCTGTAATACCAGCAGGAGTCCAGCAAGAATTAGACAGGGGATAGCGGGACAGATAGGAACAATCACAGATGGTAATCCCAAATATGATAGATTGAGACTAAAGAAGACCAAAACACTCTTTAATTAACTGGGGCAACACTCATGGGAAGGTCTGTCTCTGGGGCAAGAAGCGCCACTCCTCTCCAACAAATGGTTTCTTTCATAACAAAGCGAAACAAAGTGCATCTGTGCTACGGCGCTAACACAGTCTAAGGGTAATTTCTAACATTATCTCAGTCAGATGCTCGCTCACAATGCCTCAGAAGCAGTTAGCCCTAAACGGGCAGCACATGTGACGAGAAGATCAAGTATCTCAGCTTTGTCCAGTTAACACTGCCAGAGGACAGCAGCTCTGCAAATGTGTGAAGGATGGTGCTGGTAATTATCTTAATCAAAGCGCTGCGTTTATGTGCGAATTAATGACCAGTAAACCAGGCCTGAGCGCAAACAATAGCCAGAGAAGGAGTGGGAGAGAAAGAAAGACGCAATAGAGGGTGGTGAGAAAGCTCTTGGTCACCATCCAAACTTTTGGGCAAGTCCAAAATATCCTCCAAAGAGCCCTTAGAGCCCCTTGTCTCCCTCAATTAATCAAGCATACGCTTCACTCACTTCCAAGAAAGCATGTCCTAACAGCAGCGGCCATCCCTCTATAAACTTTACCGCCTGGGCCAGCACCGCGTTAGGCTTTGTTGGCAGAATGGGTCCATGAGGTTTTCCCAGTGAGGGGGGGGCCGTGACTTGGACGCCAAAGGACACCCTTGAGCAAGCAACACCCACTGCTTCGTTAAGAACGGACATAGTCCTGGGTCAAAATCTTGAGCCTTAATCATTTTCAGTGTTCTGCCTGGCGTGAGCGACCACAGTCCGACTAATCCCCACTTCCCCCCACGCCCCCTCTTGTGAAGCCACTTTGGGGACACAGCCTGCTGGTGAACTCATGAGCCTCACTCTAGAGTTCTCAGGCTCTCCCTGGTGGCCCTGACTCATACATGACTCATGGGGGGAGAGCAACGGGGGGGATTTTTCAGGTTCTTCTGGGGTGAAGTCTGGAGACCAGCCCTCCGCCTACATCCATCTTCCATCCAGACCAATCTATGCTCAGTGTCTGAATAGAGTAGGCAATGCTGTCAACTTGGTACAGGGTTACGTTTGCTCTGACCTCTAATTTAGAGGTCGGGTGGTGTTGCTTTGCTTGGCCAAAGAGGGGCAGCTCCCTTTTTTCCTCCTTCTCTTCAAAAGTCCCCCAGTAAAACGAACAGCTCTGGGAGCGCTTTTATGAGAGATGTGAAGATTTTCTCTTACAGACAGAAGTTTATCATTCCAGTGTAATTCTGCTGGCTAACACTTTTATGGGGCGTTTTATAGAGGAGCTGGCTGTTGTCCAGTTCTGTGGGAGAATTTAACTGCTCTCCCATTGGTGACTTCAACTCCCTCAGGATTTTTTTCTCACTACTTACAAAGAAAAAGAGCTCTTTTCACCGAGATGAGCTAAACGACAAGTAACACCGCACTGATGGCATCTGTAGTGGATAAATGGCCAGCACTTAGAGTCCACTCCAGTTAAAATATGTGAAATGCTCTACAAACCTGCCTTCTTATCATAAGCAACATGCTGCTAGCCTAATTTATCCCCCGCTTCATTAGGTGATGTCAGGTTGAACAATTCTGGGATAAAATATCTTCCTGCAGTTTTCCTGAGTAATGCTGCTTTTTAGAAGTCAGAATTATTACTATTAAAATGATCTGCACATCTACTTTTCCAGACCTGAACACACTGAAGGTGGTGTGCCAGATTGCCAGTTCATGAGCTGCACATTACTAGGCTACGCTCCCCAATTTAAAACTGCAGCTTTTGCTGAACTGCAGGCGTTCAAACTGCCATTTTGATATTAAAGCCATCCATTGTTCAGCTCTAGGGTGGTATATAATGTGTCCTCACATCGAAAGAATAGAATGAATTGTGCTGTTGGCATGGTCTTGTTTTTATGAACATATGAACATTTAACAGTTTATTATTAATGTGGGGTATGAATATGAGCTTACGTAGACAAGCAAAGATAAAAACCACTGCAGCTGGCACAAAACCTCATACCTCCTCCTCATGAATGATAACTGGAGAGGGAAAGAACATGTTGTACTTTTATTATAGGTTAAATTTTACCAGACTATTTTTCATGCTGGGTCTTTTTATGGTCTACGCTTTTGGTCCATTTATCATGAAATGTACACACAACATAACGGGCAGCAGGTAATTTCATAATATGACACATAATATGAACTAAAAAAACATTTCAAGAACTCCAGAAATGAAGCTACAAAGGTTTTAGCTGACAGGAGCAATACGCTCTGGTCAAAATAACACTTGTTGAGCAGGGATCATGTAGTTCCCATGGATAGTTTAAAAATATGACACATAGATCACTTTTAAGAGTTTGCTCTTTTTTCACTCTATACGTTGTTGGGAACAGGCCTTTCCCAAACATGAGTTATCAACACTATAATATGATTAAGGCCACCTGTCTGTAACCATTATAAATGTTTTACTTGTTAATGTGTTAACTAACGCATAACTACTTCATGTTAGTTATCCAATGTACGGCCGGCATGTACGGCCTCAATCAATATTACATATTTAAACACAAAAAAGATGTGTAGATGTGTTGTTTCCATCTCAATTATTATTATTATTATAAGTAGTAGTAGTAATAGTAGTAGTAGTAGTAGTGGTAGTAGTATTACAATTATTTTTATTATTATTATTATTACTATTATTATTATTACTATTATTAATAGTATTATCATTGTTATTATTATTATTATTATTGTTACTATTATTAATATTATTATTATTGTTATTACTATTATTAATATTATTATCATTATTATAATTATTACTGTTATTATTATTATTGCTATTGTTATTATTATTATTATTATTATTATTATTATTATTATTATTATTATTATTATTATTATTGCTCGTGTATTATCCCACCACATTAAATGAACTATTTATACTAAAACCGCTGATACTAACGTACTAGGCATGTTTAGTATCTGGTGAATCTAAACATTCAGACACATTCCAAGTGAATTAGGAAATGTGCTTAGGAGATACGGGAAAGAACAGAGTGAACTGAAACAGGACAGAACAATAACATCTTTGCATCATCCAAAGGACATGCACTTCCCCAAAGTGTCACTTTCAGATTATGCACGAGCTGCAAACTGGTCTCAGCCTGCACCAACACCAAGACATTCATGAAAAGAAAATGTTCTTAGACGCAGAGGCTCGATGGAGTAGGTGGGTGACAATGCAAACTTGCAGTCTTCAGTGCTTCCATGGTGACCAAGCCAAATGCCCACAACAGACTGGCCTTTCATCACGGCTACACCCACCAGTGCTCTGGGGTTAATGTCAAGATCAGGGTGTAGGAATCCCTGTCATTTTCCCAATCCTCTTCCTTTTGTCTGGGCCCTGCCTGCATGTCTCCAAAGTGGGAACTGTGCTGGTAAACCTGAGCTGTGTGAGAGCCAGGCTTATTCCATTTATTTACTCAACAGAGATTTTAGACAGTCCACCATTAGGCTAGTATCACTTTCTGATGCAGGAGGGCTTTTGGGTCCTCATCTATTTTTATTGCATATTTTTCCTCCCAAAATGACGTGCAGTATCAAACTCAAAACTGCTCCAGGCTGCACTTGATCTCCAAAGTCCTAAAGCAACATCTCTCAGGACATTGGACATGCCTTTGATCCCTGAACCTAAATATGAAGCCCTAAAAATTGAGGCCGTGGGAAACGGGCAGTAGTTGGACTCGCAAGTCACTCAGCGAACTGGGGAAATGCTTGAATCAAATAAAAAGCAAGCACAGGCTGCATGTTCGGGTGGCACTAATGCAAGGAATCTGCAGGGGCATCTTGTTTGTTCCGCCTTTAATCATCTAAAAGCGAGCGCACGTGCTGGGAAGCCAACGTGAACAAAACGTCAAGTAGCTCTGCGCGCCTGTTTGTACGAACTGTCGTCCAATCCCAGCGAAGTATGCAAATACAGGCGGACTGCTCCTGAATATCAGCCACTCACAGCTCAGGCCGCCGGATGCTGGTAGCCAATCCTGACGCTGTATGCAAATTAGCAGCTGCGCCGCTAACTTCTCTCCAGTAAGAGGGCGGGGCTTGTCGGAATACGGGTGCATTCTAGTGTCACGTGGTGGCGCTGAGACTCAGAGATGTAGCTGGTGAGGAGCTCGCCTAGTCGACCTCCCGCTCTGCACATGGACTCTGATGGACTCGAGGTTCGGGAAGCTTCTGTGGGGACATTCCACGGGATGAGACCCGAGGAAGGAGGGAGAGAACATAAGCTTCTATTCTCTTCTCTTTAAAGTAGAGCTTTTCTCCGGAGTTTCTCTACAGAAGTGACACCTCAGTGACACCTGTTCTCACCAAGGCTCCACAGTACAGGTAAAAAACCCTACATGCTCATTATGGGAACTTTTCTGGGGTCGAGTGTGAGCAGAGAGCAGTTTGAGTGGTCTTCTTTAGGGATGCACTGGTGTGGGAATTGTGTACTGATGTCCTAGTCTGATAATGTTTTGTCAAACATATTTGTCAACAGTGTAAAATACATGATCAAAATGGAGACTAAATCTAAAACCTAGGTCTAAATCCAACAGTCAATATATGCATATATATATATATATATATATATATATATATATATATATATATATATATATATATATACATTAGTTATATAGTATTTATCATATATTATATAGTATTTATGTCACATTTTATTCTGCCTTTTTGCCTTTTTTTTGGATTACATTTTGTCATTTTTTCGTCTGGTTCTCTGCATACGTTTTTCAATGGTCTTCAATGGTCAGCTCCCCCACAGGACCACCACCGAGCAGGTACTATCTGGGTGGTGGATCATTCTCAGCACTGCAGTGACATTGACGTGGCATGTCCACTCTATTAGACACTCCTACCATGTTGGTCCACCTCGATAGCTCTGCCCAGTTTGTGTCAGAAACCCTACGCTCAATAAGTTCAGACTGTTCCTTCCTTCACTAGAAAAGTTACATTTCATTGCACTGACCGCACAGATACAATCAATATGTAATCAAATTTCAAAAATCATATTGATGAATCCCAAGCCTTAGCCTGATGCTGACCATGTTTAGGCAATATGCCGATACTGATATGATTCCGACATCGTGCTTCCTTAGATTTCCTTTTAGTGGTGTGGTTTGGGGTTTTGATATTTCCTGGACCGTCCAGTGAAGTTAATTCTAAACTATGGCTGAACCAGTAGAAGCTGTTAACACTGTGGTACTGTGTTTAGAACTTTACAGTTCTGCTGACTGTGCTGCATTAGGAGCTCTATCAGTGATGAACATTAGGAGAGCAGCATTCATCCAGCACATACCTTCAGTGTTTTAGGAAATTCAGGACGGCCACATTGTTGTTCAAGAGTCCCAGATTGTGGTGCTGAAACACTGACCACCCAAATGACATGGGGACCATTCAGAGACCCTGTCCTGTTGGCTCGTACTAAGAGTAGGTGTAAAATATGCAGTTTCCAGGCCCCCACGCTAGTAAAACATCTCCAGCCTCTAGAGCAATCCATGCGGCGCCATGCAGACAGAGGGGCTTGACCCAAGGCCTCCAGCTGGCACGGAATCAAGATTTTATTCCTTTATTTGTTTACTGCTGCTACTTCTGCCTAAAAGTGATGAAATTCCACCACAGCTCAAAATTCCAAGGCCTGTGGGTCCTGTGTGTACCACAAGCCTGGTGGCTAAAAATACCACAACGATCAGTAAGCCCTACATTTTAGCAGCCTCAACATGCAACCGCAGACATTGATAGTGTTTACCATTCACTTTCGTTTGCCAGATCACCATAGATAAATATGTAATAGCAGCTAAGGGACTTGAGCCAGGCAAGGGATCAAGACCAGAAAAGTGGTTTTAATGTACCACAAGGCGCTGTCCACCGTCCAAGTTTAAAACTGAGATTAAATGACAGTGGGTCCTCTGAATGCAGAGGCCAAGGAACTCTGGCTTTTATAGCTGTTTAAACTGCAGCTATGTGATAATGTAAACAGGAAAATGAGACGGCCTTTGATAATTAGGGGTGCAGTTCTCGGAACAAAGGTTCATTTTCTTGTTCCCATTTGCTTTCTGACCACCCACAGGTGTGCTACCACAATGGCATCCTGGATCCACCCCATCCTGCTCCCTTTGCTCCTACTGCAGTGTGCTCAGCAAGGTTCCCCCGAGAAGCCTCTGTGGCCCTTGCAGCGCGTGCCGGTGGTCCTTCCCCAACAGATTGAGGAGCGGCCTCCCCCTCACTTTCTCGAGCCAGCTCAGCTGGAGGTGACCTCTTCCTGCGGCCCAGAATGTCATAAGCATGCTCCGACCCCCAGCTACTGGGACCTGCGGCGCTTTCTATCCTACGAGACTCTCCACTCCAATGGCCAGCTGACTGAGACAGCCGTGGGAATCTATGGATTCGATCTGAACTCGCTCAACAAGAGTCCTGCCCCTGAGCAGGGTCGCTCCAGGGCCAAGCGTCAGATCTTCGGACACGACGGGCGCTTCAGCATCGTAGGTGGGGACTTCTTGTTGAACTACCCTTTCTCAACGGCTGTGAAGCTGTCTACTGGCTGCTCGGGCACACTAGTAGGCGACCGTCATGTCCTCACGGCAGCCCACTGTGTCCATGACGGGAAAAACTATGTAAAGGGTGCCCAGAGGCTGAGAGTTGGCTTCCTCAAGATACAACAAAAGGAATCGCAGCTCAACACCACATCGAAAAATCCCCCCCCAGACAAGACGAAGTTCCAGTGGATCCGCGTCAAGAGGACCCATGTGCCCAAGGGCTGGATAAAGGGCAACGCTAATGACATCGGCATGGACTACGACTATGCCCTTCTGGAGCTCAAGAAAACTCATAAGCGCAGGCACATGAAGTTGGGAGTCAGCCCCTCCGCCAAGCAGCTACCAGGTCAGCGAGTGCAGTTCTCCGGCTTTGACAACGACCGACCCGGCCAGCTGGTCTACCGCTTCTGCAAGGCCGGGGATGAAACCTATGACCTTCTGTATCAGCACTGTGACGCCCAGCCCGGGGCTAGTGGCTCTGGCGTCTACGCCCGCATGTGGGACCGCAGACGCCGCCATTGGGAGCGGAAGGTAATCGGTGTCTTCTCGGGACACCAGTGGGTGGACCTCAATGGCGCCCCCCAGGAGTTTAACGTGGCGGTGCGCATCACCCCTCTCAAATATGCCCAGATCTGTTACTGGATCAAAGGGAATTATGTTGACTGCAGAGAAGGCTAAACTAACGCTAAACAATACTCTCAATACGCTTCAAGTAAACCTCCATCCAGTCTGCGCATCATTCAAACACAGTATAAGCACCTAGGAATTCATGAAACACTGGCATGTAAACACTGAAAAAGGAGTATTAAACCCATTCACTCATACTGTACATAATCAGCAGTCATGCTAATTTCTAAAAACTGATCTCCAGTTACTTCCCTTAACCAAACAAATACATTTGCACTCGTTTAGACTGAAGTCACCATAGTCTTGATCCAGCTACAGTTCATCCTATACCTTTGCAAGGCCAACAAGCTGTGGTTATTGTTTCATTGTAGCCAAATGTCAAAAAAAGGAGCTGTTGCAAAAGGCATCTGTAAACAACAGAAAGACTCTAACAGAATCGGATCAGGTCAATAATGCCTGTGGACTTTTTCTGTAAAAGCACTGAAGCATTCGTGTAGGCACTGCGCCTTTGTAAATGTTCTACTTTTTGTTTTGAAGAATGTACCGCAGTTAACCAAAGGTGTTCGTAATTGCTATATATATACGCAACTGAAAGAAACATGCATAGGTCTTTAACTACTGTACAGAATGTCTCCATGTGGTGTTTATATCCGGCTACACTCTTAAAAATAAGGTGCTAAATCCATAGAAGAACCACTTCTGGTTCCATATATAGCCTTTCAGCGATTGTTTTTTAGAGCAGAGGTTCCCAAACCGGTCCTCCTGGCCACATTTTAGTGCTACCCGTATGGAATGCAAATTGACAGACAGCAAAAATGTGGACTCTCTGGGGTCTCTGAGGACGACTTGAGGAACCACTTCTTCAGTTGTTGCTTTAGATAAAGGGGATTTGTGAGTGCACGGAACCTTTGCCTTACAGGGAAGCTCTATAAACCTGTTAAAAGTTCTTCATGCTCACAAACCTTTAGGAAGAGCCAGGATGTTTTCTACAGCATCTCTGACAGAACCCTGTTGCGGTGCTTTTATTTTTTAGAGTGTAGCTCCCCCTAGTGGTCGAACACAGTTGATAACGTGGTCATGGTCATGTTATTGGTGCTGCCCTTCTACACTGATAAGAGATTTTTTTTTTTTAAATCCATAAAGGCAAAATGATGGCTAGAATAAAACTAGTATTTAAGTAGACAGATTTGAGCAACTGAACTTTATATGCAAATGTCTGTTCCCAAAGCACTTTGATTTCATACTGCTATCTTCATTAATGTCATTACCAGCTTTGGATCATGATGATGATTCACAATGTACTATATAAAGACATTAAATGTTGTTAAATGAGGCATCTTTTCTTTATGTCTCTGTGTAACCCTAAAACACACTTTTACAATATTTCATCTTTAATGCTTGGGTAAGCATCCAACTGCCTCAATGACAGCACGCCTCATACCCTGTCCAGGTAAGGATTGCGCACAGTCTCTTGTCCATTTCAGCCCACTCTACTGTTAACTCGCAACCAAGCAGAACACAACACCATATATTCCCACATTCCAGAAAAACAACTTCTGGGTTGTCTGCTGATTCGGCAGACGTGATGTATTCGGCAGACCCTGATGCATATTCCAGGATGTCCAAAACCTTCTATAGTAAGGTGTGATTTCCATATCTAACTAAACCTTACACTTAGATAGACATCTCTTCTGGGTCAGCGATGCAAATCCATGTTGTACACCCATTTGACTTTAAACCAACTAATATATTTGGTTTGTTGACAGACTGCGAAAGCTAACTGGGGAATTGTGATAGACCCATCATGCAGGGCAGGAAAACCTTTATATAAAAATATAAAAACAGTTTAAGACATACCTGGTAAGAGCAAAACAGTATAGATTGTCACCTGTGAATGTTGTTTTAAGCGCAGGTATGTGGTTGAACAGCTAAACCAGCCCTGGATTCTCTCAGTATGATTTTCCTGATAAAGCAAAAGTATGTTATGGTAAACCAAACACATGTATGAAGACTGAAAAGGCTCAGAGAGAGGATCTAGTTAATAACTCCTTACTTTGTACCTTGCAGGACTTATCCAGGGAGTGTGGGTTTGTGCATGATGGAACACTGAGACAGTAGAATTGCAGACTAATGTTGAAATTGCCATGTACTGAACCTGTACATGCACCCAGTTAGTGTATGAGTGGGCTAGGATGGACTCTAAAGTCCTCTCGAGTAGCTCTAAAGAAACTGGGCTATTCATTATCTGAATAGGATTAGCATGTCCATGTTGAGGAGATGTAAATCCGGATGCCATACGGCAGTGAAAATGCTTCCCTTTGGATTAATGTTACATGATTATCACCTAGAATATGTACTGGATATATTTTGATTGCAATTGTATGAGATTTATAGATAAACACATAGTCCCCAGGCTCACAACCCCCTAAAACACTCGCTCCCACACACTATTTAAAATGAACAACTTATAGAGGCATGAACTGTTTATGGAAAATAAACAATCCTCTGACTACAATTTGCAAAAGTCTGGTATGCGTTCTCTGACCAAAAAAAAAAGAAAAAGAAAAAAAAGACCTCATTGTTTATGTGTTGATGCACTTGCACAAACACTGAGACAAAGAGAAGTTAAACCATTTTTGTTTATTTTGGATGCCATGGCATTTTGAAATAATGTTGTATTGTGTCAAATACTGCAAGCCGACAGACCATGGGCCCCACCCGGCATCTGTGATGCCACACTCACTGAAAATGTTGAACGTGTTAACCAAGGAAGGTTCCCATAGCCCCCTGGGATTTGGCACAGAGATAGACATGGGTAAACGGGAAAGTCGCTACAGCTTAAGCTTCCAAAAAAAAAAAAAAAGGCTACAGCGACTGACCCGAAGGAGCATTGATCGGACGTTTATACCAAAAAAAAAAAAAAAAGAAGTCTGATAAAATGCACAGACATCAGGCCATAAACAGATAATAATCATAAAATACAGTAATGTAATGAAAACAAATGATACAGCATTCACTATACAGGCAATGGACTGGATTCCATCTGCTCCTCAGTCCTCCGTCTTAATTCGTCGACTTCTCGACTGGCTGCCTGTTTAAGAGCATCTTTGGCGGAAATTTGGACATCGTGGGAGACGCATGCTACAAGGCCTCGACGCCCCCTCCCCCGTCTGCGACTTTTTTCCTCTTTTTCGTTTTGCGCAGGGGAGGAAATGACATCACGTCGCATAAACGTAATGCCCAATGTTCATTCGTGTAACAGTATACAAAATAAAATATTTTCTTAAATAGATAAACATTGCATGAAAATAGAACCGTATCAAAATAAACAGCTGGAGTTCACAGTCATTCCTTTAACCCCTTTTTCTGGCGCGCTCCGGTCCTCCAAAGCTCCCAAATGGGGCTTTACTGCGACTTTAGGCCCAGGCTGTTGCCACTGAGCGGGTAAGAGTAGGCTTTGCCCAGCACAATACGATCCCGCAGCAGCTTAAAGAGCACATAGTAGTTGCAGAACAGGATAAGGCCCAGCGACAGCGTGTGGTTCCAGCGCTGGGAGCGCAGCAGAGAATACAGCTGGTAGAGCACCACGCTTGACTCAATCCCGATTAGCAGGTTCAGGATCCGCAATGGCTTATGGAACAGGAACTGATGGGGGGAAATGGAAACAGTGATTATTAGTAAATTAGGAGTAACTGGCTGGCTCCTTCTAGGGCTTTTTTTTTTTTAAGGCTTCTGCATGATGGGAGTGAAGTGCGGCAACGGCATATAGACCCATTTAGACAAAGCGACACGGCACTTCCACCGTCTCTTATGTAACCTGTTGCATAGCCTACCTATGGTCAGAGAAATAATGTTACTATGAACTGTTCAACCTGAACTCATTCGTGTAAATCATTTCTGAGTCTTTCCTCTGACTGTGATTCAGGTTCAGCAGGTGTTTTATTTTATTTAGTTCTTTTGTCATTCAAAGCATCCAGCTGACATAAGGGTTGACCCTCTCGTCAAGAGACACCAGGCTGGAGCCACGACCATTTTTATCTATCAGTTCGTAAGGGTATAACCAGCCACAGTCCCTCTCCCCTATCATAATGCTAAGCATCTGTTAGCTGACAAAACAATAATTGGCCGTAGTTAGTGATTTCACTTATTATATTGGGTTAGAGGACGAAAAGACCTGCCGATTTCTGGCAGCAGGTGGCAGCTGAAACATTGCTGACAAGAAGTGGGCGGAGTCCGTGATGAAACACAGTTCCTTACTAATAGAAACAGCATTCAGCGGAATGGTACGCACTTTCTCTCTGCCAGTATGAAATGCTCCTTTTTTGTTTCCTAGATAATTGTTCATACTACCAACAGGAACGGTGGTGCTTTCAGTGTAAATACACAAAACGCAACACTGCTTTATTTACATACTGACTTCACAGACAGCACTTCAAAATGAACACAAGTGATTTTTCTCTGAAATTTTTATTTATAGCAAGAACCAATCTGACTAGTGCTATTCGTCAGCAAAACCACAGCAACCAACGGTCCACCCAAACCCCCACAGTAACGAGGAAAAGGAAAGGCAAGATATGCTATGTAATATGTGTGAAAAAGACACAGGAGGTGTGACACCAGAAACACAACGCCTTAAACAAGAACACATGGCTGAGAAGATTTGAATCCAAAACAAAACTATATACACAAACCAGACTGAACTATGAGGTACAATTTACAAAAAGCACATGCTTTAGAGGAAGTCTGAAACCACAGAACTGAAAATTTCCACCTAGCTCCACTCAGTGTTATTCTCAATGCTAACCTTCTGCCTAGTTAGGTCACTAAATATATACATATACACACACACACACATATATACACACACATTATATATGCAGTGAAGCCAAAGTCAACCACATAGTAGCTGCAAAATGAAAACTGTAGGGCATAAAACTGCAGGGAACGCTTTTTTGCTATTAACGCCTTACTTTGCTATTAACTGTCGATGGGAACTAAAAGCTCTTCCTGGCTCAAACAACAACCACTGAGGCAAGTGAAGAGGTCTGGAGGGACTACTCACATAAAACCTGGCGTGGGAGACGTCAGAGGGCAAGGCCACATTATACGGCCCTACAGCTTTGTAGAGACAGCGGCTGTGTCGCACCAGAACCCCCTGTGGCCAGATGGTGCTCTCAGACCACCTGAGTACCATAAGACAAAAATAACATCCAGGTTTTAAAACACAGCACTGTATGTTTTATTACATATAGCATATTTCCTCCTCTAGGTGAAATCCAGCAAAACTTCCCTACCTTTAACCTTAATTACAGGTCTGTGAGATGAGACCATATACATCAGTAATATATAATGCTAATGCTAATGCTAACTAATGTTCATATCGTGCTGGCTTGTGCTGTTATGAGTGAAGGGCTAGATGATTCTGCCCACCTTGTCTGGCGAATGAAATGCATGTCACCCCTTACTATCAGTACTTGGCACCAAGTGTTAAAAAGGCTTTGCAGCGAATACTAGACTTTGGAAAAGGTGCAATTAGGCCAATCACTGGATTTTTATTTTTTTGGAAAATTAATTGCCATGTGAATAACTGCAATGAACTTTTTAATTGTCTTTTTGTTTATTATATACAATTATTATAGCACAATCATATTGGCTGATTAGTTATCTGGCCTCCTGGCTTTCAGCCAACAACAAAATGCTCCAACGAAAAATTCCAAAATGTGTGATGGCACAATTTACTTTTAGTGTATTGGGAAATCGTATGACTAAAGAATAAGAACAGCTTTAATAACTGTGATCAGGCAGAGCATTGCAATCAGCCTATGAGCAATCATTTTAATCCAAATACCTCATGCGCACATTATCAAGTTCAAAATAAACATTTGTGAATTACTCTCATCATTTCATCTCCTCAAATATGTGCTATAGTACTAATGCTTCAAATTATTTTAGAGGTTTAAGTACTGCTGTGCAAGGATAAGTAGATCGACTCACACATGCTGTGGTGCGTTGCTGTATGAGCCGTGTTCAAGCCGTTGCCAGCGACCCAGATGGGCAGCTGAACGGTGCAGCAGGTCACAGTAGCTGGGTGGCAAGAGCTGGCTCATCAGCATGACGAATGCATTGATCCACACCATGATCAAGTGTTCACAGGACCAGCGCATGTCGTAGTACTGTGTATTCTGGGGAGGACACACAAAAATACACAAGTAATGGCATTAATATTTGTAGGAATGCCCCAATACAAGAACCGTGCAATAAAGTATCAAATATTTTTCACATGCATATCTGTTAATGGCAATAAAAACATTTACTGGGACCGAGACTGCGGTTAGCAATATGGAGATATGCTTTGTTTTTACATATAGAAGGTTACAAAGACTGATAATGTTGCAAAAAAAATCTAATCGTCTCTCCAATGTCATTGTCAATTGGCTGCCAATACTCATGTGATTCTGATATCATGCCTCCCTGCATAGTAGTTGTTGGGTTTTTTGTCCTGTGGATTACGCTCCTGGTAGTAGCGCATGATATTTAATTTAATTGTTCATCCAACTATGAAATTAAAGGTGCAATAGTGCTTTATATATTTTATACGAAAAAAAAAAACATTAGTCACTTTAAAATTCACCAGATTAAACTGTTAAAGCAAAAAGATTCTATTATATCCCAGTTTCATTAATCACATTTATACCCACCTGGACGAAGCAAAGTGGTAGGAAGGCTACGTAATAGGCGCTGAAGAGCGAATTAAAGAGCACTTCTTTAATTCGGCGGTTAAAGTCACTCTTGAGCTCCTCCACCTCGCTGCGTATGAGCTCGGGTGAGGGAGGGCAGGTGTGGGCGGGGACGTGGGTGGGGCTGGAGAACTGCTCTCTCAGGTTCTCGCGCAGGAGTGCCAGAAAGTCCTTTGGTCGAAGCAGAGAGCTGTCTGCCCCGTCCTGCTCTGAGAAACCACAGTCGGTTTGGGTTTGCTGCGTTCGACCCTCCTGGTGGAAGCAGCACAGCGGCACGTATACGCCAAACCTGAACGAGAAGAAACCGTGCAAGTCATCAACTCCCAGCAAGCACACCGTGACTTGAAAGCAAATAGTTCAGGTTCTAAAATCTGAGCACCTGAGACATGTAGGACAACACTGGAGGACATGGCAGAACATGTAATATATCTAGGCAGATATGTTCTATAAAGTGATGAACTGCACTCTCCTTTTTAATTAATTTTTTAACATGTATGTTATATATTGTGCCTGCTTTACACAGGGATCATGCCCAACACCCCACATGGACCATGGCAAAATTAGTATAACACATGGCCTCTCATGGCTCACTGCTTCGTTAAATAAGCACTGGCTTTGCATGTAAAGAGAAACAGCTATTCAGGCACTTTTGTCACATAAATCAACTTCTAGTGCACATATCAAAGACAGTTTCTTGAAAAAAGTAGGTATGATGATTGGTTTAAGAGTATCCAAGTGGAAAGTTCATGGAACAACAACTAACTGTGCCTGTACAGGTGCACCATGCATGATTTCACAACGTGCTCTCAAAGCTCAAAGCAGCGGGATCAGTGATTGAAGAGTGAACAGCAAGCAACACCATCATTTCTCAGCATGTTCTTTATCCTCACACCAGGCAAAACGGAAAATGATGCACAGATCTGTCCTACAAATGTAAACAAAATCTGAACTCCTAACAATGTGCCCCAGTCAGGTGAAACAAGAACAGAGCTATATACATACATACATACACATACATACATACACATACATACATATATATATATATATATATATATATATATATATATATATACAGACATATATATATATATATATATATATATATATATATATATATATATATATAGTACTATATACTTCATATAGCTGATTCTCAGCTAATGGCCCTGGGACATTACGCATTACTGAATGAAACGAATGCAGCAATGTGCAGAGTCATATTAGAAGAGAATTTCATCTCATCGGGGGAGGACAGGCATGACACCAAACATAGCTAAAATAATTAAAGATTGGTTTCTAAACACAGAAGCTGAAGGTGCCTGCATGATCTAGCCAAACTCCCGACTTGTCTCCCATTGAAGCCACGATCAAAATATACAACACTGCAAAAAGCTATTTGTCTTACTGTAGACGTCCTGAAGTGGTAACAGCCAACAACAGCTTTGCAATAAAGTACTAAAGTTTAAGTTTATGGAGTCTACATACTTTATCCTTATTATTAATTTAATTTTTTAAAACATTTTATGCCAATAAAAATATGTGCATATATTTAGACATGTGCACTGGCAGTATAATAGTGGATTAGCCTCACTGTAGAAATACATGTACATCATGTGAAATTATTTATGCCACCTCATTACACTGACACACATACGGTGCAAGTGTCACATGGGGGGAAGAAACAACAGATATGCTGGAGTTCCCCAAAGACTTTGGATCCACGGCAGTTTCACTGTAGAACTGAGCACAGTCAATCTCATTGGTCCTTAGGTTCTTCGCTACAACCCAAAAACGCCTGGGATTCCCCTCTAGCTACTGTAACTGGTTTAAGGAAAAAAAAAAATGTTTTTATTCTTTAAGTAAGAATAAAAAAACACCTGCTAAAGGGGGAAACTCCCAACTACAGTAAAGCAAACAATAGTCAAGTCAGATTAGGGACAACACCAAAATTGTAACTGAGTAACAAAATTAGCTGTTAGCAAAACTAACGTTTTTTACTAAAATTTTAAAAATATATATATTTTTTTTAAAATGAAAATTATAATTTCTTTTAGAACAACATTAACATTTGACCCTTTAAAGCATTTGTAAGTGTGCAGGTAGAAACACCAGTATGAAGTCATTCTAATTACTTCATTTACAATTAATTCTACCTATTAATTGTTCAAGGATTTATTTAAGGACACTAACTGTTGCAGTTTTGCAAATGGAATTTTCACCATAATCATATCATATTATATCATATATCATATATATATATATATATATATATATATATATATATATATATATATATATATATATATATATATATATATATATACACATATATATACACATATATATAAACATATATATACACACACACACACACACACACACACATACATACATACATACATACATACATATATATATATATATACACACACATACACATACACACACACACACACACACACACACAAATTTACACACACACACATACATGACAAACTATAGTTTATTGTATTAGACATTTGCTGGATACTTAGCTTTCTGACTTTCTCTTTCTTTCTTTCATAATTAAATGCAAAACTAACCAGAACAACATTTCCTAACACCTGAGAATGCAGAAACCAACCAAACATCTAAAAAGGGATCCTTTGGTAAATTTATCTGGCCAACAGAAAAACACCACCACATTACTGTTTAAGAGATTGTCTAAAATATGCGCAACCTACAACTCTAAAGGTTTACATTTCAGCACGTTTGAGTTACATACATATAAGCTCTCACGCAAGTCACTGTGCACTTGCCAATAACATTACTTATGAAGTAGTTATTTATCAAGATGACCAACATGCATGCACATCAACACTCTACACTAGAAGGGTCAAGCTTCAAGATATGATGGGTGGATATAGTTTGTATGTGTTTTAGGACGAGTATTAGTTTCTGCTTACGGGTAGCCCAGGAAGAGCAGGTTAAGCACTGAGTGAGTCTTGAAGAGGTTGACCAAAGTCCAGCACAGAACCCAACCGCAGAGGGTCAGCAGGCTGAGTCGGGCCACAATCAGAAACACATACTGCACCAACGATGAAGGGCTTGTCTGAGATGCCTGTATAAGGAGGCAAAAAGGCAAATCAGTCACAAATGCTAAACATTTCAATTGATCACCACAAATAATAGATCAGTGTTCGGTACATCAACACTGACAAATCTTTGTCACATGGAATCTTTTTGTCACACAGCAGTGTGACAAAATCCAGACCCTGAAATCAGTTTCTAGTCCTGGATTGTATTATATTGGGACATGCTACACTGGGATTCCAATGAGGCAAGTCAACAGTTCAGTTAACTGCACAAAAGTTCAGGACCAGGAACTGGACCAAAGATCCAGATTTGAATACCTCCGCACTACGCCGCAGAACTACTAAGGCTTTGATCACAATCACAGCATTAGTAAGACAACTAAATATACAGTAATTCTTAGTTACTCAGGTTTTTATTTTTAATATGGCATCACTTCTTGCAGGTTCTAATATTTCAAAAATCAGAAAACATGATTGGGAAAATAACTTGAAGTATTGTGATACAGTTCTGCCATATCGCATACCTCTACTTTCTACACAAGCAGGACTATCCACACTGTTAAAATATAAATAATTATAATAAACAACAACAACAACAACAACAACACACACACACACACACACACACACACACAGAAGGTACCTCTGAGACGATGGTCCAAACTAGTCTTCTGGCCAGCATCACAGTGATGAAGATGGCCAGGTGGTAGTCCATCAGATAAAAGTTCTAGAAAAATAAATTTCCAAAGAGATTTTTTTTTCATATTCAGCCTGTGTCTAAGCCTTTTTTGCAAAAGCAAACTATGAACTTCAACACTCTGTAGGTGTAGTGTTTGCCTTCTGGTGCATACAAATGTAGTACTGGAGAAAACAACTTAATGTGGCTGTAACAGTGGTGCGAATAACCCATTACACTACACAGTCTGGATTTGATTTGAAGTAAAAGCCTTGAAACTTTATTCAGAGACCATTAGCTAAAATCTTGGGACTGCTATGTCTCAAAATTTGTTCAGTAGCTAGTACAACCCCTAAACACGACAGACGTTTTCTTCATTAGGCTTTAACTGTTGACAAAGGAAAAATTATATATGCATGCAGGCAGGCAGGCAGGCAGACAGAAAAGCAGGCAGACAGACAGACAATTAAGTGCAGTCTATTTCCCTTTGTATATACACAGCTGAGTCATATTACTGTGGCCACTAGCTAATATCCAGAGTAACCACTGTGTGCAGCACCGACAGCAGCAAGACTCAAGAGGTCCTTGTAGGTTGTCACAGGTATCTGGAGACATGCTGACTGGGGTGCATTCCACAGCTGCTGAAGTGTGAGTACAGGAGGATCCATAGAGCGAACATGACAATCGAGGTGGCCCCACAGATGCTCAACTGGGTTTGAGTCTAGGGAGTGTGGTGGATTTTTCTAAATAAGTAGAAATCAGTAAACCCAGAGTCACAATTAATGCTCCAAAGTTATATAGTTATTGAAAAGCTTTCGGCCCGGGGAGAAGCTCCTGGCAAATACCCAGAGTTCTTCGAAGGTTGACCAAGTTACAAAGGGTTATATATCTCCCCAATGGGGTGTTGTGACCTTCCATTGGTTCACAGAAGACAAATAAGTTACAACGCATTGGTTACACCTAATTGTGATATGAATAAACAAAAGGGTGTTAACATACGAGCACAATTAATAAAGAGGAAGGAAGCTCAGATATGTTTTTTAGAGGCCCCTTACACCTGGAGATTCCAGACCAGTTGGTATGCAACTTCGAGGTCACCCGAACAATAACTCACTGTGGCCAGCATAGAGAAAACAGATAAGGCCTAGACTGAGGAGCGGAGGAGTAGCTAGTTTGTTCCATTTCGAGTGAAAAGAAGTAACTGATTTGTGGTCCCTTTCACATGGGGCAATAAAAGTCCACCCGAAAGTTATGATTAAGTGCCTAAGCCTATTAATATGTTAGTCTGGATATAATGTACTAAGAATGAAGCTAATGGAATACATATGGTATATGTGAGAAATAGTAATCATCTGACAATGTATTGATCTCGAAACCACAGGAGTTAGAGGGCCAGGGTAGTAGTTGGAAGTCTTGGTCATGCTCTTCCAGCCAGTGTCAAACATTTCTAGCTGTGTGACTAGTTGCTTACTAAAAGATCCCATGCAGTGAAGACAGTCTGCATAAATGGATGTACATGATCTGTATGGATGGATTTATACCTAAATCAGCTGAGAGTGCCTTCCACATGGGTATGTGGGTCCAGAAAAGAGGGAAGTTGTCATAATAATGTGACTAGTCTGTGTATATATTTCATTTTTGTAGTATTTTGTCCACTAACTGTAGTCTTTTTTTTTTTTAACGTGTTGGGGTGCAAATTTATAGTTAAGGGCAATTCTTCATAAATAACGCAATCTCGGGTCCAACACAGGGTACAGTGGGGGATCTTGAACAGACTTAGCTGTTGTATTCAGTTAAGTTAGTTACTCAAGTACTCAAATAAAATACTGGTGATCTGTACTCGGTTGAGTATTTTTTAATTATACTTTACTTTGGGCTCCCGTCTAATTCCCGCTGTGTGTTTAATTTCATTTTGCTTTGTTGACATCTGTACTGGTTGTGACTGGTCAGATGTCTGAGTTTAAAGCTTAAGCATTATAGATAAATACTCTAAAACATGAAAAAACAGAGCCATACAAACTTCAGTTCCTGTGCTGTTAGATGCTGGATTTACTAACAAGTTCCACTGCAGTTCTACTCAGTATTTTAAAATTAAATGTACTGTCGTACTGTTGTTATTTTAAAATTACATTTTATAATCAAGTGTTAATACTTCACAATGCTAATTCATTCAAGTACTG
The DNA here is from genome assembly GCA_024036415.1 of Prochilodus magdalenae. Taxonomy (NCBI): domain Eukaryota; kingdom Metazoa; phylum Chordata; class Actinopteri; order Characiformes; family Prochilodontidae; genus Prochilodus; species Prochilodus magdalenae. Next base: position 342,894 of record JAMWET010006891.1, on the reverse strand, counting down.
ATTTGAGTTACTCCACCAACCTCTTATCATAACCTACACAGGGCTAGGTAAGGCTAAGCTGACAAGGCTGGCAATGTACTTAAGACTTTTATCAAAGGATGAGTTCAAACCAAGTGAGCATACTGAAACACTAAATGTACAGGTACTAATAATACATCTAAACATCTGAAACGGTTGGTTTTCAGCCGTTAGAGCTGAAACAAAGATTAAGGTCATCTGAACAACAAAAAATATCTACGCTAACCTGCGCCAGTCAACACAAACCTGGTTAAACCGTTTATGCAGCAGCAGACCAAAAGCTCTCCATATGGGACTATTTTACAGTTTCTATGAGTAGCAATGTGATTTATAAACTCTGCTCATGTTGAGTATGTGTACAAGGTAATACGCTCAGGAGGTTCTCCACCTTTAGGTTAATACCACAACATCCAGCCTTATAAGCAGAATACAACATAAGCAGAAAATGACAGTGCCCATGAGCACACAGACGCCATTAGCAGCTTCAGTTTTCGAAAAATAATTCTACATGACGGTGCAAAGGAGCCAAGAATAACTAACCAGTCTACACTGCAACAACCAAAGTGTATATTCTGCAAACTGTATTCTTCGTTTTCTGCTCGGTGTTGCCTCAAACTGGGTTTTGGTCATATTTTGTTTTATTTTGGTGTGTCACTAATATAGATATATATATTTTAAAATACATAACCATTACACGTGTTGACTGTAATACGTACCAGCGAGGTAGAGGCAGCAGGATGGCTGTGAGGATACCACCATACAGTCCTGTAGATGTTGATGTACTGCACGAAGAGTGCCACTAGCAGGTAGAGGAAGAGCAGGAACTCAAACAGCAGGCTGCTGTCAAGAGGAAGATCCGGGATACGGGAGTGACGCACAGGTTCTGGCGTGATAAGGGTCGTGAGGGGTGGGGCTGATAGACCCACCGAGTTACTGCTCCTGTGGAGAGAGGAGAACAGACAGAGGTGCTACTTCAGTGCTATAAAACCAGCGTAACATATTATTAAATATTCATTTCTAGTTAGTAGCACGTCTATGACTTCTGATAAATGCTGTTGAGATGTGTAATGTCTACAAATACACTGGCCATACTAAAATGCCTTGCCCTAGCCCTCTTTGCCCCAAGTGTCCCTTGAACAACGGAAGTGTCTTTCAGAAATCAAGACAGTTCACTATTCAGGTAATCATTACACTCCTTCAGGGAAAAGGTACAGACCAATAATTCAGCAACACAGACATTACAACAGAACTAAAACGTGACTGTCCTGTTTTATGTTTGTGAAACAGCCTGTATATTACTCTCTGAGTCTATAAAACACCACTGTCTTAATGTGATTGTGTTGCCAAGGAAGCACTGCCACTGGTAAGCTTTTCTGCCAGGTAGTACTGGTGCTTCTAAGCAACTAGAAAATGCCTACAATTAACATGTTCACACTGAACACATCAGACCTGTCTAGACACTGATGTACATGGTTGGACAGTGTCGACTTCTCCACCTCTGTTTTGTAAGCCCTTGCATCTCCACCTGTGTTAAGGAAGTGGTTGTGACTTTGATTTTAAATAATCTAAAATAGCACAGGGAATGTGTGATGGAAACAGGCCAAGGTGGAATGTGTTGAGTGGATGTTTATACTTTGCACCTGACTGCCACACTAGGCTTGTATCACATGATATCTTATGTTAGTGTTGGTGCATTTTTGAGTACAAGCAAGTATGAGTACGAATAAACTAGCAAGGCATTGGGCCAATACCTGAACCAGTATCAGTAGCAGTGCATACCCAGTTATAGCCACAAGGTTTTGTAATGGAAGGTCCAACACGCTCACATAGGTGTGACGGTCAGGTCTATACACACTTCTGACTGTATGTAGTGTGCATCATGCTGATGTGTCAACATTCCCATCTCTCACTCTTTAATTCACTTTATAATCCAGCATTTAAATTACACCTCTCTGTCTCACCCACTCTGTGAACAACTCGGTATCACCAATCTTCAAAAAACAAGACGCTGACCTTTGATCGGTTACCAGAACGCCAAAACACTTACCCAGCCAAAACATGCTTCAATAAAAAAAGCAGTTGTGCAAGACTGCAGGACTGCATCATCCTCAATTGGATCATTAGGTCATACTTCAAATATCATTCTAATTAGCTAATGGTCAACTGACCTCTCGAAACCGAACTGACAATGGTAAAGCACTGGTAACAATATATTCAGTATCATGTTCAACTAAACTACAGTTGATCAAACACAAGATGTTGCATAACACCAAGTTTACAAAGCAATTTTTACCTTATGTGTAGCACTGAATCAGATAAACGTTCTTTGCGCTTACACAATCTCTCCAGCAAATTCAGGCTTCACACACAGGTACTGACCTTTCCATCAACTATCTCCATCAGCCTTCACAATATCAGTGAGAATATTTTAACATTAGGAACTTCAGTAATAAACCTCAATCTTACTAAGAACAGCAGTGAAGAACAACAACAGGAGAACAAAAATAGTCATTAATTAACCACTCAAATGCAGAAATGACCAGTAACATTGAAGGACAATGTTTTGCAACACATGCTTACATACATTCATTTCTCAGTAAAGCTAAATCAACACTTCTTCATAAACAAAGGCTTGATACAGCGTTTAGCCCGCATCTAGGCCAGGGGTGTCCAATCTTATCCGTAAAAGGCTGGTGTGGCTGCAATCTTTTATTGCAACAAAGCCAAAGATCACATGATCAGTGTTTGAAGGCAAAGCAGTTAATCAATCAAGTAAAATCCTGCTCTATTGTGAAGACGCCACATTGGCCCTTTGCTGATAAAATGGGATACCCCTGATCTAGGCTTGCGTAAATATAATTTTTGTACACAGTAGTCCTGGGGTGGAGCACCTGTTTGAGAACCAGTGGTATAGTCTCTGTATGTCCAACATGTGTTGCTTTCTGCTGTTCCAGTTCCATTTCTTTCCATAATACTAGTCAAACCGAAGACTGAAGCGAAGAGATCCACGTTTTTTTTTTGATATAGTGAACCATACCAAAGATTGTTATCATTCTATATGCTTACTTATTTGAATTGGATTTGATCAGTTGTCTCAGTGGGTTTGTTATTTGGATAACTGAGAAGATCCTGGTGCTCCTACAGTGATCATGTTGAAAGCTGTGCTTCCGAACATTGGGTTTTCCAAACAAGTTACAACAAGAACAGAATGAACTTGTGGTGTCTGCCATGGAAACTGGCAACTCTGAACTTTCTAATTTGTTTGTTTTGCAGTCTACATCGTTATCTGATTACTTTATGTCAGCACTGCCAGAAATGCTAAATTTTAAGAATGCAGCCATTACCACAGGGTCCAAAAGCTCAGAGACCTAGAAATATATTGTCACTTGCCATCACCAGCAAATTCAGACAAAGTCTTCTGATGCAATTAGTTCTGCACCTGACCATCAGTTCTGTGTCTGGATGGTGAAAACAAGATATTTATTATTTATTAATTATTTATTTTTAACAGTATATATTTGTGAATGTACATTTATCATGGGCTATTGGATCAAAATCCAGATCTATTTATGAAAAGTGCATAAACGGCTGCAGATTATTTATTTTATCTATAAAAAAAAAAAGTCCTCAGCAAGTGAATCAGTCATAAGCTCTGTAAGACCTTGTAGCACAACAAGGCCATATTCCCTGTACAGTGCTGTTAAAAAGCTTTTTATCCCCTTTGCAATTTCTTCTATTTGTGCACACTGAATGTTTCAGATCATTAAACCACTTTTAATACAGTAATACAAGATAAAGCAAGCACACAAAGTGCTGAATGATGATTTCATTTATTATGGGGAAAAATGCTGTTCAGCTCCACCTGGCAATGTGAAGAAGACTCTGTGGTTCTGAAGTGTTTTATATACAGATCCAAAACAAAGGTACTGAAATCTAGCCATCTGGAAAAGGTTACAAAGCCATGGCTAAGGCTTTGAGACTACACTGAACCACAGGGAGAGCAGTTATGCACAAATGGAGAAAACTTGGAACAGTGGCAAACCTTCCCAGGAGGGCCAGGCCTACCATATTTTGACCAAAGGTGCATCGACAACTTATCCAGGAGGTCACAAAAGAACCCCAATGAACATCTAAAGAACTGGAGACCTCACTGGCCTCAGTTAAGGGGCAATGTATGTAATTCCATAATATGAAAGACATGGGCACAAATGGCGTCAAAAGAATTTGCCACAAAACTTTTAAAAGGGGTTTTATTATTTGGTTTAAAGCCAAAACCTCATTCCAGTCAATCATGGTGGTGGTTGTGTGATGGTCATGACTTTAAACAGGCAACTCATGCTCCAAACACTCCATAGTAGCCAAATTAGAACAATACTGCAAAGACGATTGGGCCAAAATTCCTCTAGCAGAGGTGTAAAAGACCTACACAAACGGTTCTGATCGCAATTATTACTTTCATGTGTGGCACAACCAGACTTAGGGGGGCAACTACAGCTTCACCTGGGTGATATGGGTATTTAATAAATCTTTAATAAACAGAATGATCATTTAAACGCTTTGTGTGTTTACTTGTGTTGTTTTTATTTTACATTTAAAATAGCTGGATGATCTAAAACATTTAAATGTTTACAAAATGAGAAGAAATATAAGAAACTGAGAGGCACATTAAAGGGAGCACACGCTAACATGCCATGACCACATCAGGGTTGCTGTAGTGTCACTGTGACAATGATCTACCACCCACACGATACTTGTCTGTGGTGCTCCTGACCATTAAAGAACAAGGTGAAAGGGGATGAGCAAAGTATGCAGAGAAGCAGATGAACTACAGCCTGTAATAGCAGAACTACAACGTGCAGCTTTATGTGGTATATAGAGGTGATAAAACGGCCAACAAGTGTAGACACAAGAAGGTGTATCTAATGAAGTGGCCGGTACATACAAGAATTCAGATTCTCCATCTTTGCAACAAAAATCACACTGTAGCACCTAAACAAAGCCTACAGTGCACAAGAATAAAACAGATGTATGTTCTTTCTATTCCGATGAACAACAATCTCTGCCTGAACTAAAACTCAAAGATAAGCAAATATATAAATCTGTGTGTATGTGCAAGCTCTGTGCCTTGCAGCAACTGTGACCGAAACCCGCGAGTTAAGGAACTACACTTTTGGACCTTTCTATGATGATGTTAAGGTGGCTCCCACAATACACCATCAACCAAATCTGTAAAAATGTAATTGCACATCTTTTGTCAAAGTGCAACAGAGTAGGGCTGCACCTAATAACATAAGGATATATAACATCAATCAAAAAAGTAATTATCAACCATTATTATCTACTTTCCACATCACTGTGCTGTAAGATGTCTGATCTGCTTATAACGATTATAACCTGGAATTATGTAAACTCTGGGCTAAGATGTGGTTATTTCTAACATAATGGGACCTTCACACCAAGCCCAGGGGATTTTTCTTTTAAGCACTGAAACTAAACTGGGTACATCCCATTCTACAAACTAGACAGCACAGGGATCATTGCCTCTTACAGAAGGGAATTGGAGGCTTCTGCTTCTGCTTGATGCTTCTCTGTAGTGAATGTGCTACAGTTAAATGTAACCACTGTAACATTATTCACCGTCATTCATAACCTGCTCCAGTGTACTTCCTTTAACCTCTGTATGTTTATAGTCAGCGCTTGTTTGTTGGGGGCTTCAAGATGAACTGCTCTCACAATGCCATCTCGAAAAAGCCCTCTGGGATGCTTACCCTTTAAATGCTGGTGCAAACTAGTTGTACTACTATAAGGGAAACAATAGGAAGCCATTCTGGAGGAATCCATGTTTTCAGCTGACATGTTTTTAGCGTGCATTATGCAAATTGATGTATTTCTGTATTCAATGATGCTGATTACATCACCCCGGACCTACAACAGACGGAGCCATTATTTGTCAGTGAAAGTGAGACTGGGGAAGATTTTTAAGATACTCAAGCTGGCTTTCTACCAGAGCATGCACTAGACCCAGCCATGTTTCCTAATCTACATGTCTAAATGTAGACGTTCCCTTGTGATGTCTAATAAGCTAACAGCTATGCTCAAATGTTTTATGCAACAAGCTGACTTGATGTTTTACAAGCAAATAACAGATCTGCTGGTCAATAAATACATCTGAACATTATCCATGTGATTAAATGCAGAAATGTTGACAATGTGTGACAAATGCTCTCCGGCTTGTTGTTAGAGCTGCGGTGCTAGGGTTTAGGATGTCTGGGAGAGTACATTTTTAGGATAAAGCTTAAACAAAACATCATTTAACTAATTTAGTAACAGCCATAAGCCATAAGTAATCCATCATACCATATGATGACTGTTACGCAACTGGAATTTTACCCACCTGTCCAGTAAACTCAATCATTCCATAAAGCTGGCACCAAAACATCTTGGTGCAAATTATGGTCTATGCTGATGTATTACTGGAGTTTAGTCCCTGCCCTCTAAACAGCACCATGCTAATATGAGAGTAGGCAATTTGACCACAGCCATAAACAATGTAGTGGTCTAGCTCCACCAAATACCACAAAATGGAGCGTACATTACACGAGGTCATACCTGCTCCTGGGTCCAGTGCCGTTGCTGAGGCCACCCCCCACCAGAGTCTGCAGGGAAGGCAGCGCCGAGCGGCTGAGCTGCTGTCTACTCGGACCCCTGCGACCCCCGGGCATGTCCAGCTTCCACGTCAACCACCACCACAACCCCAGCAGCTCCCAGTGACCACGTCCTCACGGCCTCGCCCAGCGCAGCCCGGCCGCTGAATAGACAGGAAAACACAAAAGCAACATTTAAGCAAAATAAAACGCACATGTGCTTGGCAGAGGCTGCCAGAAAGCTTTCTCTTGCTGAAAAAACAGAAGAAAGCCAGCTGCCTGGCATCCTAACTCCGCAAACAGGCAGCAGAATGATTCATAAAGAAAAAGCACAGGACAATAGGTGGAGAGATTTTTTTTCAAAGGGATTTTGATTCCACTTATAAACAGGGCTGAATACTGAGGGATACTGAATGAATAATGTTACATTTGAACAATTAAACATAACCAAATCAGGTACTGCTCACCAGTTTAAAACAGAGAGTTACCATTATGCCTAATAATATAAATAACTTGAGTTAAATCATGTAAAAAGAAATATACATCTGGTAAATAAGAGGGATAGACGCTGTAGATGCATGGTCCAAATGGTTAATTGTAAGGCATTAATTGTTTTATGATGCACTTTTAACAGACAAGTCATGCTTGTAAAGGCATCCATTTAATAACATGCAATTACAACAGATGGATCTAAAAGATACAGTTTATAAATAAAAGATCAGGAGGAATAAAAAGTGTTGGTCTCCGCAAACCGCAAGCCTTCAAGAGCCACGTGAACATGTGGGAAAAAACATGGAGATATGCAGCAAGCCATAAAACACTGGAATGCACTGGAAACACCAATTTTGCAATTATCTGTGTTGTACCCCGACATCGCACCCTGTTACGCCCCGACATCTCACGTTATGCCTCAATGTTAGATTATGTACATTAGGCTATACAGCCCACTGGGCAAAAAGTGCTTTGTTTATACCAAAAAAGGAATTTATTTATTTACTTATTTATTAAATACATACATACATACATACATACATACATACAGAAAAGATAAAAAGCAGAGGACCAATAGCTCAGAATCACCCTGTCAACAGGTTTCGCCGTTTGTCAACCGTTATCATGTACAGGGTTCTATACTGATATCACTCACATCAAGTCAGCTCCTTTTACTGGGTGTTGTGAGCACTCTGACCTAATCTCAGAGCTTCCAGTTCTGATAATTCACCACATTCACATGCTCAACCAAAGGTGACAATTTCACTCAACAGTAATGCAGGTAAAACTTCAATATACTGGTTTTAAAGTCTGCCTAGAAGATTTACTGTACACTGTTTACCCCTTCTCCAAGACATGGCTGATCAGCCAAAACAGACACGTGTGATGTCTGATGTTTGCTAGTTTTGCTCTGAAGTTATAAGGCTAATGTAAAAGTGCCCAAGACTTAGGATCACATAGACTTCCATTACATGTAACTACGTGTGATGTATTCAGATTCACATCAATAAGTTCATTTGCACATGTGCACAACTGATGACATCTTGCACAACAAATGCAAATTTACTGAAAGGAAACATCATTTTATCTTTTCTGTGTTTAATTTACATGAAGTCACGCTACCAATCATTGTTGTGCCTGACATTTGGCACGTCTGTATCTGGCGTTAGCACACCAAGGTCTTCTGACATTTTGGAGGGTTTTATGAGATTCAATGTGGAAAAGGCTAGTTCTCAGCTGACCTCAGAACAGCTGTGGTCCTTCAGGAGATTTTACAGCCTGCCTTGTCTCTCTTGCTACAGGCTGATCTCTAATACTGCTGTGAAAGAAACGTAAGTCTATATGAGCATAAGTAATAAATCAAGCTTGTAAAACAGGAGCTCCACAACTAGTTTTCTAATTTGGACCACTCATTACCTGCTAGCTAAATCATCATGCTTTAGCAGAGCTCCAGTAGCTGCTCAGTTTAGGATACAGGCTCTGTAGTTGCTATGCTCCCAGCAAACACACAAAGATGTCCCAACGTTGTCAAACATTGTGCTGTTTAGGTTGTCACAACGTCACCATTAAGTATCAGTGTCATGTGGTATTATGACTACCTGTTGGCAACTTAGCAAAATTCCATTACGGAGGTTTCTAGGAAGAGGTGACAGTGTATTGACAAGGTGGCCACTATACTGTAACAGATAACGTTGTCACAACTTTATAAGGAGTTAAATTTTTGAAGCTGTGGCAACACTGTGGACACCAACACTGTGTTTGGATAATTAGTAATTATACAGAAATTTAAAAGTGTACTGTATTACCTATTCAAAACACACTACAACCGGAATGTGGGAATTAACTCTAGTACAGCATCACGCAGCTAACATTATGAAATCAGCAGGTACATATGGCTGTGTTACGTTTGGTGAATTGAATGAGCAGCTATCCTGTTAACTGGTGTTTGGTAGAGACAGCTTTTTTACGGTATGTGTAACGTAGGGCTGATGATATTGGGTGAAGACACGGCAACATTTTTCCCTGAGGCCTAAAAACCATTACGGAATTTATCAGATGTCTTGAACATCAATATTTAAAAACATTACTCACTGTAAAATAACTGCATTCTTGTGAGTGTGAACCATGTTTTTTCTGAACCTTCATTCTCTATACTCTATACTCAGTGCACAAAACACAATACCAGGCGAGCACAGTGACTACTCTTTTCTGTGTATGTGAGAATCCTTCAATCAGAGAAAGTTCTTCGTTTGCTTCAAGCAGCAAAAAAGTTGCAGCATGAGGTGTACTTAACACTGCACATCCTACGATGTTAGTACAGTGTGTGCACTCACTGTAATGCTGATGCTAAAGTGATAGTTTAGAATGCAGGTTCCAACTCGTACACACAGGTGAGAATGTATATACATCCATACATACATCCATACATAAGCAGGCAGTGTAACATGAGTTGGAGGTTAATGCAGTACTGATATTGTATTCACCTGGTTGCGTGTTTGGGGCAGTGAAACTGATTTTAGAGCATTACAGTTCCAGGAAACATGATTCACATTCACACAAGTGTGAAAAGGTTATTTCTCAGATTTGAATCATCTTTATTTTCATCCCTAGTTATTTTACAGTGAGGAATGTTATTGATATTAAATATTGATGTTTAAGTCGTCTGGTGAAAACTCCTGAATGTTTTTTTCATATTGCAGTACACACATCAGAGTGGAAACACATTGCAATGTCAGTTTTTCCCTGTATCATGCAGCACCAGTATCGACTATAATACGTTGATCACTCTTCTGCAAAACAGACCTCACAAAAACTTTTCATCCTATTTACGGCTCCAGCCTTACGGCCCTGGTGCGAAACTTAAGAAGCTAATTTCAGACACCAAACATGTCCGGGCTGATCACTTCATTTGTGGGAAAGAGGGGTTGGACCGTCAGCATCTGCTTTTTTCAGTGCAGCATTACTCCAATGTAACCTACCACTCGATATAATCGTGATAAGATGTTCGTGTCCATATCGTTCAGCCCTACAGTCAGTGTAGTAGAGCCTGGGGCAGCAGCAGACTCTTTATCTGAGTGTGGATTTCTCACCATATGTCTGAAACTTAGAAGTCAGCACAACTCGGACCACTTGCGGTTCATCAGTCAACGAAGGGCGCCGTACAGCCAAATGAGGAACTTGAGCAAAACATGCGCAGTGGAGCTTAACTGCCCATTTCACTATGCATTATGTCTGTGAGGGAAAGTGGGCGATCGTTCAGCTGAACACCTCACTGGGGGGTTTAGCAACAGTGTAAACAGGACATGGAAATTATAAAGAGCTCTTCGCTTCAGTTCACAACACTATTAGACCGAGTTCCGTCCTGCCAGCTGACTCTGTACCCGGAATTCAAAACTTGACTGCTTACACTGAAAGGCTTTAACAGGGTGTATGTGTAGGATCAGCCAGGGCTGCGGAGTCTCCTCCTCAGGTAACTTTAACAGCAACCTGTAGCTACCTCCGCCAGGCTTTGCTTACTCTCGCCCCATTTAACGTTTCACAAGCCCGTAGAGGCAAACAACGAAACACCAGACTTCCTATAAACGCCAATGCTTTATAAGAGTAGTGTGTGCAGAGAACTGAAAATGCACATGGAGGTTGCTTTAAGTTCAGCCCTAACGTCAGTTCGCTTGTTAGCATGATTAGCTCTACGAGCTAACCAGCTCCGACATGAAGTTGGGGTGAGCAGAGGTTCCACTTCTCTCCACTCTGAGTAAAATAAGTCTTATTATTGAAGGAAAAAAGAAGGAAACACTCACGCATCAGTCAAACACATCAGTCCATCGTGGTAAACAGAAGAACGGAGTGGAGAGCGAACATTTGTTTCAGGTCTGGAAATACAGATGCGCTCAGGAGGCTGGAAAGAGGAGCAGCTCTTCTTCTCTCGGGTATGAGGGAGGGAGACGAGGCCACACGGGAGAGTAATATCTTCCGGGACTTTCTTTGAAAAGGCCAACATGAAGTTGAGAAGTGGAGAGACTTGGCTGTGAGTAACAGTTAGGCAGGTTAGCTCCAGCTCTGCTCTTTCTCAGCGCTGAGAGACCGACGTGGCAAAGCCAGTCCTCCCTCAGTCCACGCGTCATCGCAAACGCGACGGGGAGCGGAACGCGCATGCGCAGCGAAGCAGCGGCCGATAGGAGTGGTGGGCGATTCTGCTGCTCTCTGATCGACGCTGTATCGACACAATACGAACCTTAATAACACGATACCCATAACAGAAAGAGGTGATCTTATTTAATAGTGTACTGTGAGAACTTGTAATGGAGCACATTGTATTGTATATGTGAAATGCTTTACATGATGGTGTGTTCAAATGCTTTTGCGAGATACCATCTTTACACAATACATTTCACTTGAATAGTCAAGACGTGGTGGAAACTAGGATTCTAGATAGCATATGAATTCACCTGATGAAAGATAAAGGGGCCACAAGGGCTCCGCTGCATATAGCAGTGCCCTCTGTAGCACATTCTCTGTTCTTTGATCTAGTGTATGAGTCACTGTATATTAATGTGTAAATGTTTAAAAAGTCCTGTTAGCAATGTTTAAAAGGGCACTAACAAAACCACCTCATGTAAACAAAACATAACAAGCCGAAAACTGTATTCCAAATGGCACACTACATACTACCTGTGTACTAAATCTACCTAAAAGTAGTATGCAGTACATGACCAAATTGTAAATCTGTAGTGCACTGGAGATACCCGGATGGTGTATTACTCTAGTACACAGGGGGAGCTATCTTTGTGATGCACTGCATCCCATCATGCACCGTGGCCTCACCAGCTCTCAGCCTGTTTCAGCCAAAGAGAAACGTGGTGGGTAATGCTGAGGAGCAAAAACTGCTAACTCTGAGTATAAATGTGGGTGTAGTGATTGTAGTGGGGTATTTTTTTTTTTCCAGAATGAGCCTCAGAAAGGTCTGAGGTTTAATAAAAGATGAACTCGCTTTAAAGGGTTCAGTTTTAGAGTGAAATAGCCCAGGACAGCTAACAGCTCGGCTTAACGTATTTCAAGTGAATTGAGCAGCGTTAGCAGCAGCTAGCTCTAAACAGCTCTGAGGTAAGTGTGAGGTCACTGGTCATGTGACTGTGTTAGTATACTACACTGTATGTCAAAACTTGTTACTGCACTGCATACTATACACAGGGGGCGTATACAGTATATACTTCTGTAATATGCAGTATAGTAGTGTGCCATTTCAAATAAAAAAAAATCTTGTCTACTGATTATCCTCACTCTGGAAGGAATTTTCCAAAAGCTCTATTTTCAGTGACCTATAATGGCATTTGTATGTGGACAAAAGACCAAAACCCATTGAAAAACTGTTTTTAAATATACCAATGTATGAATAGGCAAATAGGCCCACCTGTAACCAAGTATAGGGAGAAAAAAAAAATTACAAAAACTAATTTTCATTATCTCACACTGAAAATGTGAGAAGTGGGCCTAAAAGATCCAGATTGTCTTTTTTAGTTCAATCACAGAATAAAACTTTCTCATTCTTACTCCAAACAAGCAGAGGCAACAGATTACTCTTCACCTACACTAATCTAATACACTAACGTTTTTTGGAAAGACTTGGCAATTTTTCACAATTAATTTAATTGATTCAGATTTTTCTCTGTATCTGGACATTTAGTTTGATTTTAATAATGTTTGTTAAGATAAACTATAAAATGTAGTCTGTTAAATACAAATTTAGAAATGCCGGGGTATTATTCAGGGTCCTTGTACAAGAACACGTTAAAAATGACCAAATTTTTGTATTATACAGATTTACATAGTTAAAAGGTTCTGCACTGTATAGGTTATTGTATGTAAAATAAGAAACTGGAGTGATCCCAAGCTTCAGAGCTGTAGCAGCAAGATGGTATGTAGCTTGTAGGCTAAAACTGATAGATCTGCTTCTTTGAAAAAACAACAGGAACAGCACATTTATTAAAACAGTTTTATTGCACATTTTAAATATTTTTAGATTTTTATTGCAGATTTAGTATAAAGAATTAAAAAACCTCCACCACACACATTCATACAAGGATAGTATGCTCTCCTTCTTTTTCAAACTATTTCCAATGTACTTGATCAATGTGTCTCGCTTTGGAACACATCAAACATCTTATTAATATCAGGTAGAAGCATTACATTACTTCCATAACATCAAAAAACTCTAGGCAGTTAAATACAAATGTATACCTCTGAAATTAATTTTTGTGTACAAGATGTAGGATTTAAGCCCACCTGTAATGCTGAAAAAAAATCAGCCCCTGTCAGAAGTAAACAGGCCAATGAGAAAAGACAAATTTGCATATTGTATTAGTTTGGTGTTTGGTAAATGATTTAATCGAAATGATATGTTTGATTATGATGGGATTAGTTATCCTACAACAGTGAGATACTTGTTTATAATGGGAGAAGTCATTCCGTGTTTCTGAGACATTCTGAAAGAGGTTGTTGGGAATAAATACACCTGAGAAACATTTGTTGATGTAAACGAAACAGCTTTAAAAATCACCAAATGGCTTTAATATCTAAACATACCACAAAAAACAGCTTCCAACAGTTCACCATTATATACACTGTACAAATACATTAATGCATTAAAGCATCTGTTAAAGAAACGTTAGATCTGGGACTAGCTAGTGAACAGTACTTTAAGTTATAAACACTGTTCACACAAAAAAAATCCTAACATCTTCATTTCAGCAAAATGGAAAACCTCCTGACTTTATGTTTGGTGGCCACTGAATTTAACCCTTGAAATTCAGTAGGAGCTTAAAGCGAACCCTGACTGTCAAGACTGTGCCTTAAAACAGTGTACATGTCAAATACTTCTAAATTTAACATAACCACGTGGGAATGTTTCCTTTATTTAAAAAACTTAGACATGATGTCAAGTTCTACAGAAAATAAAGACAAATGTAAAAAATTGACTTCAGTTTCCCGCTCCAGCTAAAGCTGGAAAGACTGAATGATGCATTTGATTTACATGGGACAAATAACCTGACCTAATTCAGTGGAAGACAAAGACAGCAACCAAGTATGTTGCTTCATTTACGCAACACAGTTGAATGATCCTAGACATGTACACTATATTAAGGGAATGTCTTAATAGTCAGGGTTCTTTTTTAAGGGCATTTTTTTCCACTGCACATTCAAAAGACAAGAACTGACCCAGACAGGAGACGTGTATGGTTCTACTTCTCCTTCTTTTTCTACCTGCTGGAGAGAGAGCTGGAACCACCATAACCACGGCTGTATAGTGAATTATAGTCATTTTATGCCACTGTAAAGTATCTAATCTGACTGATTATCTACATTGGCTTCTACTTATAGTTAGCTACTCGCTGATTATTTCTTACTGGCTGAGATATTATGATGTACTGTCAGCTCTACAATTACACAGAACCGAGTGCAGAACAAGCATAGCTCCTATTTTTCTCTGTGACAACATCAGCTAAAACACTAATAGCATCAATGTATAGCATCATTCCTTCAAAGTTGAGAAGTACCATCAACATTTCAACATACCATTCTAGTTGCATCCTGGTGCTCTTGCATGTGATTCACACATGCTACTTTGGCATGGTGTGAGCAGTGTGACAGTGTGACTAATGCAACTTGCACACGCAAGCCTTTCATACATACATATCACATTTATGCTTACACAGACCTTCCTTTTCAGTCAAATCAGTCAATCTGCTAAGGAACCATATTTCTAAGAGTTGTACCTGTGTATCTGTTTACCAAAGCTGTAAGAACCAGACGATATTATAGGCATCATGTTACAGGAGTTACAGTTCAACATACTGTGATATATTGTGATTTTTAAATCCAATTTTAGGAAATTGTTATGTGATAAAAACACACCACCATATGTTAGGTTTGGTAATGCTAACATTAGCGGTGCATTCTTACTTGGACTGGAGTGGAAGACTATAATGGCTGAGGATGGATTACATTCTAGCGGTCCGCGGGTTCAACACCATCCACCACAAATCTTTGATTGTTATACTGTGTTGTGTTATTTTTGATGCTGTGTTTTTGAGAATCGACACTGTATCAAAACTTAATACCACAAATTTTATATTCTCCATATTTTCTCCCCTACTGTTTACCCACAGCTAATAGTCTTTTTTGATTGGACTATGGTTTCAAGCCTGGCAGAACATCCAGAAAAATTCTGTTTGTAGCACACAGTGCTTACGTAGTATTTACACAGTATTACTCCAGTGAATTTTGTGGCATAACACATGTGGTGCAGGAAAAGCATTGACCTATTCTCTACAATAGTGCACCACTTCATTGCAGCGTTTGGGATGCTATGGCGCTTTGCTCCTACAGCCTTTGTGAAGGCACTGACTTGTTAACATGAGTGCCGAAATGAAAATGAGGATTTTCCACACCAGTGTTGGTAGTATGTGTGCATCGGGCTGTATTGGCAGTGCAAGTGCTTGAGGACTTTATCTTCACTTGGGAAAGTAAAGAATTTGAAAGACTGTTGTTGGCTGCATGTGTTAACAAAAACTACCAACAGGTAGGCTACACTGACAAATGTTCTGGTACTTTGTGCAGTGGACAAAAAAGCCCATGAAAGCCATTTAAATAAAAAAAAAAACCTTCTGAGAACATATAAACATTTAGGCCTGTCACAATAATTACACAATTCCCTGATTATTCATATTGTGAGCTGATCGTGATCATTGTCCATAGCTTTCACAATTATTACAATGTATGTCAACAAATAACAAGCAGGCTCAAACAGAACACCGATGCGTTTTCATTAATTAGGATCTTCTGAGTGGAGCTAGAACACCTTTAGAGTGCAGCAGTACTTGTTTCTGTACTTGAGCTTGAGCTGTTTCTATCAAAAGCTGGAAGCTAGAAAGCAAGACAGCTAATTTGGCCACTATCAGCAACTTTACTAGCTGCATACTATGAAGATGAACAATTCATAGGTTACAGAAGAATTCATAGGACACAAATAGGTCATCTCAATTATTTACACAGCAATGAATTGTCAGATGAAATTTCATGATGTGACAGGCCTAATCTTTATATCCAAAGACTACAGTGGCTGACAAGACTCTATTTACGGCACAATTAAAGACGTGTTGCAAACTCATAAACGTGAGGCAAATTCAGAAAACCCAGTCACAAGATAGTCACAGCACAACTGAAATGTACTGACAGAAGTTGGTAAGACCTCAGAGACACACTCTCCAGTAAGTTCATGGTCAGCTTTCCTGATTTAGTAGTATTGCTATTCGAAATTGTACAGTTACACTTTACAATAGTTCCCATTGCAGTGCCGTGATAATAGCTGATTATGTTTAAATAAAAGTGAACTTTTTGTGTTGGTGAATATTTAAAATATGACTCCATCTTTGAGTGTCCTCTGGAAACATTTTCACTGTGATACGAGTGATGTTCTTTGTTTTCTGAGATTGTGTATGAATTTGCAGAATTTTGCGTTTGTAAAATTCAAGGAATTTAGTGTTGCTTTTTGAAAGCATTTTCTGAATTTGCTGCTCACTTTTTTTACTGTGCAGTTCATTGGGTCTTCAACCACTTTGTACAATATCTCTCCTAGATGTTTGGTTCAGCAAATAAAAAAAAACAACAACACAGGTTTGATGCCCATCCCTGCTCTTGGCTATCTACCGCCTAGCAGAGTTTAGGTCCAACCCTTACCTAACACACCTGGTCCAGTTTTTCAAGGTCTTCAGGAGCACCAGAACTAAGGCAGAAGGTCTTATAGAGCAGGGCAGGGCATGTCCAATCCTAGCACAGCTTTAAAACCTTAATAAAAACCTTCATATACTTTCACATCACAGTTCAGTGTTGTCCTTGGCAATGGTTTAAAGGTAGTCTTTCCTGGATAAGCTCCTTTATGGAACAGAGAAGAGCTTCAGATCACTATACTGGCTCCACTGCGTGAGCTCTTATCCTAAAGGAAAGAGAAGTCTTTGTTAATGCTCATTATAAACGACAGTGACTGTGTGTACAGTGATGTATATAAAAGCGTTATTCCAGGCTGTGGTGTTAGTGAGGGGGAAGAAATGCTCATTCATAAGTACAGGTTCTACAAGAAATAACAAGGTTGCCTAAACATGTCAGTGTTGCTTTCAAGGGATTAAAGACTGATATTCACCCCAGATGAGGTCGACTGGCCGATACAATTTTGGACTGCAGATTTATCATGTTTACAACCCGAGAACTGAAATGCTGCTAAACACTAAAACTCAGTGGTCACCCAAAAAAAGTCATTCAGTTCTTTATTCAGTTCTTCATTACGGGTGCACAGATTGTCAATGTGGTTTATAGATATAAAAAAAGAGAACAGCTCCTCACGGTGTAGCTGAAACCTGTGGGCAGCCACTCTAGACAACAGTGTCAGTATTCACAAACCACCACAGTAGTAGCATTGCTGACCTAGAATCAGTATTTGTAGCACAAATATGGAGGAATATGATCCAAACGTAGCCCTGCTTAGTGAATACCAGCTCTGGTGTTGTCTGAAATGGTTGCCAGTAGGGGGCAGAATTTTTCATTTGCTATAAACCACATGAGCAAGTCTGCGCAAACTTAATGAAGACTTCTAGAGATCTTAAGAGAGGTACTTATACAGAAACGTCTGGAGCCATTTGGGTAACTTTTAAGTTCTACTGTTAGCAATGATAGCCTTGTAGCTCCAGTTGTAAAGTAAATCAAAATTTGGACTTCCAGCACTCTCATATGTCCCTGCTACTTATAGGCTATGACTGAAAAACCAGCAGTATTAGATTTTTCAATTAATATAATTTTTTATATATTCCTTAATGTTTTACAACTCCCACCAGTTTGGAATTTGAAAGTTATAAGGCTAAACCAAGTTTGTTGGGGAATCCCAGCAATCGGAATGGATATCCACATGGTTGTGTATTCTTCCATACACCATTTTTCACCATGTGGACGGGAAATGTTCTGTTTTCCAGGTCAATTTTGTTCAGCAAGAACACAGGATTAGCTTTCAGAGCAAGACATGTGTGGAACTTTTTCTTCCTGTATATGATGCAACTAAACTTGTTTCAAGGTGTCCATGGTGGCTAATACTGACTGAAGGGGGAGGAGGAGGACCATCCTAACCACCCAGAGAGGGCAGTGCCAGTTATCCCCTCTCTTGGACTCTTAAGTCACAGATGGGTGCAAACTTATGATTTAGTATTTATGGGGAAAAGAATGAAATTAGACTCTTACAGAGAAGCGTTTCGTTGGCTTCTGACCCGGCTCGTATTCGCTGTAGCTGGGCGGGTGGTCGGACCAAGCTCCGCCTCGCGCTCCTCTGCCCCCACCCCTCCTGCTATCCTCATCACTGGCTGAGCCCCAGGACCCTCGGCGTTGTTGAGGGGAGTAATTCCGGTCTTGCCTGGATGGCCCTGGGCGCCGGGGGTCCGCAATCAGGTCATCTCGGGATCGGGAGCGCGGGCGGTATCCAGCCCCACCGGCCCGGCTCCGGTTATCCAGCACGTCTTCCTGACTGTAGCTTCGAGCCATGCTGCGTCCAGATGGAGGAGGGTAATGGCGGCCGTAGCCTGATGAACCGCTAGGGGGTCGTGTTCCGGGCGGGCGGCGGCTGGTAGGGCCATCGTTCAGCGCAGAGAGCATGCTCGGAGGGCCAGCGGAGAAGGGCACGTTCTTCGGCATGTGCTGCGGTGGAGGGGGAACGTGCTGCATGGGTGGCTGAGGCTGGAGGAGGGGGCTTGTCATGTCCATGCCCCGCATCTGGGTCTCCAAGTAGTCCAGCATCTTGTTGGTGCCATGACCACCGTCATGAACACTCATATTGCCATGAATGCTGGGTGGTGGCATGGCAACAGGCATGGGGACTGGTTGAGGAGGAGGGAGGGGCACAGGTGTCATGGGAATCTTTCCTGATGCTGAACCTGTTAGAGTCAATGTAGTTAAAAAGTCAATACACACTGAGACGGTTAAACCCTGAAACTTGTACTTTGATTTCTGCTGGAAAGAGATAAATTAGCAGTAAAACTGCACCTCTGCCATGAAGCACATTTTATTATTATTTATATTAAGTGGGTCTATCTGTGTCTTACAGAATTGTGCAAAGCCCTTAACCAACCACGAGTGGGAATATGTAGTCAGACTACAGAAATAAGGCATCTGTTTTCAGTCTAAGGCAGTATTCAGATTAGAGTTGTCTCTTACTTTCATATATATTTTACATTTATTCACCCACTAAATGTAAAAATACTGTACATGCCATCATAAAAAGAAACAGTCAATCATCATTATCATCATCATTACTATTATTATTATTATTATCATTATTATCATCATCATCAATCATTAATCATCATTATCATTATCATTATTGTTATTATCATAATCATCATCATTGTTATTATTATTATTATTATTATTATTATCATAATCAATCATCAATCATCATTTTAATTATCATTATTGTTGTTAATAATAATAATAATAATAATAATAATATCATCATCATCATCATCGTTATTATTATTATCATCATCATCATTACCATTATTGTTATCATCATCATCATCATCATTATTATTATTATTATCATTATCATTATTGTTATTATCATCATTATCATCATTGTTATTATTAGTTATTATTATTATTATTATTATTATTATTATTATTATTATTATCATCATCATCATCATCATCATCAATCATTAATCATCATTATCATTATTGTTAATAATAATAATAATAATAATAATAATAATATCACCATCGTTATAATTATCATCATCATTATCATTATTGTTATCATCATCATCATCATCATTATTATCATCATCAGTATTATTGTTATTATTGTTACTGTTATTATTATCATCATCATCATCTACTTTTAAAACTATGCATGGTGTATGCAGTGAAGTTACTGAAAAGCCTATGTAGATAAATCAATGTGATGATCAGTTATTAATCTCAGTGTTACTGAGCACTGCCTATAAAGCCTATGTAGACTGATAAATCAAAGTGATGTATTGTAAAGGTATTCTGAATATTTCCCTTTATATGTGTTATTATGAAATACATTTAGGACAGCATTACTTTTTAAAGCTTAAAAAAACAAACCAGGAACCAAAACAGAGTTTTCTGTGAGCTCCAGTCCTTGCATGCATGTGTTAAATTCCATCAGCACCACATCACTTGATTAACGAATGACTGATTAGATGTGGTGCAGGACAAACAAATTCATTCACAGAATTCATTAAAAGGGAACTGTATACAGAAACGACCCTTTGTTTCACTGACCTGCATATAGCATGGGATTCATCTGGTACATGGAGCTGTGGTTGCTCAGGGGGGCGTAGACCTGCTGTCCATTCGCCCAAGCGGTCATTTGCTTTCGAGCCTCCTTCATCATCCTGTGCTCCATCACAGCTGGGGAAAAGAATGGATGGTCAGGGTGGGTCTGTCTGACTTACAATCCGACAGCTAATAATTTCTGAAACTGCAATACAGTAGTTCAGTCACAAGGTGGGGCACTTGTACTGGAATGAACAGTGGTAGAGGCCGCCACAACCAGTGTATTTCATAACTCTGGGATTTTCATAGTCACTCCAGTGTTTCAGGGAAGACGTTACAGTAAACAACCGTGCAAACGTGAGGGTGGGTATTATTATTAATGGGATGGGAATACAAATACATGTAATACAGTAAAATACAATAAAACAGTCTGGTATCAGCACTGGAATGACAAAACCAGCTGTTTTTCTTTACGAAGAAGACTTGATTTGGGTTCGATATGAAATGGATATATGAATATGAGATGATGGATGCGAATTTATAGCTTTGTACTGATATTTGCATCGAGATGTATTAAATAACTTAGAACATGAATAAGTTAGGCCCACTGACATCACCAACCTCTTGCATTTTTTTTTGTGATGCTTTCCAGGCTTTAACCACACCTTCATTTAGTTGGCAATGTGTTTTGTATCATTGTCTTTCTGCGTGGTGCAATTGCATGATGAAGATAAGACACATTTTTCTGTAAACTTAACACTTTAGACTCCACCTACAAGGAATGAAATTTGGTGGCCAGGTCTGACATCGTGAGACATGCAAATGAATCAGGTTTCATGCTCAGCCACACGTGACATAAGCAAGGACGGCCTTTTAGCTATATCCGACTGATCCAACACCCACGATTATGGACAATCAGCGAGCAAAGATGCCCTCCATGAGTCATCTAGTTAATGCTAGCACCACTGGCAGACTGGAACTGCCAAAGTCAGCAGTGGTGTTGTGCCAGACCCATCACTTTGGACTACTCTTTGGTAGACCCTAATAAAGATTTGTGACTCATCAAAAAATCCCATCAAAAACCCATTTTTCCATGTCCTGCTTTGTAAATGTCCAGCTTTCACATCCATAGAACCAGACACTAACAAAATACTTTTCACAGATGGCCAGAGCACTCACATTTGACTTTTAATGTGGTACTGATGACTAGCCTACTGCTCTTTTTGAATGACCAGCCAATTAGCAAACTTAAAAAAGACATAGTGTGTTTGTTCTACCTTTCTCAGGGCAGCAGCAAGTCTGTGGGCAGCAGGGACAGCGAACATAACAACAACAGCGCTGGGGACAGCACTGACAACAGCAGATACAGAAGAGGATGATGAGGAGAAGAGCTCCAATAATCATGAAGAATACAGTCAGCCAGTCTAAAAGAACAGAACAAAAAACATTAAAGTTCATCTTTTAAATTCTTCTCAAACAACACCGCTGTGTTTCTGTTTATTTCCAGCAACAAGGAGAAGCTGCTTACGGTAGACGACGAGTTTCATGTATTTCTCTGAATCGCCCGTCATGTCCCCAATAGCAGTAATGGAGCAGAAATAGACGCCGTTATCCCACCACATCACCTCATTGATCACCAGGTCGGCCTCTAAAAGAAAAGACAGAATGAGACAGAATAAGAAACAGGTATGGTCAAAACAGCAGTTAAAGCATTATTAACTTAATTAACAGAATACACTCATCATCAAAAGAACAGTCGCACAAATAGCTGCACCTACAAGGAATGAAACTTGGTGGCCAGGTCTGACATCGTGAGACATGCAAATGATTCAGGTTTCATGCTCAGCCACACATGTGACATAAGCAAGGACGGCCTTTTGCCTATATCCGACTGATCCAACACCCACGATTGTGAAAAACCAACGAGCAAAGATGCTCTCCATGAGTCATCTTGTTAGTGCTAGCACCACTGGCAGACTGGCATGATGCACGAGTACAAGACAAAGTCAGCAGTGATGTTATGCCAGACTGTTATGGAATGACTCAGAAAGTCAGCGGGTCATCTTCTGAGACGAGTCCCGCTTTTGTCTTAGTGGAGACAACCAATGCATCTGTGGGTGAAGGCACCAAAGTCGGCACCAAGAAGAATGGTTTGTTGGGTTGCTTGGTGTCACTCTACCGCTACCAAAAAATCAGCAGGGACTGTGTGAGAATATTCAAACTGCATGGTATGGACACCATTAGGAACCTCTACAACTCCATGCTGGAACTGGAAGCGAGGGAAAACTGTCTGATCGAAGGAGTACAGTTTTCTTTTACATCACATAGACGGCTGGGTACATGTTCGGCATTTACCTGGGAAAGCAATAGTGCAGCAATGCCTTGAGAAAAAGACAAGTAGTTGCTCTGGACAATGTTCTGCAATGTCCTGTTGCATTTACGTGGACATCAAATTTGGCATGTGCTACCAACCTAAACACTATCACAAACCAGGTACCTTCACTACAGCAGTAGTCTCTTTTAGCAGGATGTACACTGCACACATTGATCAGGAGTTCTTTAGGGTTCAAGGTGTTGGTGAAGGAGTCTGAGCCACAACAGCTACACCTCTTAATGTACTGTACGTAATGGATCTATTATCTTGGTGCTGGATTTCACACAGCACCTTCAGAGGTCTGGTAGAGTCTGTGCTTGGTGAGTCAGAGCAGTTTTGGTAGGGCACAGCAGACCAACAGAATATTAGGCAGGTGGTCATGACGTTTTGGCTCACATGTCCTGGAAAAGGTGAATGCTGTACCAGACTAAAATGTAAGCCAGGAGCGGTATACAGCGCAGACTTACTGTTCTGGATGAAGACTTTGCGTTCTCTGTAGTCTGGACCCAGTGTGGCTTCATTGGAGCCCTGCTTTTGAGCCACAGTCCTGATCGTCCGCTGGCTGTCTGGACAATCGTTGGATGGGTCCTGACCAAGCTGCAGAGCGGCCTGGTAGGCTGAAGAGTAAGAGTTTCAGGTGAAAGGTTCTGAAAAGCCAGTTAGCTTAAAGTAAGCTCCATTAAAATCAGAAGAATTCCGAAGCACTGTTCAGTAATGACATTTTTAAATATACGATCGTTACATATAAAATCCAATGATTTAATATTTTGTTGAAAGTTAACACATGCTCTACAGAGAACACACAGCACGTTTATGTTCTCTTACATTTTAGAAAAAGTGACTCATGCAAAAGTTATGCTTCTCCAAGGTGTAACACTCAGCAAATAAACAGAGGTTGTACACTCAAGTTTGTTCCCTGTAGAGGACCTTTAACCAATTTTAACTTAGAAAAACACATTAATGTAAGCAGGCATGCTGAAACATTTCCACATGACCTTAAGTGTAATTCAGTGTTCAGCACTAAACTGATATGTGAAATATGTTGTCCACATACAGCCACTCAGGGTTTAAAGGGTTAAATCCATTCTCAGTTTTGTCATCATCTAAGATTGTTAATCAAGGATATTAACTGATAAAAGAAATGATACTGCTTAACTATTGTTAAATTATTATTACAACTGGCTGAATTCAAATTAGACTCATTAAATTAGACAGGGGCACTGAACCGTGTGGAAATGGAGAGGAGGCTATTCCAGAAACCTGTGCAAATAATCGAATCCACCCTCTTGGTGTTTATAACATGGCTCCATGTAGAAATATAGAAACAGTGTGAGCTAGCTAGGCAAGGGGAGAATCTACATGGCGGGGTTAGCTTTATCACACTGTTACACATAAACATCTTAAGGTCAGCAATGAGTAAAGTCCATACTCGCTCATAGAAACCTAAATAAAGTCGTTTATTTATTCTTACACTGGTGTATTAAAAACATGCTTGTCCTCATGTACAAAAGAAAGCATCCTTCACCTTTACTGTATGGATATTCGCAGTTCTGTATTTGCTACATATGATAGTCACTTTTACTAGTCATACATATTTAGATGTGTATACAACACCATGCAAAAGAGAGTTCAAGTTATTTCTTTTCAGGCAATATTTCTGAGAAGATATAATATAATCCACTTTCATAACAAAGAAGGTCAATGTAAAATCCTTCCACTGTCCAAAGACAACTCCACCAGCTTCTATGACTGAACTTTACTACTCACCTGTTGAGTAGTAGTCCAGCACGGGGTCTTTACAATAGGACTTATAGCGCCAAGTGACCAGCACATTCTGAGAGGACGCTGAAGTCGAATAGTCGCAACGCAGTGTGACCGATGTAAAAAGACCTGAAGTCACCTTTGAGTCAGGCATGGTCACCTGAACGGCCACAGCACCTGAGTGTGAAAGACACACGAGAGATTGATGAGCAAGAACCTTTCCAGGAAAAAGTGGCACTTATAATGGTTTTATACTTTATTCAGTATGAGCAGCTTTTATAATACAGAGAGAGAGAGAAACAGAGAGAGAGAGAGAGAGAGAGACACAGAGAGACACACAGAGAGAGAGAGAAACAGAGAGAGAGAGAGAAACAGAGAGAGAGAGACAGAGAGAGAGCGAAACAGAGAGAGAGAGAGAGACAGAAATGGAGAGAGATGGAGAGAGACAGAGAGAAAGAAGAGGCCTTTAGAAGACAACAATACACAAAACCTGTCTAACTGGAAAGGGAGTGAATGAGCAGGAAATACTGTCATGTCATTAAACCCCCACCAACACACACAGACACAGACATTGTCACAGTGTGTTGCTCAAACTGGATGTAGATTGAAGGCAGAGTAGCACAAAAGAAATTACTGATGATTTAACTGATAATGCCCAGTAAAAAAAAATCTTCCATAAAACAACTCGGGTAGATGTATAATGGTACCAGACGCTGAGTAATGAGTACTTTACAATTACAGTACGTTCTTAGTACATTATTCCACAAGCTTATTTCAGCAGAGGAACTAAAGTTTCTGAACTTAATCTGAAGTCTCCATCCTTCTCTGATAAATGTTCTAGTTAAATGCAACTTTGTCTTTAGGCCTCTGGCTTATATGTTAATGAGGCTTTTCAGTTTTTGTCCACAGTGAGTTAGTGACTGTGGGTTAGCATGAAGCTAAATGTTTCTTTCTTTGTTTGGTTGGTTGGTTGGTTTTTTACCCTGCAGAGTCGAAGTCTCAAAAACTTGTTTCACAGGAAAGTTAACGATTAACACATTTTTGGGACGGATTGAACATCTTAATAAAAGGTAGCTATGAGTACCGGTAAGGACACATTAACAGTGTTGGGCAACAACTGGTGACATTTATTACTTTCCTTTTTTCAGATCATAATATAACTACTCAAGCATGAATGTGTGGAAAGGAATTTTGCTCAGTTTCACTTTAGTCATTAACACTACTGTGCATGTTTAAGGGAAGCCTGACTTAACACATGTAAGTCAAACTGGGCACAATGCTATTAAAATACATTGTAGTTATACTATAAATATGCAAAACCACTCGACTAATAGGCTGCACAGCATCTAATGGCTGCGTCTTCTCTTACTGTTCATTTAACTTAAATATATCATTCACATTTTCCAGCTCAAGGATGTGACATTACGCAAAGTTTTATTATATTCTTAACTTTCGTAATTAAGTTTTCACTATTTCAAATCAAGTTCTTTGAATCCATTCACAGCAGAGGGGCACATGCAGGGTGTTGCAAGGTAAAATAGTCCCCCCAAAATAACAGATAATGGTCGTTTTACCATCATTAACATTATATATAAATACTCAGAAGACTTATGTAGGGGCACTGGCTTTGGATAGTCAATAAACTGGCTATATTTGCTATACCCTGGTTCCCATCACCAGCACCACTACTGTAAAGAGATCTGTACGTTTCTCTAAACTAAGAATTTCGCATCTAACCTCACTGAGTGACCCTGTTTACATCTCTAGGGCTGAATCAGTAATCTGGAAACTTGCTGGAGTTCCCCTTTAACCTTAACTCAGCGGACTACGACAGTGTTTTGGGCCTTGTACTTTTGCACTTCTGCTGAAGTATGTTGTTTTTAATATTAAAATTTTCCTCAGATGACGAGACTTGAATATGTGTTTAGTCTATCCCCCAAAACAAACCAGGTTAGCTTAACAGGCTAACTAACAGAAACGCATCTTTGGATGTCATCAGTAAACAGAGCCGAGTCACGTGACCGATACCTGTTACCACGGATACTCGGCCGGTTTGTAGCCCCGCGCACGGTTTCGACTGAGCGGACGTGACGATGTTAGAAATTCACGGCTCGGTGATTTGTTTCTCATCCAACAGAAAAGTAATAAAAACATTAGTTATTCAACTCAGGACATCCAGTAGGTGAAGAGCGAGCAGGGATCTAATGTCCCCTGTGAGAAAGGAGTCTTACCTGAGAGGAGGAAACTGAGAACCAGCAGCTTCTCCATCGTCTCCGACTCCAACGGTCAAAACGCGAGCAGATAAAACACACACACACACGGCTCAGGTACGCGGGTCGGAACCGGAGAACCCGGCCAGCGTTTATTTATCCGCTGTAAACGGAGCTCGCCGACTTCCCTCAGATAGACTGACCCCTTCGTTCGTCTCCCTCTGTTTCCTGCTCCTCTCGGACACGCCCTGAGACAGGTGTGCACTGACGTCAGGTGAAGACACAGCTAGCAGGTACCGAGGCTGGGGTCGGCTTCCTATTCGCCAGCTTCTTGCTCGAATTCTCCCGTTCCACCTTAAATGTTTCAGCAGCAACATTCACTCACCGGCTGCACCATTTAAGGTGGAACAGGAAGATGCGAATAGGAAGCCGGCTTCAACCTCACTGATTACCAGCAGAGTAGTTGCTCCACCGGCACGGTAGAGCAGAGCAGGAAGCCTGAATATGAAGCGACAGTGTAACTGCTGCGCCATTTTTAAGGTGGAACGGGGAAATTCAAACAAGAAGCTGGCGAAAATATGGATTTACCTTTTAAGCTTGCAGTTAGTTTTATATGGTATACATAGTTACTACATTGGATCTATTGTCTTTACTAAAGAACCGCAGAGAAAGCATCTTTTCTTAGAGGTAACATGACTGAATAACTTCAGGCCTTAACACACAGACCTACTCTACTCCTCCCTGTAGTAACACTGTCCAGATATTTAAACCATTTGAATAACTCACACGCTTTTCTTATTTTGTATATAGTCGCTGTCCAATGAAAAACATGTATCTCCACTTTTGTCCATTTTTACTTGTATGCATCATTTGAATACACCAGCTGCTGTTTACACTGAGTGAGAATCTCATGATGAATGTACCGACAGAAACGGCCCAAAACTGTTTGGAAAGACGTCTGGTTCCATTGACTTACATTAAAGTTAAATGAGGTTTTTGGCCTCTCCTGTAAAGTTGCCATTTTGGAGATGCTTGTTTTTCTTTGGACAGCGACGATATGCATGCTGCGATTTTGTCACACACAAACTGTGTCTCAGTCGAGGCCAGGTTTCTTAGCTGTTAAATGAACCTACAATGCTGTTATATTATTAAACATCCTCTGAAAAAAATAATGGACCAGAAACGAAATTACATGGCATCACTGTGCAATACAATAGGTATGTAGTTTGTATAGTGAGCTTTGACGATTTAGTGAAACTTTAACTTTTGAAGGTATTGTTTTAGGTGCATCCACAGATCTGCCCCAGAAATGATCACAAAGCAGTGGAAGCACAGGAAAGAGAGCAATATGTGGCAACTACGAATTGCCAGCACGTAGAACAACCTTTAGTCAGCCACCAATCACACGTAAAGGCATACAGCCTTCTATGTCCTACCATCAGAAATCAAAACACAGAATCCATTTTGAGGGTTTTTTATTTTTTTGTATTAAAACACATGTGAACATCACCGGACACGGGCTTACTTACAGCCGCATTCTGCACTGTGTTGAATGAAATAGGACCATAACAGATTCTGCATCGGTTTATTCTGCACAAGATTTTCACACACAGTAGACAGCATGAGACCTGCGGTAATAATCTTACAGATCTACCTCACACATCAGTGTGCAAAATGAAAAACAAGCAAGAGTACACTGCACACCTGCACAAGAGTTTTCATACACGCAGCAGGCAGCATGAGGTACTCTGGGTACAGTACATGTGAAATTACAGCCTGTACAGTTGCAAAATAACATTTTGAACAATACAATAGACAACCATCAACTTTCACACATACTGTCTAGCTAGCAGGGCTTTCTGCTGCAGGTAGCCTACCATGCTGTATCATGCTCAATATGACCACAGAACACATCTGACAAACACAGGGTTTGCATTTAGTGGTTTACTGCTTCCTAAAGACTAGTATACATCTTCCTTTCTTATTTATGTCAAGCTGAACTTATAATGAAATTAAAAGAGCAGTTGAAAAGAGGCTACCTCACACATCAGTGTGTAAAAGAAAAAGGGAGGCCGATGCTTTACTATTATTTGTGCCTCTAAATGCACCACCTACACAAGCGCTCCTTCAAAATAAGCGTCTCTTGTGACTTAATCACAAAGTGGTGCCTCAAGTATGACAGTGGCCACCACCAGGCAGGTATTATGTGGGTGGTGAGTCATTCTTAGCACTGCAGTGACACTGACCTGGTGCTGGTGTGTTAGTGTGTTATGCTGGATCAGACACAGCAGTGTTAGTGGAGTTTTAAACACTGTGTCCACTTACTGTCCACTCTCTCCTACTTTGCTGGTCCACCTTGGAGGTGTAAATTAAGAGACGACAGGTCATTCACTGCTACAGAGTTAGCACTGGTCCTCCTCTAGTTCCTCATCAGTTGCCACAGGACGGTGCACACTGG
Organism: Prochilodus magdalenae; assembly: GCA_024036415.1. Taxonomy (NCBI): domain Eukaryota; kingdom Metazoa; phylum Chordata; class Actinopteri; order Characiformes; family Prochilodontidae; genus Prochilodus; species Prochilodus magdalenae. Next base: position 313,605 of record JAMWET010006891.1, on the reverse strand, counting down.
ACACTAACACACCACCACCGCATCAGTGTCACTGCAGTGTTGAGAATGATCCGCCGTCTCAAAAATATATGCTCTGTGGGGATCCTGTTCATTAAAGAAAAGGGAAAAAAGGGACTTACAGAGAGTATACAGAGAAACAGATGGACTAGAGTCTGTAATTGTAGAACTACAAGGTGCTCCTTTTGGTAAGTTAACTGGGTGTACTGTTTAATCTAAACAGTCAGGAACATGAAATATTTTTCAGAAATGAATATATAGAGAGAGGGAGAGGCCTCTAATGCCAACATGCTACAGTTTACACTGTGACATGTTTTCACTGTGACATGTGACAAGTCATCCAGATTCTAACCTTTTCTTAAATGACTGAAGTTGGTAGTATTTTTTCCAACTGGTCCTTTTGAACTTTTTTTTTTTGCATCAAATTCAGTCTTTAGCCAGCAGATGGCATGGAGCGCTTTCTAGTTGATATTCTGCAGCCAGCTTTCCACGTCACAGTCACTGAATGGGTTTGTCATGCCATACCAGACATTTCCAAGTAAACCTCCTCCAGGTACTTCTCCTCAGGGGTGTACTGTTGTCACTGTCACAACAAACCTTCTATGACTGAAACTGCACCTTCATAAGAAACCGAAATCATAATCATAACAATAACACAAATTACATAGTGATGACATCATCTTACATGCTGCTTCTTAAGCTAATGGAAATAGTCAGTCAACATTTAAAAAGTGTATTTATCCTGTTTACGTGTTATTTATTGCACCATGTTTTTTTAATATGTGAATAAAGCTGCAGTGCTGTCAGTTCTATTGTGGTCTGGCTGTCTTTGTAGAGAGGTGTGAATTGTTTCACAGCAGGAGGAATTTACCCCTCATTGCTGGTTAACAGCTCAACACAATCACAACTTTTCACTCAGAGAGAGCCAACTGGGGCATGTCCTGGTTCTGAGTTCCAGTATTGAATATCAGAATCCACTTCCATTTACCTTGCAGAATGGTCACTACCTAGATAGCCCAAATCTGGCACTGTTGTCTGTCTGTGAGTCAAATGTGGCCCACATGTTTAGTTAGTCCACTTCTGGAATACAGCAGTGCTGCGAAGTGCTTGGGAGATTTGGGCCAGAACAATTTTGCTATCCGAGTAGGCGGCCAGCAGAAAGAGGTAAAACGTCTTTCGGTTTGAATCGTACCTGTAATGTAGCTCTGCCAAACACCATCCATTGATCCTCACTCACTTTGTGTTGCTGAAGGTTTCCAAACTCTTGGCTGTGACTCCTAAGCCCAGCTGGAGCTACAAAATACTGTCTGGTGTAACAAAATGGGAGGCCCTCAGTATTAGCATTTGAATAAGGAGCCCTGCAGCTCTGGAGAAAAGAGGAGAAAAAGAACCCCATGTTCCTGGAGCTTATGAGTTCCAAAGCTTGTGTGACAACAGTGACAAAGTTACGAGGCAGTGTGTGTCATCTATTCATGCGACCCACTGCTTTCATCAAATATTGGCAGTCAGCATGATGTAGGTCACAGGAATACTTGCGAAGGCAGTTTTGTGGCCTTCACTTATCTAATAACATGATTAGTGTCGGTGCATGTTAGCTTGGGCCTACTGAGTTAAGTATGACCTGCTTTGCCTGTAAACCAGCCATAACTTTTGAAAGGTAGTCAGATTGTTTCCTGCTATTGTACACTCGTCACATACCAGATACCATAAGGCACTGCATATTTTTCCTTTTAGCTCTCAGATGCTTCCTCTCTGCTAAAGCCCATGTACTAAGTCAAAGAGTCAAGTCAACATCTTTAATATTAAACATATCTAAACTGGGTCTCCCCCACCTTCCCCAGTATTCACTGACTTAATACAGACACTCATCTATACACTGATATAATACTGATATGCCAACTCAAGTTGAAGCAACAGTGTGAAATTAGAAAGGGGAATGTTTGTGAATGAACTTTGAATTGGCTTGACAAAACTGTTGCAATGAAATCCCAGGTGGTTACAAGGTGTTGCCAGATCATTGCTATAGTATCTCAGGTTCTTGCATTTTTTAGGTCCTTGCTATGTTAACACTAGGTGTTTACTAAGGTATTTCTAGGCTTTTGCCATGTTACCCCAGGTGGTTGCTAAGGTTTTGCTAAACAAAATTGGTAGAAATCAAGTTAAAATTAGTAGCCAAAACACATCAAGTCAACTTAACTGGCTTCTTAAAGTGAGGTTAAGCCATTTTTCATTGGGCTTCAAGTTGCCCAACTGCATTCCTGACATTCATATCCTTGTAACAACCACACTTCCTTGAGACTCAGTACAGCACGTCTATGTGAAACAGAGAGCAGGTACAAGGAGGCACTGCCTTTATTCCACTTCAACTGCCAAACACATGAGAACATCTGTCAGACAGGAATGCAATGAATGCAGTGAATTAGGACTTTTTTATTGAATGGGCAGGAATATGCAGTGCATACTGAGATAACAGCTGGAAGAAATAAGACAGCAGTTCTGCAGCAAAATAAATAGTATAACAGTAAATTTGTAACAAAACAGTCGAAAGACACAGAGAATACAACTTGCTCTACAAAACAGCAATAAATTGTAAACTAGGATAGGAATTAACACAAATGGTTAATCAACCTTAGTGTACCACCGATGCATTGTTGGCAGTGGCTGTATGCATTCACAAAAGCAAAAGCATTTCACCATTTGGGTTTGTTAGTTTTCATGCTGTTTGCATGTCCTATGCGTTTAAGTGTGGAGGCTAAGCGTTTTGTACGCCGTTGGATGCAGATGTTTGTCAGAGAGATGCTTATTATGTGACAACAATGGACAAGGCTCTCAGAGTGAGTCATCCTTATCAGAACGGAGCACAAAGCTACTAGCGCAGTCAGACAAACCGTACAACTGTTTAGTACAGGCTGCAGTAACATGACAGTTTCTTTAAGTTAGTGATACATCAGCACAAGCTCACACATATACAGCATAATAGTCTGAATACAGCAATAACAGATTTTAAAAGTAAAAAAAGGCATTTAAATATGTAAGATAAAAGCGCTCCGCATTAATCATTGTCAAGTCTCTGGTCATGTCGGTGCCATTCAGTTCATTCTTGTAGTAGGAGAGAGCGGGGCACAACACAACACATTTTGGTTGTTGCTTAAAGGGACATATTAAGCGTTCCCATTTTTTCTCTTTCCTGTAGTGTGCTATGGAGCTTTTCGGGCATGTAAATGGTCTACAAAGTCATAAACCCTAAAGTAAAAATTCTCACATAGAAACCACCTCTCTCTGAAATGTCTCACTTACATTCCAGCCTGTTCTCCCTGCTCCAAGGTGACATCATTTTGTAACACAGTCCTTACTGCTCGCCTACCAGCAGGCTTGCTACACCCTAACATAACAGACAGAACCAAAAAAGGAAAACCTTAGCACTCTGTAACAGGTCTAGCAACTTGTTCTACCAGACAGGGTCAGACTCTGGCTCAAACTTATAGAGCAGAGCCAAAGCCATTGTACAAACAAACATACCAGTGTGGGGGTGGGACTTGTGTTTGGATGCTACGCTGGTGGAAGACCAACCTGAACCGAATGAATGAGCTAACCAGTCAGAGCACACTGGCCTGTACAGGGCTTAGAAACGAAGGAGCTCTAACAAAGTGTTTCAGATAGTGGGTGAATACAGATGTACACAACGAGAAAAATATTATGTTTTGGGTTTTGGGTAAAACTGAAGAATGGAAATCAGTTTGACTAGACTACAAAAATAAATGTATAAAATGAGCATGTTTCCTGTAATGAAATTTTGCACATTCTACAAGAAATGCACAAGCCTCATTTTTGGCAACTATTATTTATGAACAATTTAGCTAAAAGTGGCAGGAGTGGTACGATGCTAGTAGTCCTGAGGGTTACCTTACTGAAGGACAAGTTGTAACATATAACATATGTAATATAATATAGTTATTTGTTGTCGGAAGCAGGCAATATTCCAAACGAAATAAAATTACAAAGTACTGTATATATTTTTGATGAAGATGTGCATTAACAAATCCAAACAAACTCTTTTGACCACAAAGCAAGAACAAAGTGGTTTCATCAACTCCAAGTAGAACCCTTTCATCCAGAAGGTGCGTTCCTGGATGGAGCAGGGAGTCGGGTCTAAATGATTTGAATTCAAGCGAGCATTCACGCGACCTCTTGCAGATTTTCATCGGCTGATGTCAGAATCTGTTGTAACAAAGGTTGAAGTCGCTGTTCTTTTTTAGACGCCATGTTGTCTAGTCCAAAATGAAATACACTGATGTGGTGTGTTTTTGATGCTGCATCAGCATCACTGTGTAGGCACCCTTGGCCATAAACTATGTATAGAAGCTGTACTTTACCCTGAGTAGCTCTCACTGTGAGTTGTTTACATGCCTATACAACCTAATTTCCAAGCTGTAACAATGTGCACGATATAAATAAAACCAAAATGCAACAATGTGCACAACATTTAAACCTTATCATTTAAAAGAGTACACAGACAACATAATGTTGAAACTAAGAACTGTTTTTTTAAACATTGTTACAATGGGATTTTGTTTACAGTTTGCTTTTTTGGGGTTATAAATAATAGTACATACAGCCACTGATTAGCGGGTGATTAAAATAGTGGGTCAGGAATCCTGTAAATTACACACACCATTCTGTAATAGACACAATGTGATATTAAGAAGGCATTTTCATGGTACAAAAATGAGAAATAACTGACTGATGTGAAATTACTCAGATGATAATGCTATGAGAATATAGAGATAAAAGAAAAAGGAATGGAAAAAATGGACTCTGGAACTTGATCTCCAGTAAGTATCCATGTTTCATTTCAGGCTATGTGAATTTGAATCCTGCTCTCCAGTGTACAAACAAACAAAACTAGTCAGCACTTCAGACATTACAGTACATAAAACATGGCACTGTTTATTGCCATACAGTCTAATATCAAGGGGCCTCTTTGTGGCAAAGAATGATTCAAATTACGGTGCTACAAAAGCTGGACGAGCGCCAGCGGTGTCTGATCTCACAGCTACATGAACGAATTACCAAGAGGCTGAGGCTCGACTCTGAGGTCTTGAAATCATCCCCTTGTGATGTCACAGAGTATGTCTCCATTGCTGCTGCGATGTCCAGTCTCTGATGGTGCACTCTTGAGGCCCATTATGCTTCTACTGACCTCAAACTCTTGACGGTCTCTGGAAGGTAAAGATGAACAGGTGTTTTGCAAAAGCAGGGCGTTCATTGGAGTGAAAGGATGTGCTGGTTTGAGATGTTGCTGCTAACTTACAGGTGTTAGCATATGGTTTCATATTTCCTGGTTAAATTAAAGTAACTTCAACTCCCACTTTGTCTAGTTACAAAAGGTTCCTCGCTTTGCGAGCAACTTTCCTCCCCCTTCTGTGATTTGCCAAAACAAGCTAGAAGAACTTGGAGCTTGTTAGAGAAGCATAAATAGGCACCATTAAGTAAAGAAAGGCCGCCTGGTAATCCTTGGTTTTTTCGCAAGCATTAGCTTTTGTTCCCCTGGCTTTCCAGTTATAAGTTTCTTGGCGTGCTCACAGAGTCCAAGTTAGTAATGGGTCCTCATTTAAGTGCCTGGAGGACTGTAAACAATTCCATAGTAACGCTTCTTTGAACTAGCTCTTGTAAGCTTAAGCTTCTTTCCGCCACAGTTTTGATGTTGCTGTAAAAATTTCTTGTCATCTTTTCAATCTTCAGAGCATCACACCGATTTGCACATCAAAGCATGAAGATCAGTAAGTGGAGTGGGAAGCCTGTAGATGCTTGCTGAAGAGCAACGCGTGGCGCCTGCTTGGTGACGGCATGCTCAGGTGCTGCTTTACTTGCCGTTAAGACATCAGACTATGAGCGAATCTCTGCTTAGAAGTGTGTTCTGTTAAAAAGAGAAAATAGAGAAGTGTGAAAGAGGCGTGTGCAAAAGCAGCCGTGTTGTGCTCCATTAGTAACATCCAGCAGTGGACATGGGAGGAATCGGCAGGTGAGGCTTTGTAAGTCGGTTACTATTGTAACACAGGTTCCTCTTTATATGACAACAGGACACATGTTACATACAACAAATGAAAGAATTAAAAAGAAAAAGGGAATTAAACCCAGCAAATCACGAAGAAGCTAATTCTGTACAGATCTCTAAGGGTGCACTCCATAAGATTTCCTTACTGGTATGCAAAACAAATTTGCTACCTTGACCTAGTTCTGGAGAAAAATATATGTGGCTGGTTAAAGCAGTCTTATTGTGAAGTAATCCTGTAATAAGGAGATATAAACATATATATATATCAAAGTGTAATTATTATATATGTGTGTGTGCGCGCATGTGTATGTGTGTGTATCCAAAAAATTCAGAGCAGAGCTCTAATTTGTTTGCTCTCAAAGGAAACAGCTTGTATCATTCTAGGGCTTTTTTCACTTGACCAAAGTCAAATACCGTATGTACAGGACATCAGAGAACAATTGAAAAAGCTAAATAATTGGCTCTCTTTTTAGCTGGTTAATAGTGGTTCATTGTTTTGAGATGTCCCCAATGATTTTTAATAAAAACACTTTAACAGCAATTTTTAACACGTACATCTGAAATATTTTTAATGTACAAAACAGCAATACATAGACAGACCTAGGTTTATATTGTACACAGCGCCCTTTTTTTTGGAAAATTAGGAAGTCAGAATGTCTCTTACATGTCTCTGACTGTCAGACAGTGCTGGAATTTGGAAAATAGCATCAATTGGTCTCCAGCCATGAAACTAGGGCCTCGTTTGATGCAGCTGACAGAGTCAGGTGGCTTTTCAGGTGGTATGAGAGGAATCATAGCAAACGCTAAAGTCTCCATGTTAGGATATGTCTAACCCAGAGAAGACTGACCATTCCTTCATGTCTGTTGACCCAAAAACAACTGAAGTGGACTACTTCAGATGAAACTGATAAGACCACGGTAGGGGAAATCAGTCATTCAGCCAAAATGGGCAAAAACAAAAACTCTGCCACTGTTTAATTTGCTCTTCTCTTTTAATCTGCTTGTCCCTCATACTACTCTTTTGATCAACACTGTTGCTCTGTGTTTTGGCATGTAAAGAATGATTTTTATTTACCTTGTGTCACAAACTATATTTTGGTAAAGGAAATGAAATATAAGTCTCATGTCAATTATGTGTTATTGTCATTCTGAACCAATCAAACTATGAGCTCGCATGCTTGCTTAAAGTTTATCCAGTAATAAAACAGGATCTTTATACACCACAGTAGCAGCATGTGCAGCATGGACAATTTGCCATCAGCAAATTCTCAGAATGAACCGCTGGTGAGATGCTCAGTTTGACAGTGATAAGCATGTAGGATAAGTTACATGGGCTAAATTTGAATGTTCTTGCAAAAATAATTGTGTGTCTGAAACCTGTTCTGCTCACAGTTGTAATGTGGAAGGAAGGAGCCGTCGAAATGCTGTTTCGACAGCTAGAAAGCTGTTTTGCTTGTGTTATGGGTTAAATAGATGTTAACAATGTCTCTAAAAGAGTTAAATGTATTAATATAAGTATATTTATATAATATGTAAATGAATGTGTACATATAAGAGATAATTACAAGTAACAGAATAACAAAAAAGTGGACTATATTTTAAACTTAGGTGAATGATTTTTCTTTGATTTCTATTAAGCTTTTGCATTATTTTGTAAGTGAGGCCAGTAAGTTCTTGTTGAAAGGCCACACGTTAACTAGAAAATGCTCTAGTGAGGTATTTACAAATACTCCATGAACTCTTTTTGGCTAAACAGTGGACTATTTTTTCTTAGTAATGGGTTAGATAAACAGTGATTACTTTTTGTTCCATGCAAGAATATACAGCAGCTATGCAATAATGCACAGTAGGTATAGTGAGATGCACTATTCATCTCACTGGGGTGAACTGCAAAGCTCAACACGTTTGACCTTAAAGTAAATGGAGATTAACACAGCTACTTCAGGTTGATATCTGCATCACCCTTAAATTTTAGGTTAACAACCCATTCATTTATCTTCATAATGTAATTTAAGGATTGCAGTGTATCTTGTATAAAAACCAAAAAAAAAATTGTCTGGCACAAATGGGTTTGATTTTGCAGTTAAAAAAGTTGCCTGTTTTCCAAAATAAACTTTATAATCACATTTAAAATGTATCTAACGTTTTAACCCTATTTACCAAAGGCTTGCTTCATCATGTGGTTGGTGTAGCTCAGCGGATAACACCACTCCCTAACACACGTGGGAGACTGGGGTTCGAATACCGGTCTATGTGATGCTGTGCTACACCAATAAGAGTCCTTGGGCAAGACTCCTAACACTACATTGGCCCACCTGTAATGTGATTAACCTTGTAAGTTGGATATAAGCGTCAGCTAAATGCCAGAAATGTAAATCAAATCAGAGTAACTTAATTGTCTTTTATTCGATTTTGTCCTCAGAAGATGATTTTCCAACATTGTACTTTTTGTTAGAGAAATGTTTGCATTGTTGCAGAGTTAAACAAAGCCTAGTTAGAAGCCTCTTTGCATTCTCGCTCACGTACTTGGGAATGAGGTTACATTTCGAAATGTTTTAGCCAAAAAGTTTTAGCCACCTCAGAAAACCACAATGACAAAGCTGCTTATTTTGGGCAGAAGGTATCAGTTGTATTAAGGTTTCATGTGTAAGTTCGGGTAAGTGTAAGATTTCAAGTATAAGTTGGTCAAGACAATTCAGGGAGGAAGCAAGCGAATATATGTTTAGGAACACTTAACACTCTTTTCGTTCTTGTTACCTGTGTACAGGCTACTTTCTGTTGTCGAGGCGAGGCACAATGCGAACCGTGACTGAAAAACCTAGATCCGAATCAAACTGTGAATTCTGTTCATCAAAAAATGTCTATAAAAGATAAATATGAAAGAACTGATGAAGATGATGAGCATGAGGAAATCTTATAGAGTGCATATACTGAACATTGGGCATATATTGTTGTTACTAATGTGATAGGATGAAGTTATGTAATTTCTCTGCAATGTAGTTTCTAAGAAAATGCCATGCCAGGGTCTCTGAAGTGCTCCAGTGTCCTAATGGAAGAGCCATGTAACTGAGGGGCTCATAGATAACTCACCACTTTGCGGGGTCTGCTCTGCTCCTCTCTGCCCTCCTGGTCTGTTTGGGGAGGCTGAGCAGGCCGAGTGTAGGTGAAAGGCCGCTGGGATGTCTCAGCGCTGCGGAAACGCTCTAGTTCCTTTTCTGTATATGGTGGCAACGAATCGCCCTCCTCTGCTGCTCGGTTACAAGGTGACCTGTTGTTAGGAGACCGGCTGTGGGTGCTTTTTTTTGAGCTGCTTTTGGAGGGCGTGTCTGAGTCTTCCTCAGCCCGCCTGCATTTTGAAGATGTGTTCCTCCCGCTTCTCGCCTTACGCTCTAATAAGCTGTTAAGAAGAGCATCATCATAGTCCCGCCCACTCTCACTATCCCGCTCTCTGGTGTCCCGTACACTGCGATTCCGCTCACCATAATCTCGGGATGGTATCGTGCGATCGCTGTCCCATGTACCTCGTCTCTTACCATTTACAGGTAAGGGTGGTGGGGTAGGAGGCTGAGGCCGGTCCCTCTGAGGTGTCCTGGGTGGTCTTTCCGGGCTGTCCTTTTGATAATAACGCTTAGAGCTATAGTGTGGATAACGATCATGTTTGAGTTCCCGCTCTCGATCTCGGGCTCTGTCTTGTTCTCGCTCCCACTCTTTAACACGCTCTCTCTGTCGTTCATGTGTGCGGTTATCGTCCTCCATGTCACCAAATTCCCCATGTCGGCCTCGCTGCATGTAGGTCATGGCGAATTCCTCAAGCTCGTCCAGGGAGCCTGTTCTTCCACCCATTTGGAACGTCTTCCTTTGCAGGTGCTCTGAGCGAGGGTTCCTCATAAAAGATCATAAATGTACGATCAGCATTTCCCCAATTTTCCCAAAAGGGTAAGCTTGTGCTGCAATTAGCACACAATACCTGAATGCCTAAATATAAATACTGATATGTTTTCATTTTTAAAAAAGCTTTATTCTATAAAAGCTTTATTTAACTAAAAGATTAGAGAATATGGCAACCTCTCTAGTCCTCTCTGGCTGGATCGTATGATGGTGGGCGCACCTAAATGTAAAAATGGGTGAAGGATGTGTATGTACCTATGTACATGGAACCAGACCTTCTTTCTGAGCCTGTGTGTGTAACAATGCATAAAGATGTATAACATGGTTTGAAAAACTCCTAACCTCCTTTTTTTCGGATCCACATGGATTACAGTGTGGCTGGCAGGAGTGCACGGACACCATATATTACTGGGCTTTGTCCCCTTAGTAATACTACTACTACAATGTTAACAAATAAAAATCATATTTTCCTCCACAGGAAAAAATGCACAACTAACAACATCCTATCACACAATATCTCTGTCTTCTTTAGAGGTCTAAAGTCATTATGTTTGTTATATATTATTGTATATAAATTTATTTGTCTCTGAGCTCTTCAGGTGTAAAATGCAGCCATGTAACTAAACAATAGAGTAAGCTGTTAAGATGCTGCTCAGTATTAAAAATGTATCCTTTATCTTTTAAATCCTTTTCTTTAGCTGCTCTATGACCTGTGCACTCTTTCTTGACCTGGATCTTGTTGTTCTTGAACGTCTTGTTCTCTCCAGCCTGTCCACACATGTGAAACCTCCTGTTTTTGCCAAAAAGATTTGACACATATTCATTCAGAAAGTACTGTTACCTAAGGTGGTCTTCCTCCGCTCTGTGGCAACGGGCAGGGTGTCGAGTTGACCTCCGCACATGCACCGGAGAGATTTCTCTTGTCAGGAGGTCTGGAGGGTCGTCCAGATCAAGGATGACTGGAAGAGCTTTCTTTTGAACCTGCCGAAAGGTCTTGTGGAAGTCTGTCTCAGCTTCGTGTAGGGAGCTGAGCTCTGACATGCTGCAAGCTGCCAGTGCAAGGAAAAACAAGAAACCAACACAATGATTTCAAAGGCTTAGTCTGACTCCTCTTTGTTCTTAACATGTCCTTTCAAACCTAAAAGCCTTTATGAAATCTTTTGTAGGCAGAAGGAGAAGGAATGAACTCTAAAGCTTTGGCACACTGTATTCAAATTCAGACCCAGCTATGCTTTATCCACAAATTAGTTTTTTCTATAGCAATTGTTGCGGTAACAAGCTTTACAGATGGTTAACAAATTAAATTAAAAAAAAAAAAAAAAAACAGCTGTAAAACTGTAACGTAACACTGTAATACACATCAATTCTAATAATTCTACATTTATTGTTGCATGGTGGCAAAATCTTGTTTGAATAATGTGGGTCTGACAGGAGCATACAGTATTTTGAAAAAAGGCAGTTCGTTGTAGTCTCTGCTACAGACACATCACCCACACGTAGATGCCAAGTCTGATATCTGTATTGTGTCACCTCGGCCACACAGCCAGAATTCTGCCAGATGCAATCTGAAAGGCTGTCCACAGTTATGCATATATACATTTCTGTACATCGTTTTGCACTCGTCCGACATAAATTAAAGTTGTCACAGTCAAATTTAGCCTGGCAAAGTCTTGGGGTTCACTTTGTTTCCCGAGGGACTACATCATGCCAAATAGAAGGCTTGTGTTTGGTCATTTTGCATGTCAGTTAAATTCCCTTTTGCTGTTTTAGTAGACAGTTCTATGTTCCAAACCTGTCTTGTTTTTTTTTGATGCCTCCGCAATATACTTAACCTGCTGCTTATAATCACTTCTAACACTTATCATAGTAATAAAAATCATGATAATAACAAAACTAGATTGAGTTTAAGGTGGGTTTTCTTCTGGTTCATGCTAATAATGCATGCCTAAATATTTTTGTTGCCTGCTGCTTCAATATTATGAACATAAACAGAAATCAGGCTTTAGATGATTCTACTGTTTGTTAAGTCAGACAATTAAATGTAAGACATTACACCATTCACGGCTTTAAGAGTAATCCTATTTGTCTGTTCTCTTTAAATATGTAATGTTAGGCCATGTCCTGAATTAGGCCTGATGTGCTCTCTATTTACAGAACATTCTGTAGCAGTAAAAGGGAGATCTGTTTTTCTTACCTGGTAACTAATGAAGCTTTAAAGCAGACTTACATGAACGTTTCTTCTAAAAACAGACTATAATAGATCTTTGCATTATTATATTATTATAAACAAAAAGACGGTGCATAGCTACAGTTACAGTATCCTTTAGGCTACATCACATGGTTTAACTAACCGTCGTATTATTTTAGGCTGTCAACATGGAATGTTAAACCTATAGCAAAACTATCAAGCCATAAAAAACAACCCACCATACCAAAAACCGCAAAACAATAACAGGCATTAAAGGATCTTCTCTTCCTATCAGAAAGCATGCATATTGATAAAGTAGGCACGGAAGTAAGTGTGGTGCTACATAGTTTGTATTTACAGCACTTTTTCTGGTGCACACTGGAAACATGATGGTGGCTCTTTTTTAGGAACACGACCTGCCTAAACTACCTATCAACAATTTGCAATGGCAAAGGGACAAGGCACCTTACACACAATCTCACAAGCCTTAGTAAGAGTAATATGCCATGATAGACAGGCAGCTACCAATACAGTAGATGGAGAATGCATTGGAGAAATCCTTCCCTTTTCCCTGAGGTACTGGGGAGGAGACTGCTACATTTAAGAAATGTCTTTTCGGGCCTTTCGTTTTCAAGTACAACACATGACTAATATGTACGTGATTTCAATGTGAATATAATAGCTAAAGATCCACAGGGATGGTCTGCAAAGCTTGTCCAACTTCACAACAGAGCTTCAAGGAAAAACTCATTTGTGGCCAGAATCAGTTCAGTTCTATATGTATAGTGCTTTATCACAAAGTAGCTTTACGAAAGTTATGGGTCCTGACCCTTAGCCAAGGGTGACAGTGGCAGGAAAACCTTCATAAGAGCATAAAAGAAACACTCAGAGAAACCCTTCTTTTCTGGATAGAGTAAAATGATACCTGTTGTGCAAGTTAAGTAAGATCATGTAATCATACAGAGGAGAGTCTACAGTATAAGCAATGTTAGATGAGCTTCCCCACTGAATCAACACTGAGATTGTCCAAAGGCTAATGATGTTCAGAAAAGCAAGAAGAAGAAGGAAGGAGAACATTCTGTGAGCTGGAAGGTGAGAGTGCAGCAGGGCATGCAGCTTCTACATGCAGAGCCAGCAGCATGTGGTTACTGTCCGAGTACCATGTGAGGCTTACAGTTATGACTGCTGAGGGTCTTAGACGGGTTGAAATGCGCCAGCTCCCTTTCCACATACTGTAGCACCTTCAGCGAATTCTGATCCGCCATAGGCTGAAGACGAAACCCGTTGTGCACTACTGGGGACAGAGCGTGTGTGTTTGTGTTTATGTGTGCATGTAAGAGACACAGGAATAAAAATTTTCTAGCCAAATAAGGGAAAATTTAATACTTTTATACTCTCACGTATTGTTTAAAGAACAAGGACAAAATGCATTTCGATTGCCCCATTCATCATCATTCTGTGAGCTGAAAGGTGAGAGTGCAGCAGGGCATGCAGCTTCTACAGGCAGGGTGATGAATGGGACAATCGAAATGCTCCAAAGTTCACTGCTAAGGGCAGCTGATGGTTTTGAGGTTTTGTTTTGACAGGAACAATATCATCACTGTCATAACAAACCCTTCCATCTCCAAAACGGTAAAAACATTTTATGCAAGTGAAAGACCATTCCTATTCTATTAAACACAAAACAAAGCAATCGAAAAGGGATGCCCAGACCAGATAAAAAAAAAACAAAAAAAACCAGTCAAGAATCAAGGGGAAATCAAGGCCTTCTAAGTCTAATAATACAGGTCTGCAATTTGTAGAGCTGTCAGGCTTGTTTTATATAAAATGTGTAGTTCTAGTAATACTATTATTTTCTCATTACATTTTGGCTGGAAACAAAAGGGTTAAGATCCTCAAACACCCTTGCAGGGATGTTTTCCCTGGCATCAGGTAGATACAGCCAACTAAGTACTGCATTTGGTTAGGACTGACGCAGAACGGATAATGCTCATCTAGAAAACAGTAACACAAAATGATCTTATCTAGTGACATTGGTGCCTGTCAACTTAATCAAATTTATAATTGCTGGTTAAGTTACTGTACCAACTGATTAAATGTTAAAGGCGTTTGTTAATTAACTGCTTACCTGCAGAGCCGTTATTCTCAACAGATGGTGCTGCAGATATCTTGGGATCAATGAGAGAAGGAGGAGCAATGGGAACCATTGCAGGCATTCCTGGCATGTAGTATGGAGGGTATATGGCTACTGGTGTTGATGGCATGACCTTTATACCTTTGCCAGCTTCATACACTGTGGAAAAAGAAAAACGTTATAAAACCACAGTGTAGATACTGATCACTATCAACCTTCCAGGACATCCTGGAAAATACCTCTGCTTTTTGCTTATAGTCTCAGGAAGCAGAGCAAGATACTATATATGTGTATGATGTTAAAATTGAGTGTTATATTCAACACCCACCAGTAATTGACATTAATCAGACCTGTCTAGGCATGATCTAATATTCTAAACTGCTTGTCTGACTATCTCTTTCTCCAACACTTTCAGTCTGTTACACCACTAAAGCTGAACTTACATGAAGGAGCAAAACAGGTTCAACTAAAAACATTATTCAGGTTTTACTTGGTGACAGATAAGATTCTTATTATCTGATTATCTACGTTCTCTAGGGCTTTAAACATTCCTCACTTGAAGATCACTGAAAAAAGTGTAGAAATTCAACATATTACATAATGTTTGTTAGGTAGAACAGATTTTTTATATGATTTAATATTTTATCTTAGTCGCAATTAATCACACTTGTCATCTGTTAAGGCTATGAGTGGTCAAAATAATGTTCTTTACTATGTAATTATTATAATCAATAACTGGATAACCAAAATTTATTCACATCAATCTGGACATCATGTGAACACACAGTGAACATGACAATATAGTAAAAAGAGTTTCCAGAACACAGCCAAGACCAGCTCCAACTTCTTGCTCCAACTCTGAGCTTGCAGCTGTCCTGTTCTTACATGCACATCTTGAGGATTTCTGTTATAAATTAGGCTCTCCAAAGGAGCTGTTGTATTTTAATTTGGAGTTGCTGTTGTTGTTTTTGTTATCCACTGAGCTATTTTTCTCCCACGAACACTGCCTAGCACAATCTGCACCTGCCCGCTCTTCTCCCAGTGCAACCGGGGATGTCCCGGAATCCTAAATACTAAGCATGTTTAATATTTATGACTCAGTATCCAGTAGTGTGGGTTGGAAGCTGATTGTCTGGTGTGAAATGTGATTATGCATATCATACCTGAAAAGCCAACAGAGAGGCCTGAGAGGCCTGCTTGGCAGTGTGTATGGATCAAGTTAAAAGCATGGCAGCATAAACGCAAATGAGGTTTTACAACTGAGAAAGAAGGTAAACTAATGGGGTTGTGGCAACAGCAAGAGTGTCTCTAGGATGTGTGTTTTAAGCTTCATCCACATCCTATAACCGTTTTGCTAATCTGGAAATAGTCCCATTTACAGCTCCTAATAAGATTAACTACATTAAAGCTGTGCTCAAAGATCCTACTCATCCTATTCTTTTGGCTTGTTCTGGCTCACCACTAGTGTAGCTAACACTCCGCAGTCATCTGTCGTGCTTGTTTATGTCTAGTATGTAAGAAACTCCATCTTGCTCTTGTGATGTAGAAGTTCCCAAAAAACTCAGAGGTTTTGGGAGCTTTAATGACTAACACCCAACATGGACAGAAAAATCTATAAAAAATTTGTCATTATGTGTGGAATCTCTCATGTTTTTAACGTTGGTTGGGATTTTTACAATCCTGTAGTGTGGGCCGAGCTTTAGTAAGCCTAATTGTGGCCTTTCTTTACAGCACTTTTCAACTGTACTTGAAGAAATCAGATTGTGTTTGTGGAATAGCAAGTCATTTCTTGTCACGCTTCCGGGCTTTCCTGCTCCCCCTGCTCTCCCGAACTCCACTTCCCAGAGGACATTGCTTGATGATGTCAGCTCCACGTGCTCGCGTGCGGACGCTCCAATTCTTTCGCAATCACCTGAGTTTTAGTCAGCTGACTCTAATGTGTTTGTATTTAAAGTCTGGGTTTTCAGATGCTCTTCGCGAAGCTTTGCCTATTTAATAGCAATTCTAAGCGTTCTCTTTGTTTATGGTTATTCTGGTTCTGACTCTCGTCTGTTTCTTGACTTCTCCTTTTGCTAATCCCCTACATCAGTTTGTGTCTGTTATCTGGTCTTTGACCCTTCTGCTCTGGATTATCTACACTTCTTTAGCTATTCCCTTTAAACTTGGTTGCCTTCTCTGACTGCTTTCTCTGGTGTCCGACCTGTGCCTCTCCCTGACTACGCTTTCTTCCTTCCTCTTTATCTGGTTTGTCATTGTTGCTTAGTCGGTGTTTTTATAATAAATCTGCTTTGTTTTTTAAACTCTGCAAACCTCGATCCGGAGCCTTTTTTCTGACATTTCTGTTACATCAGGGATGTTTCCTCATTCCTCATTACTATTATAAAATACCTATTTATATTCTACTAAAAGATTAAAACCTAATTAATTTCACCCAAATTCCTGTCATATTTATTTAAACTGTGGTTTCATGCTTAAGTTAAAAGTTTACATGGTGAATATTGTATTGGTATGCATAAACTCCAAGGCACTTTAACACTGTATCAAACAATCAAGTGTAAGTCAATGAAAGCTTTCAAGACATGAATAAAACACAATCCAGCGTCGAGAGTCTCTTATCTAATGAACAAACACTTCAAATGCACATTATCATTTCTCAAGTGAATACTCAACAGCTGTGTATGAATAGTGAAGGACAGGGTGAGCGCTGAGTACTCACAGTGACGAGGACAACAGCAGGTCTCTGGGCAGCAGCAGCAGCGGACATAACAACAGCACGAGTGTGGACAGCACTGACACCAGCACACACCCACCAGAAGGATGAAGAGGATGCTGCCCAAAACTACAGCTGCCACAAACGCCCATTCTGGAATAAGGAGAACAGGTTTTAAAAGGAAAACAGAACACTAATGCACCACATGATACGTGTGACAGCTGTTCTATGTTCTCTATAATGGAAGAAATAATGAGGGTCGTAAACAACAGATTAATGAACATATAAGGAACACTTGGGTAATAACGTGCACCTACCTTAGATGCACTCAATGGCCTTTTTATCAGAAACACCTACCACCTGTTGTGGTTCAATTTAGCCTTTGTCATTACTACCTCCTCTTTTGCACAGTACAACCAAGTTGGCAGAGCGAAGGATACCACGTGTCCTCACAATACTGGTGCTTACCCAACATCACTGGAGAGCCTAATGTGCTTGGAGGAGGACACTAATTGCCAATTCTGTTGAATCATCCAACAGGTGCCCATGGTGGCTAGCATCTTGTTGTGGCTGAGGGTAATGGAGGGCATGACTCAGAAAGAGTGAGACTAATTATGCTCTTTTGGACTCCCAGCCAGAGATGACAAACAAACAAATGGACAGCAGGCTAACAGGGTAACTGTACCAAATAAACACTCATAAAAACCTTCCAGTCGCCAAGTTAATTTAAAACAACTTAAATTAACAGTTACCAGCCAACCATTTCCTTAACCACCAGGCAGAAAAAGGTATATGCAAAAACTGTTTGTAATGACAATTCCAGCACTTCTCCTGCAAACAGTGATCAATAAAATATAGATCTGGAAGAAAACAGTACAAAGAAAAAATGCTATATACAACAGCCTGTAATGACAGACAATGAATGACTCCACGAATGTAGGTATACAATGGCAACAGCGAAGTGTTGCTATATATTGAATGAAACAAGTGTCTGTTCAAAAACAGAGTATGAATGGCTTGTCTGCTATCACTACAGTTATAAATCCGGACTACTTAAGAGGAATAAGTGGGGAATTGGAGATTTTCAGGAAGTTAAGGAGGTGTACACACAATGTGAACAAATTATGAATGACAAACACACAATAACAAACTCACACTTTCATTAACTGTTAAAGTCTAAACTACTACAACGACCTGGAATAGTTTCATTACAAATAGTAAAGTTTATTTTCAGCACCCTAAAGAACCTTTCCACTGACGAACAGATTATAAATAAGATGTATGGGTGTGATTTTTGATGTTTTAGGACCTTCCACATTATAGTAAAGGTTTTAAAAGCTAAAAGCTTTAAAAGTTATTAAAAAGGTTATAAATAAAAGGTTCTACACCAGGAGTTGACAATAATCGTTTAATCCCATTTTAACAAAATTTAAACCATAACATTTTGTGACCACTCTAAGGATTTAATGTTTTAACATTGTGTCTGTTTCAGAATGTGCTTAAGTCCTAGCACAGGCTAAAATAAAAAACATTTGCTCTGGTTTAACCTCCTGAGACCCGAGCTTGTTTGGTGTGCAATTTTAATTTCTCCTAGCTATTTGTGATTAGTAGAACCTAACAAGTATAAAAACTAATGCGCTGAGTTTATACAGAAAGTTGTTTTGGCAAAAAACAATATCCTCATATGAGGCCAAAGGGTCAACATTTTAAAAAGTATCATGGTGCAAAGAAGCAGAAACATAATGTCCTCATATAAGGACGCTGGGGTCTCAGGAGGTTAGGCTTCAGCTCAGCTATAACCACTTTTGTCTCTTCTCCAGCAGGGTGCTTTCCCACAAGTTTCACAGTTTCACATAAAATATTTCTTAATGTTTGACTTCTGACGTTTGACTGTGTCTTGCTACAGATGTGTGTCCATTAATACATTTTTAATGTTCATATTGAAACTTTCCCCTTTTTGCCATTTCATTAGCTACTAGCAAGGTGAGAGGTTTGCTGCATAGCTATGTGACCAGCAGTTTACACCAGGTTTAGGGTCAGTGACTTGATCATTATATATGAATTCCAGACATGTTATTGTTATGTTATGTATATGTTATTGCAATTTTAATCAATACCTACAAATCTAATTCTGCTATAGAGTTACAAAGGGGCAGTAAAAGAGTCACATGTGACTCTCGCAGAACCCTACTCTGAACACTGCTACATAACACTGACATAATCATGTCATACCTGTGAGTTATTACAGATTTTGGGTATAATATGAGTAATGTAATGGGTAATGTTACAATGACAGATGGCATAATGCTTATCATGTTAATACATGACATTCTCTAGTTGCCTGTCATGAAAGGATGTTTGCCCATTTGCTTGATTCTAAACATGATTCTGTCTTATTGTTATTGTCCGATATATTGTTCGGTATCAACCAATTAGTTTTGCAAGCAAGGTATCTAATTAACCAAATTACTTGACCCAAAAAAAATTATACTGGATCCATCTGTCTTTCAAATAAGTGAGAAATACTACAACTTCAACTGATATTACTTTTATGATAACAGTAACACAGCACTGTAAAGTACTGTACTGGCTTTTGTAGTGTCTCATTACACAGATCTTAGAAGACTTGTTCACAGCATGGTGAAGTCAATGTTAGAAACACCCAATCCAAGAACCACTCATGAACCTTAAATGTGCAGAAAGTGCTAATTTAACATATTGATTTATGGAGGTATAACTGTACCTTATTAGCATCAGAATTAGCTTGTTCCTTGAGTGTCTACATGAGCATAATATTTAGCTTGTGATAGTTACAATGAACAAAACAGAACAGGAACATTTAGCACTGATAACCGGTACTCAGGACAGAACCTACAGAGAGCGTGTGGGACATCACACTATGAGCCATGAACTGCTTGGTTCAGCATTACTGTAACAGTCACTGAAGATAAGAAAGGCTCTAGTAAGCCCTAGTTTGGAAAGCTGACACAATGTTCTAGTAAGTGAATGAATGATGTCAATGTGAGTGGTCAGGGAAATTCTGCCTCTGCGTACTGTATGAGTCAGACAGTGTTGACATTGCTCATGGTCATACAGTTGAGGGAGCTGCGCTGTGTAATCAGCTGTTGAATCGTAACCACCCCCACCCTCATTACTTGCTAAGACCCTCCTGATGATTTGCTTCCTTTGGGTGGGGTCAAATCCAGTATACACATCTCGCTCCAGTACTACTGTGAACATGTTTGCAGGGCATGGAAATGTATCCTCCTGCCGTGTTCCAGGCTTAGAGGTTTTTACAGGCTTTGGTGCGTCTAACCAGCACATTAAGGTCTCTCCAGTGCTGAAGCTGCACTGTAGGATAACAAATCTTCAAACGAAGGCCGAAATACTTCTATACAAAACTGTATCAACTGCATCTCTAAGTCAACCCACAGTAGGCTACAACTAGGGATATGTGTATTTCACCTCAAACTTTTGAAAACTTAAGTTTGTGCTATAGATCTGTATTACCTGCTGCCCGATATCAGAGACCCTATGGATGTGTGGCACATCTTGTGCAATGCAAGTGAAGTGTGCTCAGAAACCGTTAGAAACCAGTTTAAGCACTTGGAAGAGCACGAATGCCAATTGTTCATCATGTTAGTGCCAGCACCACTGGCAGATGGCTGCACAACGCAGGACTACATGCATGCAGACCGTTATAACAAATGCCTTTAACACCATGCCAAAGACAATGGTATTGTGCCAGACTGTCGTGGAGTGACATAGAATGGCAGCGGGTCATCTTCAGTGATGAACAGTTTGTTGTAATGCATCACATGTCCAGAAGGCCTGGTGTCACCTCACCTTCACCCTATACCGCAAAATGCAGGAACTGTGTGAGAATATTAATGTTGAGACGTCTGGCATATTGCGTTAAAAAACATGACGGCCTGGCACCATACTGAGAGACACTACTTCTGTATTTGTAGCTTAGTGTTGTTATGTTAAGCTCTGTTGACCTATTTATTAGCAGATAAGATAAAAAATCTAGATTTTTTATAGATAAAATTCTTCCTCACATAGACTGTATAGACTGGGGGAAAAAAACGTATGTTTTAATGTCGTTGTTTACATATTATTTCACACTTAGCACGTACAAAGCCAAAACGCAACACTAACTCCATGTAGCTCCAGTAAAAATAAAGAAGCAAACCTCACATCAAATATGTTTTGGCTGCTAGCATGTATCTGAAAGTGAGAATATTATGATTTAGAATTTGATTGTAATCATTTAAGATGGTTGATTAGTACTGAAAGAGTGCATTGAAATGTGTGGTCTCTGATTAGAGTCAGCAGTTATGGAGAAAGGGAGCGAGATGATTAGCGAGGTGACACACTTGGACAGGTGGGGGAAACCCGTACCTGGCATAATCTCCAAATCAAACTCAGGCAGGAGATCGTCAGCCACACCTGTCTGACCTGGAGAGAGAGAAAGAGAGAGGGAGAAGGAGAAGCAAAATGACGGACAGAGGAAGAGGAGAGCAAATCAGCAAAAGAGGTGCAAGATGTGATTTGAGAAGATTTGTGGCAGACAGTGGTGGTTGTTGCATGCAGCAAAAGATATTTAAAAGAGAAACTGAGTATTAGATGATCCACCTGTAGAAGAAGCAGGCAACACAGAGTGTTATTATATACTGTGGATTCAGCTACATGCATGATTTAATATTCTTAACAGGCTGCTTCTGGAAGCTATAGTACATCTTTATCTCAAATAGTTTTCTCTTACAAGTCGCTTATGTCTAATGACTTTCTTTGCAGAAACCTTCAATCTGACAGAACTGCAGTGCTACACGTATTAAATGCAGTGTTTAAAGGAAGGAAGTACAACAGCCTGAAACTGTAAAACAAGTCAGTTAATATAATGGCTAATTCAGATGAAGTTTAGTAAGTAGGCTACATCTACACAGCAGGCCAAGTTCATTTCTTCAGGAGCTTCAGCTGTGTTCTCTGTGTGGCAGGTTGAACAGCAAAAACACAATCTAATATTTTCAGTTCTGATTTGGGACACTTTCCTTGTGCTAGCTGAGATTTTAAATGTTTGGGCTGAGGTTTCCACACAAAACCAACAGAAGGCTCTCATCGCAACCACTCTATGTTTGAAGCAGTTAAACAAAGCTAACAGCGGCCGTGGCTCTTTTTACAGCTTGCTCAAACGCATTCTGGGTGATAAGCTCTGAACTGTCAGCCACTGAAACGTTATGATCACTCCTGTGATTCTGGCACACTAACACGGCAACCTCTGGGAGTGAACCTGCATCCATCCACAGAATTATTTACCTCTGGATGAGTGTGCTACATATAGCAGTGTTCTTTTGTGCATGCAGGTCAGTTAAGGAGCATGGTCTGTTAAGACTAATTTTGGATATTTAAAGAGAATGTGAACAGCCTAACAAGAATTTGGTGAGAAAATCACCAGACTGAATCGACTTTCGGTCGAGTACAATAATGATGGCCATTGTTTATTTGTGAGGACTTCACACAAAAGTGTCAGCTGAGAAGGAAACAAGAAGCTTGAAACAAGATTTTCCAGATTACTCAATTTTTGAAATCAAAAAGCAACATTCGAAAATTCCATACCACTCATTCGGTCAGAAGAGCCTTCCTTTATAGAGAACCACACGATAAGATGAATATGTAATGATTTATGCATTTCTGTT
Source organism: Prochilodus magdalenae (assembly GCA_024036415.1). NCBI lineage: Eukaryota > Metazoa > Chordata > Actinopteri > Characiformes > Prochilodontidae > Prochilodus > Prochilodus magdalenae. The sequence goes on along the minus strand of JAMWET010006891.1, from coordinate 290,934 downwards.
CTGTCTTTTACAGTAAACACAATTATCCCTTCAACAAGTCCTATTATCCTCCAGAACCAAGTTTTGAAAATAAGCAAAAAAAAAATAAACACAGAAATAAATTATGTCATTGTCTTTTCTAATTCTGTAGAAAATTATGAAAACCATTATGAAAACCACAATACATCCCATATTTTACTTTTATTATTTTGGAGTTTACTATTTTACATTACTGCTATAATGATTTATGAATTACACAGTGAAACACTCTGAGCTGCATTGTTACATATGGGTGGTGCTATATAAGTAGTTATTATTACCCCATTCACTGTTCCTAACCCCAGAATTGCTGTTTTCTGATAATACATGGATGTTGGGCCAATCGCAGCACATCAGCCAGCATATCAGAAACAGCTACGTTTTTAGTTAAGTGTTTTTTCAGCGGTACACCACTCTAAAAGTTCCAGCCAAAAATGGCTCTGTGGACAGCAACTGACCCTTGGTGAAGGATTTAAGGATGGCCAAAAGAAATGCTGCATGAGCAACTGGACTACAGTCTCTCTCTCATCTGTTCTCGCCTATATCTGTATTCTTCCATTAGCCAAACACCAGCAGACAGGCCAAAACTCCCAGCTGGAGGAGGAAGATAGGACTCTTTATGTCAACACTGTAAGAAAAAGGTGTGTGGGGAGAAAGGGAGGTTGTATGAGGCTAATGAATGATAACTCGGGTTTTTGGGAGCACAGCCAGTCTTTTGTACTGCATGGGCTAGTTCCAACCTTTAAAAGTCCAGTTATTTTCTTACACTATTCAAACATAGCTCCACTTTGTATGTTAAAGGGCCTTGGAGATGGTGTTTGAAATGTGTAATTGTATATAACATGCAGAGAAACATTTTGTAACATGGGTTGTGTTTTGGAGCGGATGAAGCTGTTGTTAGTGTGTTTAGAGAGAAAATCAGTCAGAGCAGACAGTCAAAACTGTCTTCTGAGAATGTAAATTAATTAACTGCCACTGTTTCGCATATCTCCATAAACATCAAGCTGAACAGCCCAGTCATATGAAGTTAATGCATGACAATGTGAACGACATGGTCTGAAAACTCCCATGAGATCTGACTCGACACCTCAGAATGTTATATTTCAGGCTTTACTGGAGGTCTCTTAGCAGTGCACAGACAACATATAACATTTATAAGACAACACTTTTCACTCAGAAATGCCACATTGACATATAAAATGTAGATACTGTTTTTAGTCAGCCATGGACACAGCAGCAATAACCCTCAGTTCTCCTGCAGTGAGTGTCAAAAGTTTTTTTTTTTAATATTTCTTACTTTTTCATCCTAACCTTTCAACCTCAGTTTTAGTGCTGCACAAATACGGCTTATCTTTACAACTTTTAAGTCTGGTTCAGGGAAGACTGCCTTACTGTTTCCTCCAAAACCACATTAACAAAGCTGTAGAAGGTAGACAGGAACAGGGCTTAGATGTAGCCCAAGGACCTCCCGGGCAGTGCTGCTTTAAGCCTACAGCCAGAAAGGCTTAACTCAGCCAGAGCTTGGAATGCGCTCTCTATGCTTGGCACCGTATTAGGGTGAACTGCTGAGGTCGGGGATATAATTCCTATTAGCTTGACTGCGCAATGTGTGTAAAAAATCGCTGTTCTGACACAAAGCTGTGTATTTGTTCTCTAGAACTTCAGTTGCCCCTGTATCCTGCTGGCTTCAACACTTTTTGAAGCTTTTGAAGATTTATTCAGGTTACTTCATGAAATGACCTCCAGTCTAATTATGTAGCAGTGGGTAGAGATGGATTATATATGATGATATTGCAATAAAGTATGTCAAATTGTGCACCAAGAACAGCCACGGAAGACAGTGCCTAAACCTGGGCGCCATGTACACACCTCTTCCCGCTCTCTCTTGTGGTTGGCATACTGCTCACGTTGTCACTCTTAGCTGTCTGCTAAGTAAGTAACCTCGGAGGGAATTACCTTCTATAATTCACAAAGCTCAAAGCACCTTATAGTAGTTTTGTTGAAATCAACTTTAAATTATACTTTATAATATAATTACAAAACTGGGCAATAGGAAATGTTTGCAACCTGAAGAGCAGGATAACAGATCAAATTCAGCTAAGGAATTTTATTCCTTAATACTCAAATACACAACATAACTACTGAAATAAATCATTTTTAGTGATGCCCAAATTACAAGGAGAGAGAAAAAGAAATATTTCTGCCGCAATATGATTACTGTCAATTATGTGCTTGCATGGGTCTTAAAAGCATTTTTATCTTTTTTCATCGAAACTGAACTTTACTTGAGCACAGATTTAGATTCTCCTGCAGTTTCGCTCGCTCGCCAGCAAACCTCCTTTGTTTGAGACTGCTTTTTTCCCTTTCTTATTCTTTATTAAGCTGAATAAATATACATGTCACTGTACTGTAGATGTTTTGTTGCTGCATAGCTGGAGAATGCTGTGTGTTCCGACTTGTTAGCAAATCTCATGCGCATGAAATTTTATGATGTGTTATTTCAGTGACGCAAACACAAGCTAAGCGTGCTATACAGTCTAAAGAGTTTTACAGCGATCTGATGCATACTGTCCATTACCAGAAACCGTAATTGTCCACCAAATGTACCTTATCAGCTTATCTGTGGCCTCTCCCAGCCTTAATTGCCACAAATGGCAGAAAGGGACTTTATGAAACTTCTCCAAACAACTAAGATCCTGTGACAGAGTCTTAACTACTTAGACTTATTTATTTAGTCTTTATATTACAAAAGTATATATCATTTGCCACAATACAAATGAGCAGTTAACATCCTACCATGCCATGTGGAGTGTATATAAACTTGAAATTGACTTGAAAGATCTAAAAGAAAAAGATTTAGGTGACTTTGATAAAGGGCTGAACTGGCAAGTGTTTAACCAGGAACTAAAGTCACCTCTACATTTTGATCTACAAGTCAAAGACATCAGTAAACAGCGGAGCAAATTGTGGTTAAACCATATTTAAGTGTTCAAGTGTCATGTAAAAAAATGGAACAGCCGTTGGTTGACTAAAAATGTCAGTGCAGGATGTGATCAGATTGTTAGCAAGAACAGTGGTTGTTAAAACATATACTGTTGTATTTCCCAGCCTGAAAGAAACATTTCTATTTAGATGGGAGTGGTCACTTTCTGGATAACATAAGGGGTCACTAAATGAGTATGATGAGTATGAAAACAAAGTAAACCATATGATGTAAGCCTACACACTCACCAACAGTCAGATCTCAAACTGAATTAACCTGTATGTGAGATTTTGGACCAAAGTTCATTTGTCACCTTCGAGTATGTTTATTTAATATTATATACATGTACCCAGGTATATATTTTATTTAGCTTTAACTAAAAATATTAAACACTAACTATTCTGTATGCCATTAAAATGAAGAAAAAACCATGACCCATCTGCTTTCTGTTGCAGGTTCCTGGGACTCCCATTCACACTTCTACACAATAGGCCCTCATGTCATCATCCACTGCTGGACACAGAAAGCCCTTCTGTTGCCATGGGAGCACCTACAAAAGTGGGAGATGCTCAGCTATGAGGACATTTGGCATCCAATCAGCATTTGTCGTTTTGTGTATGACATCACCTCAAGTGATAGTGTAAAGCAACTGCCATATTTAGAGCCATCTGTACACAAAACACACGCCTTTTACACCAGACAGCTGAAAGCGATAAAGACAGGGCCGCCATTATCAGTCTCTGGGAGCACATTACACCAACTCCATTCAGCACTGTGAACCTGCAGCTTTCCAAGGGAAAGCACACAAACTCTGATCTGAAAATGCTATTCAGATACGCCTGACAAAGAAAACGCCACTGGTATGCACTGACCAGCTATGTGCTCACTGCAAGTGTCATACAGTACAAGCCTTTTCTTAGTCGAGTCCATACAAAGACACCTCTAACAGAGAAATATAAAGCCCTGAAAAGCTTCAGTTTCTCAGTTTCACCTTTCATGAAGAGTGAAGCTGAGTATGAGAAGACCACGAGGTGAACAGGCTCCTAAAAAACAGCTCTTTCTATCACATCCAACTATTCAGCTTTGTGTTAGCTTCAACTGAAAAACACACTTCTGCTTTAAAGTGTTACCTGTTTATAGTTAAATCTGGGCTTTTCTTCAAGCCTTATTATCGTGTTATTCAGGAAGGAGTTTTATTAAATATACACACACATATATATATATATATATATATATATATATATATATATATATATATATATATATATATATATATATATATTCAGTAATCAATTGAATTGTTAACATGTTCCAACTGGAAAATTATGGGGGTGAAATGATTGTATGTGATAACTGACTATACAACACACAGACATTTTTTTATCTTAAAATTGACTCTACAGAAACTATTATGAATTGTTCAGTAACATATTTGTAAGTAATGTGTAAGTTACGAATGGAGTTCAAGGGGTCAAGAAAATAAAACTAACATTTACATTCTTAAAGCATCATGTCTGAAATCTCAAATTTCACTGTTAACAACACACTAAATACAGCTGGTACAGACTGAAGTCTGTGCTAACTAGCATGATTAAATGTACTGAAAGGATTTTTAAAGTCACATTTACAGCAAGTAACGTATCCATTTAGCAAGGGAACCTATTACAAAGACAGAAACTACTCTGTTATTAACCAGTAGCCTGTAAAAATGCTTTTAACACTATAGCAGCACTTCAACGGCCTTCTATAAAGGCAAGCCTCATAAATACATTAATATTATTTGTGATTTGTGATGTTTTAATTCTGGCTTATTCCAGTCAGTTTCTGTCTGGAGCAGCTCCTTATTCTACTGCTGAATACCTAGGTTAAATGGTCCATTTCAAAAGAATCAGGCAACACATAACTGTTTCCTAAAGAGGAGAAAACAGGTTACAGCTAGCTAGCATTTAACTGTACAGGTTCAGCTTTATGGTGATTTTATTTTAAAAAGATGTTCACAGTTTAGAGTGAGAGAGCAGTATGTAGGGAAAAATTGCAATGTCAGTCCCAAAATCCTGCAACATTTTGGACTGGCACATCAAATTTGTGGTGAAATTTACTGTCTCTCAAGCACAGATTTAGATTCTCCTGCAGTTTTGCTCTCTTTTACGGTTTGTCCACCAAACGTACCTTATCAGCTTATCTGTGGCCTCTCCCAGCCTTAATTGCCACAAATGGCAGAAGGGGCTTTATGAAACTTCTCCAAATAACTTAAGATCCTGTGACCGAGTCTTATTTACTACAAAAGTATATATCATTTGCCTCAGGTATCTTTAAGGGCTTTTATGTGATCTGGGTGTAATCTTTATGGTAACTGAGTATGTATTGTAGCTATTTTGTGTTTGTACAGATGAGTGACAAATGAAATGAAAAACCTGAATAAATGAGTGGCGAATCACTGAGTGTATATGCCTTGAGATGAGCAGTAAATACAAGCATATGAGCAGTCAACTTATATTAAATGACATTAAAATGTGGATGTGATCAGATTATTAGCAAGGACATTTGATCCAAATTACATATGTACCATATAAATTTACACAAATTATCAGGGTTATTGTCCAGCCTTAAAGAAACATTTCTATTTTGATGGGAGAGGTCACTTTCTGGATAACATGAGGGGTCACTGAATGAGTATGATGAGATTTTAAAAAAGATGTTGACAGTTTAGAGTGAGAGAGCAGGTTTCCAGCAGAATCAGTGAACCTAGATGCATTGTCAGTGTAGGCGCTTATTTCTGCTTATGTCCTATGGATGTAGTTATAACCCAATATCAATCAGTATGAGACAACTTATGTGGACAAATGACACCAAGTAACACATAAGTAAGCACATCAGATGACAGCTTACACAATAGATTTTTGTAAGGCCATACAGAAACAGCTGTACTTAGTACTTCACTAGTACTTATACAAAAATGAATACGGCTTCTGTAGCAGTGTATTTTTTGTGTTTGTTTAAAAGTCAGGTTCATTAGATTTCTCCTTAACACACAAAATCAGGGTCTGCACTTTTTACACATCCAGCCAAAAACTAATTAATTTAATATATTTTATATTTTCTCAAGTCATCATCACTACATCCATCAACTTTATCAACCATCTAATTTTATGTCCATATCCTGACGCTCAAACCAGCAAACCAACACACTGTATAACTGAACTAATTACCAGTGATTGTTTTGTACGTGGAAATATTATAATGAAGCAGGTATTTTATACAGTGTTGTAAATCCAGCAGCCTCAACAGGCACAACTGACTGACCAGTATGACTAAAAACCCAACAGCCACAACAGAAAAGTATAAAGAACCGTTCACATCAAAAGATTAGCGGCTATGAAGTTCTAAAATAAATCACCCTGAGTCCGCAGAGGCGTAGCACAGTGGTCTCCCAGTGAGACCTTTGTAAAGCTGCTCCCATAACTCACTGGGGCTGTGAAAGACAGAGGTGCCTCTCGACCCTCCTCCTGCCTACAGCTGTTGTGTAATGGCCTGACTGAAACTGTGTGAGGGCAAATACAACATAATAATGGGCCTCTTTGTAAAATCAGATGATGTGAGAAAATCCCATAGAGATGAGAAGCTGAAGACGTTTCGTCCAACTATTCGTCTGTCTATTGCCTGACATTTGTCGCAGAGCTACAAGCTGCAGTATTTCTCATCACTTCAAAGCCTACTCTGAAATCATGAATATAGTGGACCCACATTATAAATCTATTTTGAAAAAGTCAGTGGGCAGTTCTCAAGGCTTCTAGTCCTTAAAGAAGGCCTAGTGATAAAAAAGTACTTGTAATTTTTAGTTAATTTCTATTTAATATAATAATAGACATCATGGTTGTTGTATTTAAACTCTGTGAGCACTGTAGTAGTACTGATATAATTAATTTCTTAAATAGTTATAGTTATGTGAATTCAACATCACATGTCTTTTCAAACTTGCTGTAGACTGTTTCCATCTTCCTTATCACTGACAAAGAGGAAATTGTGACTAAAGCAGAAGCTTGGCATGCTTTCCCTTCCTGTGTTAGCAAATTCATTTTTTAGGCCTGAATGGGCCTATTTCCTGTGGCCGCCTGTTGTTGCATATTGTTGCTCACCCAGAACCAGGAGCTCTACTTGATCTTCGTTTCGGCCCTCCAGGTCATCTGGAATCACCACTTTGCACTGGTAAACTCCGCTGTCCCCCCACTGCAGCTCTCCAATCCGCAGGTCAGCCTCTGGACACAGGCAGGGACAACATTTAGCCTTCATATTAAATTTAAACAAGTAACAATATTTTTACTGTCAAGAAAAGCTCAATTTTAACAACAACATTACCTGCCAAAACCAAAAAAAGAAAACAAGTTTCTTTAGAACTGAATTCGTGCTGTACCACTAAAGGTGACCATGCCACACCATTTTTTATTTTCTGCATAATTAAATCTTTACGATGAAAAGTGATTCAGAGTGGTTTGATGTTCAATGTTCTGTTCTATTGAAATCTGCTTCATCAGAATTGTTCCCAGTGGTGTTAACAGGAACCAGACACCCACAGCTTTTAACGCCTCTAAAAGCTCCAAATGGGCAGGTAAGGGGCAGGTGACCCAGCAGTTTTCAAGGTACTAAAGCAACAACCCACCATTTTTTTAAAAGAGTTCAGGCGCTTACATAAAAAATTAAAATCTGCTCTCGCTAAACTGTACAGAGTCATTACCTAAGGCACAGAAAAACAAGAATCAAAATTAAGATCACAGTCTTAACTTCTGCTGGGACGTGGGACACTTTTGAAGCCTTTGTGAGTTTTTAGTGACATCTCTAGTCATTAAAAACTAAAACTAAACTGGGCCAGTTTGACACTACCCAAAGTATTAATTTAGACAAGCAATAAATAAGAGTGGCACGGAAGATTTTAATGTGGCACATGGATCTTATGGAACACATTTTTTGCCAGGCATAAGCAACCTGACCGATTAGGTTCAAATTGACAAATCAGCTATGAATACATATATTAGTTCATTATATTAGTATTATTACTGGCAATAAGCATCTCTATTTTATTATCTCTCTTTTCATGGTGGGAAATGTGAGAGGAACAGAGCACTTGAATCCTACCTAAATCTTTGACAGATGACAGAAAGAAAATCTGGTGCAGACATTACCATATAAGCTGAGTATGAAAACCTCAGAGCTGATGGCTCGTAAAGTTTAAACCTAGTGAAGTGCAGAGTCAAAACAAATACTGACACTGTTCTTTAATGGTTTATACAGATATGCTATTAACATGAACAATAAGATTTTCTTTACCACTTTTGGAAGTTTTGTGCCAGGACTGTCCCACACAGAAAATTATTACAGGAATGTATTATGAATGTCACACTGTTTTAACAATAGTTTTAAATCCGGCATTCGGCATAAAACAGAGTCCTTGTGGTGCCGTTCCTTTATTCTTAGCACTGCAGTGACACTGAGATGGCGGTGGTGTGTCAGTGAGTGGTGTGCTAGTTCATCAACCAAAACACTCCAGCCAACAGTACTGTGTTTGAAGTGTCTGGTGTCCACTGATGAAGTCCCAGCACAAACAGTAGCAGATGAGCTGTCGTGTCTGACCTTACATCTACAAGGTAGAACACACCACCACCATGTCAGTGTCACTGCAGTGCTGAGAATGATCCACCACCCACATAATACCTGCTCTGGTGTGATCTTGTGGGGCCTGCCCATAAAGAACAGGGTAAAAGGTGGGGGATAAAATATTCAGAGAAAAAGACCGCAGGCTGTAATTGTAGAATTATAGTGTAGATAGATACAAGAAGGTGTATTTAATAACATCGCTGCATAAGTTAGTGCAAACCCAAGCCATTTCATAACACCATCTGAAAAAGTGAAGCAGCATGTGTTTCTCCAGATGAGACTGCATGTGGAAGTATTGGGGGAGTTTGGAATGTGTCAGTAATGACTGTTAAAATGTACGAGGGGGAGCAGGAGGGCTCAGATCCTCCCTCAGACTGCTAGATGTGCAGTAAACAGACCTATTTCAGGAACAGGAAACAGTCCACACAATGGAAGACCCTTCCTGTAAGGAGCAACAGTTTAAACCGACTGAGTGAACACAGACTGAGTGAACAGACAGACTGAGTGAACAGACAGACTGAGTGAACAGACAGACTGAGTGAACAGATAGACTGAGTGAACGCTGATATGGAAGCACTAGAAAACTGAGCTAAATTACATATTATAATAAGTTCAAGTGTCATGTTAGACAGTTTTGAATTAAAAAGACATTGCTCACTGTCACACTGTCACTCAAAGCTCTACTTAATGAAGTAGAAGTGAAAGAGAGACTTTGTCCAAAAAGTTATTATTATACTGAATCTGAAAGGATGCAACAAAAAGGTTCATTGTCTCACTGAATTACTGACAGAGGACGTTTCAGGCCACCCACTTCTTTTCTGATCCAAGAATGGACACAGATCTAGCCCAAACACCACAAAGGATCATTAAAATATGACTAAAATATAAATGGCCACAAATACACTGTATAAATGGCCCATATCATGGAAAAACAAATTTCACTGACTTTTCTGAAATAAATGAGTTTTAAGTAATATGTAAGAACTTCTGTGTAAACTGTTGTTTTAAACTCACTCCTTCGGTGATGTCATCATGAGAACCAATTCATTTTTATCTCATATCCACCTACTTAGCCTACAGTAGTTTAGATCCACCCAGGATAAAAGAAGTGTTGCAATCCTTAAAGATTGCTGAATGAAGCGCAATACAGGACATTCTAGATAGAACAATGTTTCTCAACCCTGGTATTTCTCTCCTCACAACAGATCAGCTTATTAACAAACCCTTTCAGAGTGACAGTGACTGTGTCAAATCTGGAAATTCACAGAAATGTGCAGGGCAGGGTGCTTTCAGGACTGGGGCTGAGAAACACCGTCCTAGAAGTACATATCATAGCCAGTTCTAATGCTGCGTTCATGCTAGCAGTAAACAGATGACAGCTAACCTGATAATCCACTGTAGTCAATAGATATGCAGCAGAAAATTCTGCCATCAGAAACTGCAAGCAAAACTAAGAGCTTGATTTTCTTGTGCCATCGATCAAGGTGATGAAACAAACAGGATGTTTATTTTTCTGAGGCCATGAATATCATACATCTTATCATTAGCATACAGAACCATCTAGTTATTATGCAACAAAAATAAAAGAGCACAGAGCATCCTCCCGTCTTTTTCCAAGTTAAAAAAAAAATATTTCTAAATCGCTCCTAATAATAATAATCCATTTTAGCTGGTAATGCTGTCAACCATGGAAATGTCTCACTTTCTGCATGCCACCACTGGTCACATACTGCTGTAACACGACTTGTAAATAGACTTATTGATTTCTCTCATTACCTTGTTACTGTGAGGTGTTTGGAGGTCACCGAAGTGAACCTTTCTTATGCTCCAGCAGTCTATATTTGTTATAATTATCTTAATTTGAGAATAGTTTATCTTCATAATTCTTTTAAAATACTGCTACAGGGATAAACAACAGTACAATGTGATTTCTGTTTATCCTTCAGCCCCTCAAACTCCTATGTAATCTAAAGGTGTCTGTACTTTTTAAATCCCAGAGCCTAGAGATTCCCAACTCGTCTGAGAGAGGGGTCAAAGCACGGTGACAAACTGCTGTCCTCAGGAGGAGCCTGGCACTGTCTTATAGTGCTTGAACATAGCTGTGAGTTCACCAGAGTAACCACCGCCCATTACCACCTTCCATACAATAGACTAAAACAGAGCGAGAGAGAGAGAGAGCGAGACTTAAGGAGAAACGGTCTTGGGCATTGTGTAACACGCCTGCTTTTTTCTATGTTCTGAGATTTAATAGAGTGTAAATCAAGCAGCACAGTTAAAAATGTTGAGCACATTTAGAGGGCTGTCTGAAACAGTGCCAGACACCACAGTGCATTCAGTGGACTTCCTCTCCAAAATGCCGCGATGACCACTGTAATGCAATCAGTGTTTGGTATGTGTTTGTGTGCGTACTGTAGCCCTTAGGGCCAATTAGGGCTGGACAGTATTCACATATGTCATATCATCTACAGTATTACCTAGTGGGGAGGGGCTTTTATGGTGCGACATAAAAGCAGTGCAATTTTTCTGCCATTACGTTATTCATACTGTTATTCCAAAATCAAAACAAAACGTTCCGTTCCAGACCTAAACACATCTTCAGGCTCAGATCTAAACACCACAGTACAGGCTCGATTCCAAATAACTGGTGCTCTACTGAAATAAGTATAGACTCTTCTGAGGAAGCAAAGTCAAAATCAAACCTGTTCAGTGGTGTTTGTGGTTGTTGGCATGTAGCAAATCCGTGGGAGTGATTTGCAGAAGTACTGATGTGGCAATGATAGCCAAACTGAATATGTTTTGTGGTCGGTGTGGCCTGTTAGATTTCCCTGAGCCATTTTATTTCATAGTTTTCTAAGGGATTTCCGAGTTTTCTACATATAAAAATAACCAATGAAGAGCATGATCTAGACATGGAAAGTTTTTTGGCTGATTTTTTGGAAGCTGACAGAATCTGTGAACCATGGTTTATTTTTTACATGGTAATGCATAGTAATCTCTCAATATGAGAGTTTTCACACTCATCTTGCAGACTGATTTATCCAGGCATGCTGGCTGTCTTCAGTGACATTTAGTAGACAGGCATAAAACAGGAATTTGAAAAAGTCATGATTTTGAAATACTTAGTTTTTAGTTACTGCTGTATACCTTTACTATTTTACTACCTGATCATGAAGTCTATATGCTGCATTTCTCTTGTAATTTATTTTAGTATTTTATGTGCCAAAAAACATTTATAATTAATTAAGACTGACTGATTTAAATGAGCTCTGTTCCAATTGGCCGCTGTTTTCTCTCTCTCAATTAAAAAAAATGTATGACGTCATGTGAATGGGTGGGGCTTAACTACTGTAGGTCGATATATGTAAATGCAAGTGTCTTGATATCACAAAAAAAATTACTGAAAGTTTTTTTGTTGTTGGTTAGTTTTTATATATGAACCATAATGAGTTGGGAAATTTTAACTACTTTAACTACATCAAACTCATCAAACATGGGGGCAACTGGGGTTTCTGTGATATGGGTCCTTTAAAGCCCAAGCTCATATTTACACTTGCACAATAACACCATTCATTACAGTTACCAAATCATTTGTGGGGCTCTTTCTCAATGGAGAATGTTAGAAACGATAAATACGCAACAAACCACTTTAACCACCACCCTGACCTTGTGTTCCTTCACTTGTTTACTTCACTTGTATGTTGAGGGTAAATCATATGTTTTCAATCGTGCTAATCCTGAATGATTGACTTCTGAACCTCCCTCAAGAGATCTCCACTTTACCCTCAAAACCCACAATGAACTTGACATAACTCCAGAAACTCTCATGGCTTAGAGGCATTGTTTGAGATGGGATTTAAGGGTCACCGCTCTTCTAGACAGTGCTGAGTCTGTTAAGCTCGCACTGGTATGAATATGCTAAGACACTGTACCTGGGTGGTTGTACATGATGAGTATGTAAGCAAAAAAAGCACACCTTGGTTTTTGGTACTGAACCATGCTAATTAATTGTCAATACAAATGATATACTTTAATAGTTATTCATTTGAGCAAGATTCATTGGCTCAGTGGTCCAGTGAAAGTTGTAGTTCTCTCGTTCTACGTCCTGTAACTTGCTCCACTTTATGATTTAAAATGACTTCAGCAGTTACACATCGGTGGAGTGGCATGGACATCCCCCTGTTCAGAGGGCACATGTGATCAAATGGTCTATTTAGCTCTTATATTGTACTCCAGTTGTAACAATAGGTTAACCAAAAAATAGTGACTTCACTTACAATGACTGAGATACGAGCCTGGTAAATCTTATGAGCTCATCTGACCGGTAACAGTAGCCTTCATTCATAGTTATCCACATTAGCATTGTTTAATCCAATTAAAAACTAATGCTGTCAGCTATACATTAAGAGACTTTGGCTTCGGATTCTTTAACTCCTTTAAATCTGCTGACAGATATTACACAGAAATGGAGCTACCATGTGCAAACCTTTTTTAACACTATATAAAAGAAGCACAGTGCTACTTTCACTATTGGATGCACATTTCTTACTGATTAGGTTTATAAGAATATTGACAAAATGCTAGAAGTCAAACAACGTTGATGTGCATAATCTGTTCAGTGTCTGTCCATCCAAATCTGTAAGCATAACATGCAGTTTAGGCTAAAATGCAGTTTATCAGACAACAGTGTTTATTTACCAAGTCAAAACCGAACTAGCAAAAAGCAAACAACACCCTGTTTTAAACTTCTGACTACAGTTTTACAGTTTACACACTATGCTTTGCTTTTGTCATTTCTGTGGTGTTCCTCTGGATCCTTATGCATGACAGTTGAGCTGGTCAAGTTGGTTTTACACATAATCCTTGAAATCATGGATTATTTTAGAAATGTTCATGTATCATGTCACAGATATTTTTTAAAAATGCATCTGCAATTAGAACCTGAGCATTGCTATGTAATATTTACATGAAATGAAAGCTTAATAAATTAATAATTAGATAAGTAACATTATTAATGATTAAACTGTTAAACAAAAAGTCTTGACCAGGCATCCAAAAAAGCATAAACTGTACTTAAAATTTTATTCTCTTCAGATTTTGGAGACTGTAAATATATTACTTTTCAAGACTATGAAACTAATATTAAAGTTACCTGACCTACGTCTAACATGTATGTGATTAACAAATGTACTACGTTTACCATCATTTCTTAACAGCCATTGAGTACCACCCCTCAAAGCCTTTCCAACCGCATTGCAGAAAACATCTAGAATTCGCAATCACAGCAACAGCAAACTAATTGCTTGATATACTCATTTTAGATCATTAGTTTCCAAATCCCATTTCCCATCATTAGTAGAACTAGTATAAGCTCTAGAAACAGAGAGTTAGTAACAACAAAATTAACAGTAGTAATGGCTTATTACTGTTGATGATGGAGATGTCTCTGCCTTTGTAGTACTCAGCAAGGGTAAAGGAGGATCCTTGTATGGAGGCGATGATGCGAACTGTTCGGCTGCTGTCACTACAGTCCAGGTAGGAAGAGGGATCGAGCTTGGAGCTCCTCACCCCAACGTGCTCGGGGAAGCTCATGGCTTCTCGAGTCCGGTCCCGGCAGTAGGACTTGTAATACCACAGCACCACGGGCGCCTGATTGGAGTCACTGGAGTACGGGCAGGGCAAAAGCACAGACTGGAAAAGCATGGCAAACCTGCGCTCTTCCCGCATCGTCACCGTCACCGCTTCGCACTGCGAAACTCCTAAGACACAGAACAAGAGAGAAAGAGATTAAGACTGGAGAGATAAGCCAAGGGACTCCAGAATGGAGAGACTAAGAACCCAAGATTCATTCCCAATCAAGCCTCAGTCATCCATGGCTGGGAATTCAGGTGAACATCTGATCTACGCTAGGAGCACGTAGAATATCGTATCACCCAGCAATGTTCAGTTATGTTGTGGGAATATTACTGTCTTGTGGTAGTTTCCATGAAATTACTAAGTTAATGACGTTTTTGTCTTTAACTCACCAGGGACTGTTACTACAGGTATTCAATTAACTATCACTGGGTCACAATCGTTTAGAAATGCCACCCACTAGCTAGGTCTTCTCCATCACACTTTCTACCAAGCCTTTCATCCTTCCAGTTTCTCAGCACTGTGTGTGACAGGGAAGACTAAATACATGAGAAACCTGAATAAAATTATACTAATAAGAAATGTAAATAAAGAAAATAACAATATAATAACGTTTCAGCTTCGTCTTAAAATAGCCACCTAACATTTAATTTTATGTAGGGGGTGTTTTGTGTCCTATAAGAGAAAAAGACAGCCAATGGTACGGTGTGAAAGCCTCCTCTAGAGTTACTCAGTGACCGTAATCACTGTTACTGTATCATTCCAGCCTTTAACAATTCTCTTCACCCTTCTTACTCACTGTCTGATAAAGCTGTAGAACCGTTACTTTACTTCTCTGCTCCCTGCCTCCCCTCTATTATCATTAGCCGGAGGACGATGATGCAGCAAATTACAGCACTCCTAAGAAGTGCTTATTATCACTCACTCTCAAACCATGCACACACAGAAACAGCTCATTAGCCCAAAAAGACTGGGGACGGCTGCAGGTTGAGAGCTGTTGATTTCCTAAGGGGTTCAGACACCTTTACGATAAATCTCTAAACAATTTTATAAATGAGCACAAGAGCACATAACTCCGACTGAAGACTAAAGAAGTTCAACCTGTAGTGGGTGTCAAGCTCATAAATTACTGTGGAAGGAAATTTCTCTCTGAGAACAATAAACACCGTTTCTAAAACCTGCCTCCTGGGGTTAACAAAAACGATCTAAACCGGAACGCTCTGTCCTGCGTACATTGCCACCTACATTACCCACTCCTCACTCACAAACCTGCCCCATGTCTACTCCTTAGGATTAATTCTAAAGATGTTTATTTTATTTATGTCTTAAACGTGTTGACAAGGCACCAGACTTCACTATAAACACAGAACTATGTAAACATTTCTGTGCTCCACCAGCGTTTCAGTAGGTACGGATTCAATTACCGACCCAAACACAAGCCAGAAAACTGCAGAATGTGAAACAGTGTTGGTGTACTGACTATTTCCTTTAACGCAGCTGATGTGTATACATATCCACAGCCTGCAAACTACAGCAATCACTCTGCCATTCATGTCATGCAGAGGCAGTTGGTGTTAGTCTGTTGGCACTCCCACTTCGTACGACTCACATACTCTGCAGTGGAACCCCACAATTATTAGGTGGTTGGAGGTCAATATACGAACAATGCTACTTACTCACTACAAGCAAGCAAACGCCCATCTGCATCGAGCAGACACGGCATGAAAATAAATCTATTAAACTTCAACACTGTTATATAACACAAGCTTCTCTTGTAATTTATTTTAGTATTTTATGTGCCAAAAAACATTTATAATTAATTAAGACTGACTGATTTAAATGAGCTCTGTTCCAATTGGCCGCTGTTTTCTCTCTCTCAATTAAATTACAACACTGTTATATAACACAAGCTGCTCAGATTGCACTCTGCTACAGCCAAACAAACACCACACTTAACAAAACTCGCTGAATCAGCACGCAAAACAGCTTAAAACAAGTAGGGATGTACATTCAGAGTAATGCTGAGATCAATCACTTAGCCAAAGCACCTCAATAAAAAGACAGCACTGAGGTTCCCTCTTGTAAACTAAAAGAGCAAACTTCAACCAGTACAATCCTACTGGCAAAGACTCTTCTTATTATTATTCTCCTTATCTGAGGACATTGTGTCAGCATGTTAGCTTAGTCTTAAGATTCCCATTGTTTCTGGACCTAGCTAACAACAGCTAGAGTAGAAAACATCATACAGCCGAACCACACCTCATAGTCCAGTTAATAATAAAAATTTCATTACGCTAAACTGCTGGTCTGTGGATTTTATACCTGAATAGTAATTTCAGTATTTAAATACTGTCACCTAAACTGATTAACCAAGTACTTGAGTAATCGTACATATCCCTACGATACAGTATCTGTATTCCGGCTCCCTAACATCTTCATAAAGATCCAGCAACACAAAGACACAAGCATATTATGCTTAAAACACAGAGGCAGAGCTCCTAATACAGCCACGACCCTGGCTACTGAATGACAACAGTAACCTTAATGATATACTGTTGCTGTTGGAACAAACTCTGCATCTTTCTCCTGTGAATGTTCGACTTCAGAGATATGAGACTTTTGTTCCAACAGCAGCAATATGTAGTAATATTCTGTCCATATGCTGTGACCTTAAAGACGCCCCACTGGGCTACCATGCTTCTGATTGCCTAATAATCCTAATATCATGCTGGGGGGCTTAGGAAAACACACACACCCAAAAACATCTGGGCTGGAAAGTCCAGTTAATGTGAGGGTGAAGGACAGATGTTCCTTCAACATATGAGTTCATTAGGCAGCTTCGGTTCTACATATGGACCTACAAGTGTATAAACTACTGAATTTACTTGATTCAAATGTATTTCAACATGTAAATGTATAACATCTTACTGTAAAAGTAAGCTTACTGACTCCTGTTTACTCCTTTATGCAGGGACAGTTTACAAGGGCAAAACTAAGTGCATCAAAAAGAAACACACCTGAAAGAAGAATTCCACATATTTTTCTAAATTTTGCATTGATTGATTTAGAGTAGGTTTGATGTGGAACGGTTAATTCTAGACAAGCTTACAACTCAGATTACTTTAAAGTGGTGGTGGTCCGAAACCGGGGGTCGGGATGTCTACAGCACAAGTATAGCAGTTTACCATTCAAAACCACCAGCGAACCTACATGAGTCCTCTCAAATTCATATGAAGTGTTGATGATGGATGTACATAAATCAGAAAATACTTTTCTTTGGGGACTATGTTGCTTTACAGCACCTTTATGTACCCCAACACCAATTTGGCCTAAACATTTTCAAAACTTCCATAAAGAAATGTCCTAAGCTTCAGGCACCACATTCACAACCATTCCATGAGGTATTAAACTCTTTCTATGTCTGGTTTCTATTACCACTGTGAACGTGTGAACACTACTGGTTTCTTTAGAACAGTGCACTTCACATTAGACCACAGTGAAAGACTGTTTACATCTTAACCACTGAAGTATGTAGACACATTGAAAATGGACTTCATCTTTAATGACTGAATAAGATACCTTTCCAATGATCTAACGGATAGCGCAACAGGAGACAAAGCAAACAACAGCACGGGGGCGGATGATAGAAGACTAGAACAAGGGGTGACCCCTCTTCTTTCCTTCCTCACACGGGACTCCCTCTTTCAGGGGTGTGGTGTGGCCGACGTTCCACAAAAAAGTCTTTAGAAACATTTTTTGGAAGGGAAAAACATTCAGTAACAGTGGTAGCCAGCAGGTCTTAGCCCTGTTTATTACTTTTGTAGGCGGGACAAGGGAAGGTCTAGGGAGAGGATCCTGCTACAGTACGCGCTACAAAGGCCTTTAGGTGAAGAAATGAGGACTGTTATTAATTCCTGGGTTTTTACAGGAACAGGAACGCTGGCTGGAGCAGAGAAATCTCCCACAGACCGAAATACGGGAGCACAGCATTCCATACATGTTTTTATTATGTCATGCTAGATAGGTTGAAAGAGATAGCCGGGTGAGGAGTTAATGTCTAGTAAACTAAAGCAAAGCGGGAGGTTGGTGTGACTGCAGTGGGTGTGGAGACTGTACTGAACTGCACTTAAAGTAAATGACACAAGACTGCTGTACCTCTGAGAAGAAGATCCCTATACAGTGAACCTCTGGGTTCTGGGTCCATTTGATAAAGGACTTGAATGTTAACCAGTGTGCCTGTAAAAGGTTAAAACTTCACAATAAAAGGAAACTCTACCCATATAATTCAATGTATATGTTTTAACATATAATTCAACTGTTGAGCAGAGCGGTCTGATGTGAGATCCAATAAAGCGATAACATTTTAAAGGCATGGACAGATGCCAAATACATTGTTTTATTTCAAAGGACTTGTTCAGACTGTCAGCCTAAATCTGATTTGATATCCAGTTTGTATCAAGTTTGATTTTTGATAGTCTGCTCAGCAAAACACCACATGAATTCAGATTTTTGGAAATCGGATCCAACACACTGCAATGTGAACACAGCCAAAATGAGTCCCAAATATCTAAAACCTTTTGCCATTTAAAAAAAAATACATTTTCAAACTTACTCATGTTGTTACTCATTCTCATATTTCCTTTCTGTATTTTGTGGTGCACTAGATTTTATATCGAAATCACAATTCAAAACATTATAGGCTATTGTATCAAAACCGTGTCCTCCTGATAAACTTCCTGTAGATGAGTAAGACCAACCAGAAGCACTCAAACAACTACATACTGAGATATCACAAGCACAGCGAACTGAGAAAGGGGGGCTCATTTCTTACTGACCAAACATCAGGCCTGGACTTCAGTTCCCAGAATATAACCACAATTCAAATCGCAGGGACAATACTGATCCGAAAAATCACAACTAGATTAATCTTCCCAATTCGTTCAGCCCTGTGGTGAAATGTAGGTAAACATGCAAACCCATTCTTCTTCACTGGTTGGTGATGATGCCAGAAAACAAAAGATTGCACTGGCTACATCAATACAAATGCAGCCATTTTATCTGACCTGTGAATGTGTGTCCAGAAAACCTACATGTGCCGTCAGAGAGTTTATATGTCATGATCATACGAATACATCATGTCTGTCTCAAGTGTGCACTACCTGAGCCCTGCTTGTACATCTCCAACAGAGCTGTCCACACCAGCCGAAGCTTTAACTCTAAACCACTACTACCATAAAGCCATGTCTGGGGCATCATATGCATAGCTATTTCATGTGATAGCTTTCTGTGAGGTGGGCTATAAAGGCATTAAACCCTTCAGACGTCTGGTTCCCATTACTACAACTGTGTGAACAACTCGGACATGGGAGTTTTTCTAGAAGTCAGCTTTTACAGTAAACCACTCTATATGAGTTAGTGTACATCTTAAAATCTTATACACTGAGTTACACACACATCTAGACAAATGCTGGACCTCCCCCTTTAAGCTCTTCAGTTGGTGTTTGAATTACTGGATTCGCACAGAAGCGTATAGGGGAGAAGATTAGCAGGGCAGGCTAACAGTTAGCTATTATGGATAATTACGGGAATCTGTACTTTCCTGGGAATTTTCAGGAATTTAGTGCTCTCGAAGCTGTTTTGTATTATTGGTAAATGTGCTTTTCCTTTTACTTCTGTCAGTATTTCAGCGAGGCTGAAGTTGGATCCTCTTTGGCCGTTCCACCTTAAACGGTGCGCGCGAGAATGTAACTGCTGCACCTTTTAAGGTGGAACGGACATGGTCCAACCAGAAGCCAGAGAAATTTTCTACAACTCTTTCAAAGACCGTTTCGGCTTCAATTTCGACTTACGTACAGGTTAGCTCTGGCTATCTTGAAAGAAAAACAACTTTTTCGTTCTGGTAAACTCGAAAACAACTCCGTCCGGAGTCAACCTGCCGCCGAGAGAAACAACCTGCCGACCGTTAGCCGAGCGCTAGTCGGTCCCGAGACGTCTGGAAAACTGCGCAGCGAAGTTTCATCACCTTACCTGAGAAAAACACCAGCGTAGTCCACCATCTCAAGAGCGAACGCATTTTAAGACTTGGAGGCTTATAGTCCGTGGAAAAGTTGTGGGCATATTCCTCTTTCCGTTTTCGCCTCATTCTCCAGCCGCGCTCCTTTATCACTGGGAGTAACGGGACCGAAACGCCTCTAAAATGGGAGTAACGCTCCACTCCTCCGCTCTCGCTCGGCTGCGTCCCGAACGGCTCGACATTAAGGGCACTAAGTTTCACAGTGTGGGAGCCGTTTTATCGAGACCACTGTCAAGTGTGCACTATATAGGGCTCGTGGATGCGATGAAGACTCAGCCTGAGCTGCAGGCCCTAACCTGCGTTAATCAGTGACTGACAGTAATGGATGTGGACCCTCGTTGTGGGACGCTAGATTATTATTTTGAGATACTAAGTCATTATTTTAAGATACTAAGTTACTGTTTTGAGATGCCAGGTGAATATTTGGAGATACCCATCATTTTGAAATATTTAAATATTTCTCATTATATTAATACGCTAAGTCATTATTTTGAGATGTTAAGTAATTATTTAGAGATATATTTTTTATTTAAAAAAAAGTCTTGTTATTTATGTTTATACATTTTATTAATATATTATTAAGTCATTAGTTTAAAATGTTTTGTCATTATACTAAGGTAAGTCATTATTTTGAGATGCTAAGTAATTATCTTGAGACACATGGGCGTGGTAGTGGGGGGACTACCCAGGGCCCGAGTAGGGAGAGGGGCCGATTTTTTTTGCTCACGTTCCTCGTGTACTGGCATGGATAGGGGCCCACTGACATTGAGAGTGTACAGGGCCCAGAATTTGCTGCTACGCCCCTGTTGAGACACCAAGCCAGTATATTGAGATGTTAAGTCATTATTTTGATTTATATTCTAAATCATCATCTAAAATATATTAAAATAATGAAAATGTAGCTATAATAAGATACAATATAAAAATATTAATATCATAATGAGGCAGTATCTTAAAAATAAAGTAAAACAACATAGTACCACAAAATAACAGTTCACTCAATATGAAAAAATGAAAAACTTTCTATGTCCTACTCTACATTTAAACCCATCACCCTTAGTGGGCCACTTAAGTGAAAATCTAGTAGCCATTTTACAGTAATTTTAATGGCTTGTTCTGAGTTTTTATATGTAAAGATTCATTCACACCAAGTCTTTTTGGGGGAAAAAAACAGATGCAATTTTTAACTCTTCACACAGAGTATGGGCAGTTTGTGTCTAAACTATCTGAAAGCATGTTTACTTGCAGTGTTTTTCTGATAAGCATAAATAGAGAACATCCCAATCTAAAAAAAACTCCACAACACAGGGATCACAGGCTCCTACTGGAGCTGAAGCTGAATATGAGTGATTTCTGAACTACACACTGCAATAAATAATATCTTGGGAAATAAAAAAATGATTTTATAATTATATACCAACCGGCCTCTTCATTAAGAGCAGTGTTAGGTCATCTGGGTAAAACTCTAGAAGCACTGCTGTGTCTGATCCACTCACACCAGCACAACACAATAACACACCACCACCACCACGTCAGTGTCACTGCAGAGCTGAGAATGATCCACCCATACCTGCTCTGTGGTGGTCCTCTGGGGGTGCTGACCCTTGAAGAACAAGATGAAAAGTGACTCACAAAGTATACAGTACATTGTTGTACATTGACTGACAAAGTTATAAGTGAATGTGCTGTAATATCAGTGCTTTTAAGGGTTTTTACAGATCTATGGACACAAATGAGAGCCTACCAAACGCTATGGTCAGTCCTGTTAGGACATATGTATTGGTTGTGTAGATTTGGTCTACTCTTAGTATTGCCTTATTCTCTTCAAAGTATTCTATGCTACTTCTGCTTGAGCACATTTGAGTGTTTTCACATTAGTCCCATATCATCAATCGGAAAACACGGAGTGTAGATATTAGGCAACATCTAGGCCTTTAATCATCTATAGGAAAGTATCTTTCTTTTCCTGTTAGGTTCTACTACATCGTTTGAAGTCGTATGAAAATAATTACGTTCTGATTATGTTTATGTTCTGTTGGTTTTATAAGTGAATGTAAGTAAGCACACTCTCTGCAGGGAACGAAAACCCAGATCATCACATGTGTATTATGGGCAGATGCCCAGGTGCCTGAGCCACTATGGGGAACCTGCAGGTCCCATACAGAAATCTGATATCTTAAAATACGAATTTTTAAATATATTGGGTTTTAAGGATTTCCTTTGAATACAACTTATAATTGTCACACACAAATATTAATATGGTATACCTGAAATTTATTAACATATATTGTATAAAAATATATGCCAGCTGCATGTTATACTATATAATAATATGTTTTGTTGAGCATGTAAGTTGCATTAAATCTTTGGTGTCTGCATCAGACATATGTATCAGACAGACCAATATATTAAGCACATATGTGTTTACTAACATATCAGACACACATCAGTCCATAGATATTATGTATATACAGGGGCTGGACAATGAAACTGAAACACCTGTCATTTTAGTGTGGGAGGTCTCATGGCTAAATTGGACCAGCCTGGTGGCCAATCTTCATTAATTGCACATTGCACCAGTAAGAGCAGAGTGTGAAGGTTCAGTTAGCAGGTAAGAGCAGTTCTGCTCAAAATACTGCAATGCACACAACATTATGGGTGACATACCAGAGTTCAAAAGAGGACAAGTTGTTGGTGCACGTCTTGCTGGCGCATCTGTGACCAAGACAGCAAGTCTTTGTGATGTATCAAGAGCCACGGTATCCAGGGTAATGTCAGCATACCACCAAGAAGGACGAACCTCCACCAGCATCACGTAGTGACCTGGCCACTATCCTGCAAGAAGAATGGCTTAAAATCCCTCTGACCACTGTGCAGGACGCAGTATATGTCATTCCCAAGACGAACTGACGCTGTATTGGCCGCAAAAGGAGGCCCTACACCATACTAATAAATGATTGTGGTCTAAAACCAGGTGTTTCAGTTTCATTGTCCAACCCCTGTACGTCCAGTATTTTATACCTATGTGCATATGAGTAACATATGCTTTATATATATATATATATATCTAAACAGCTGTTTTAACTCACAGTACACTAGAAAAACAAAACTCAACTTTCAAATTAATTTGAGGGGTTTTGCTATTTAATGTTCAAAAGATGTGACTGGAAGATATATGAAAGTGAGACCTGAAACTAGAGGATGCTCATTTTAATATGTCCCAAATGAAATATGTCTTTTTTTAGCAGTGCTTGCTGCAAAATGTCTGTTTGTAAAGATGAATACTCAGATGCCATAGGATCCAAGTGCAGGTTTTTATTCCGAACTCCAGGATGCCAATAAAACCCTTATAGTGCCAAAACCAGCAAAAAAAAAAAAACACTTGTGTAAAGCAATCAAATCAAAAGCATCTGTGAGCAAGTATTCATAAACCCAGGTGAAAGAGACGATATTAAGGCTCGGATATCTGATATACAACCAAGACTTTGCCAAGAGCTACTGTTCCACTTTTCTGCCCAATACACAGTCAAGTCACATTATTATGACCACTTCTTACTATTAATTGCAACAGAATGTAACTCATGAAGGAATCCCAATCGTGGGATTCACTAGGCCCAGCTATTCATGTAGAAGGCACTCTCAACCGATCTGAGTATGAATCCATCCATACTCAGTATCCATCCTTGCAGATCCCGTACACCCATACATGCTGATTGTCTTCCCTGGATGGGATCTTCCAGCAAGACAATGCGATGTGTCACACAGCTAGAAATGTCTGACACTGCTTGGAAGAGCATTACAAGACATCCAACCCTTGAACCCAGTTGAGCATCTATGGGGCCACCTTATTGTTGTGTTTGCTCTATGAATCCTCTTCCACACACCCTCCAGTTGCAGCAAAGCTCCAGATACCCGTGACACCCTACCAGGATCTTACTGAGTCACTGCTAGCTTGTCTAGCTGCTGTATGTGCTGCACACAGCGGTTACCAGCGGTGGTCATAATAGTGTGACTTGACTGTGTATAAAGCCCACCAATTACTCTAAAATTCTGGTGACAGTGACCTCTGGAGGCAAGGATGGAAATGGCTAAATTGAACGTACTGGGAGAAAAAACATAAAACACCATATAACATTTTCCATAATATGCACAGGCCACACTGTTAAATTCAGCAAATAAACGTGTGTGATGTTCTGTGAACGTGTTAAGAACTCAGTTTGGGTAACTTTATATACCAGCTGAAATGAAGCTACAGTTATGTCAGTAAAATAATGAGTCAGTTACAGTAAAAATGTCAATGTCAGTAAAAATGTGAGCTCCTTATAGAATTACAACATCACATCCGGCATCCATCAGGAGCTGAAGTTTCCTCTATTCCTCTTTACTTCGAATCCTTTTTTCCGAAGGACAGTGTTACACCTTGAAAGTGAGACACATGAGCAATTGCAAAATAAGCCCAGTACTGAACCAACAGAAATGATGGTGAAACTGAACTCTAAGCTTTAAAAACAAACCAAACCGCTAAAATATAAAAACACAAAAACTGAATACTCAGCACAAATACAGCCTCATTTCACTGATGTGTTCAAATTTGACTTCTGTTGTTTCTACTCAGGAATTCTGTCTGTGTGGCGGTTTTGAATCATTATATGGACAGTTACCACCAGAACCCACACTGTCGCCCTCTTGTGTTCTGTCCCTAGTGTCAACATAATGAGTCAAAGTCTTTCCTGGAGCTGCATTTGCCATAAAAGCACTGCCTCGGGCTTCACAACACAGCACACTGCTAAAGACTCAGAGAGAGAGAGAGTACTATTGCTAAGGCGAGGGAACCAGTCTGTGGAGGTCTGTTCTGACATCTCTATTTTTCTGTATGTCAAAATTTTGACTTAATAACTCAAATGAATGGCTTGTTGTCTCAAAATATTGTAATGACTAGTTTTCTCAACATACTCACATATCTCATATGTCTTTACCATTATTTTAGAATAAATCTCACGTCAATATTTTGACATACTGCTGCCAAAAACACATGCACCGACAGGTCACTTTATTAGGTACACCTCTTTGTTTTTAACTCATTGTCCATTTTATCAGCTCTACTTACCGTATAGTGCACTTAGTAGTTCTAAAATTACAGACAGTTCATTTGTTTTTCTGCACACTTCGTTAATCCTTTTCACCCTGTTCTTTAATGGTCAGGACCCCCACAGGACCACCACAGTGCAGGTATTATGTGGGTGGTGGGTCATTCTCAGCACTGCAGTGACACTGATATTGTGGTGGCGTGAAGTGCTGCTGCAAGTGGAACAGACACAGTGCTGCTGCTGAAGAGCACGGTGGAACAGATGGACTGCTCTCTGTAACTGTAGAACTATGGAGGGCTCCTACACACGTGGACAAAATTGTTGGTACCCCTCGGTTAATGAAAAACCCACCATGGTAACAGAAATAACTTTAATCTGATAAAAGTAATAATAAATAAAAAGTCTATGAAAATGAACAAATGAAAGTCAGACATTGTTTTTCAACCATGCTTCAACAGAATTATGTAAAAAAAATAAACTCCTGGAACAGGCCTGGACAGAAATGATGGTACCCCTAACTTTTTTGTTGCGCAACCTTTTGAGGCAATCACTGCAATCAAATGGTTCCTGTATCTGTCAATGAGACGACTGCACCTCTCAGCAGGTATTTTGTCCCACTCCTCATGAGCAAACTGCCCCAGGACACTGGACCTTATTCACCAGCCGTTCTTATAAAGAAGCTTCTTCTTAAACCCCTCTTACAGTTTTCATTGGGATTCTAACATTGATCAGTGTGTTCTTATTCGAGATTTGTTCTCAGGTAAGAACAGAATCTACACACACTTGAGAGCACGAAGGTGAGAACAACTCCACAGTATTAAAAGCCAACAGACTTCTCTCAAGAAAAAGAAACTAGTGTAAAAAAATGTAGAATGTAGAAACTGGTTGGTGTACGTTCCCGCTGAACTTTCAGGACTGTGCAGTTTTATGGAACCTGACGCACTGAATTCATTGGAAGTTGCTGAGGCGGAAGGAGGAGCTTTAGGCATAGTTACTGCATACCTCCATTTCACTGTTTAGGCTTTTTCAGCCTGTGGTCGATATAATCAGTAGACTGCTTGATGACTAATGCACTCAGTAGTGACGTTCTTACTATGAATGTGGAAGTACCTAGCAAAATGGCCGCTGTGTGTAGGCGGTACACTGAGAAACTGCACCTAACCTGTTTTTCCTTTTCTTCACCGCTGGAATGTTAGAATCTCCGACAGATAACTTGTTGCATGCCATTGTAATGTGGAGGCAACAGTAAAGGCTCTGTAGCTTTCTGTTCAACAGCATGACAGCTCACAAAGTCTCTTAGACATGCTGACTCCTGTTGGAGGGCCTATCAGTACCATCCGATGTTCAAGTGCTTGCATGCATGCAGGAATATGCTGCAGCTCTACACATACTGTTCCAGAGAAACACACTTATCATCAAAGAAGAGACGCACCCAAAATGAATCAACGGACAGGTATAAAACCTGGAGATGAGACTTTGTGAGACATGTAAATGATTCAGGATTCACGCTCAACCATGCATGTAACATAAGCAAGAACCATCGTCCTGGTGGGGATGACCAATGAATCAAATGTGTGGAGGCACAGTGGTCAGCGCCAAGATGAACAATTTGTTGCCACGCGTCACAATGCCAGGGGTCACCTCACCTCCACCCATACCACAAAATCAGCAGGAACTGTGTGAGAATATTCAAGCTGCATGGGATGGATTATTACAGGAGACCATTAGGAACCTCTACAACTCATGTAGCAAACACGGCAGTCTGGTGCCATAACGAGAGACACTGCTTCTGTATGTGCAGCTCAGTAAATATTTCTCATTAAATTTAATCATCATTTATTGTCCCTGGTAACCTTCATCTTTCTTCCCCATACCATTGCAATCTGACACTGGTTTCTGGGTGCTGCTGATCTATTGATAATGAGTGTATGTTACTCCTCCATTAAACAACGTGGGCCCACGTTTGAAAAGCATCTGTGAAAGTGTCACTGAAAAATATAAAGCCAGCCAAGACCAGTTAAGGGTGGGCAATATGGTAAAAGTATAATTGTCTAGTCACTGTTTTATGCCCTGCTGGCCTGGACTTTGTAGTGTCCTTCCTACTCCCAACACTAATTGGCTCATCCACAGCTGAAATGGCTGTGTTAAGGCAGGGAGAGCCTTAAAACCTGCAGAACACTGGCCCTCTGGGACCAGGGTTGAGTAATACTAGTCTATACTCTGTACCGTACACCCATTAACACTGGGAAACCACTCGGGTTTGACGTGTATGCCGGAAGGAAACGCACCTTTATTTCTCACCAAGCAAGCTGACGAACTGAAAACAAAAGCCTTCAGATGTTTCGGAAATTAGAGTCATGCCAGCATTGCAAAATAAGAACATGAACATGAGTTTTGCAGGTGCCAGGCTGGTTGTTATTGGGCAGAAAAGGTCAACAACGCTTTAGGGTCTTGATAGCATGGTGCGTTTACTATACATGGTATCTACACTCGCTGTCCATTTTATCAACACCTTTACTTCGCTCCTGAGTCTGACCCACTCACACCATCATTACTTTAGTGTCACTGCAGTTCTGAGAATGATACAGTACCCAAACACTCCCTGCTCTGTGGTGGTCCTGTGAAGTTCTGAGCTGAATTTATGAATTCAAATATATGCACATGTCTCACATAACACGTATTGGACCTTTTCTTATGACAGCACTTGGTCTAGAGTGCACTGGTAGGACCATGAAAAGAACACTCTCAGACTATTTCAAGTTTCAAAGAAAAGTTTGCTGCCAACATTTCATTCACCTGGACTCAGAGTTCAGAACTAGTTGTTAAATAAAAAGGACCTCTATCAGTGATTTTCTCAGATGTTACTTATCTGAACAATGTGAACAATGGGCTCTCTACCACACTAGGTGAGCAGGAGGTGAATAAGACATCCCTCTGAAGTCCTGATTGCTTCATTCATTTCATTGACTCATGGCACAG
The DNA here is from genome assembly GCA_024036415.1 of Prochilodus magdalenae. Taxonomy (NCBI): domain Eukaryota; kingdom Metazoa; phylum Chordata; class Actinopteri; order Characiformes; family Prochilodontidae; genus Prochilodus; species Prochilodus magdalenae. Next base: position 262,514 of record JAMWET010006891.1, on the reverse strand, counting down.
GGTTTCCTGCATCAAGAGTAAGTCCATGCTGAGACTGTCTTTTGTTGCTTAAATAAGTATAATTAAGACCAAAAAAAAAAAAAAAAAAAAAAAAAAACCCCTCAGATATTAGTCATCCAGCAAGGAGCAGCAGGTGCTCTTAGTTGAGTCAGCCTCTGTCACATTTCAGTCTCACAGCATCAAATCAATTCCATGCACAGCAGCCCCCTCCAAAAACACACATAGGATCTTCCATTGAAAAGATAAGCCATTACGGAAACTCCTTTATAGAAGTATACATGGTTTTAATAACAAAATTCTCATTATATAATACAATTACAATAACACCCAATATCATAACGCATTAAAACAAAGATAAAAGAGCTCCTATAGAACTCCACTCATTCATTGTGAAAAACAAAGACAAAGGGTGGATGTCCATGGACGACAAAGTACAGAACAGTCCTGTGTGCCATAATGGTTGCAGTCACATGCTGACGCATTAAGGCCTCAATTATAAGACAACAGCTGCTCGTATGCTTTAAACCCCAAATCTGAACCACTGATAAACAACCTGAGGAAACCTTCTCTCACAGTTGGTCCAGTCATAAGTACCACACACACACACACACACACAGCAGGTGCTCACAAATCTATAACAGTCTGCTTATTACCAACAAAGACTAACAACTAAAACAAACACCACATTAATAAAGGACTGAGGATTAGCTAAGCCATGTTCAGCACAGGAATCCATGATGATGCAGTACATGGAAAAGCAGGTGTTCATCTTGCTCAGCTAGCCCATACATTGCAAAATCATTCCTGTCCTTTTGCCAGTTTGCAAAAAAATAAAAATAATAAAATTAAGCAACTTCAAAAAAAAATATTAAAACTGGCAAAAATGAGCAGGTGTGTTTAGCCTCTGGGAGGTTTAAGTGCAGGTCGATCGCGGTCATCATAGCGATCTCCGCGGTCATCATAGCGGTCACGACGATCATTGCGGCGGTCATCATAGCGATCCCGATCATCGTATTGATCACGGCGGTCATCGTAGCGGTCACTTCGGCGGTCATCATAGCGGTCGCTTCGGCGGTCATCATAGCGGTCGCCCCGGCGGTCGTCGTAACGGTCGCTCCGGCGGTCGTCGTAACGGTCGCTCCGGCGGTCGTCGTAACGGTCATCATAACGCTCGCGGCCATCTGCCCTACGATCATCAGAGTCATCTCGGCGATCAGAGTAGCGGTCACTGCGGTGGTCGTAGTCCCGCTCGCTACGGTCTTCATATTCGTCACGTTGGTTTGCACTCCTCTCAGGTTTGATTTCAACACGTTTGCTCTGGAGGTCCTCTATCTCGTGAGGGTCTTTGTCTGTATATTCACCCCCTTCTGGAGAACTAAACACAACAGAGAAAAAGTTTCTTACCTGCAGATTAAACCTAAAGCTAAATTAAAGTAGTTCTTATGAATAATCGGTGACGCAACAATGTCAATTAATAGTTGTTCCCAATCATAATTTTGGAGTACCTGTCCTGCCAATTTGTCAGTTTTCCTAGCTGTAAAGACATGCTGCAATTCAGGACAGACATGCTCATTTGCAAGGAACTCAAATTTTGTTTATGAAGCAAAACATTACTTGTTCATTGATAGCACACAAAGGCAGCGCAATGAAAGAAAGCAAGATAATGTACCTCATGTCATACAGAATGATTTATAAAATCAAATTTATATATATATATATATATATATATATATATATAAAAAACAACAGCTTTTTCGTAAGTAAAATGTTACTATCCAGTCAAAGCCACAGCAATCTTCGCAGTAGTTAAGAGTCAGGGCTGCCGGGACTCCATTTCTGTACTGTAACTACTAATTTTCCACTGCCTCAACTTGCTTTTTTAGCTGGTGGTTATAGCATTGGTGCATTAAAGTGGCATGACACAGAGACAATTTTTGTTTGAAGAGGCTCAAGACAAGATAAAAAGACTGCTTAAAACTGAAAATTTCCGGCTGTTGAAAGGCAATGCAAGCTTGTATGCAAACATGACAACTAGCATTAGCATTGGTGTTTCCCCCACCCCCATCATCTTTTTGTTAGCATTTAATTCACTTGGAACTTACTACCATTGTACCAGACTGGCTTACATGAAAACCAATAAAAGGCAGTAGAGTCAAGCTGATATCATATGCTGTCAAAACAGCTACATTAAGAGAATAGGGAACTACCCTGTATTGTAACGTATAATGGTTAAAGTGTTGACCTACCCCATAGCATACTCCTCTTCTTCCTTTTTCTTCTTACGGCAACAGCAGCAAATAAGGACCACCAGGAAGAGGAGACCAGCCAAAACACCTCCGATTATTCCTGCTGTGGATGCTATGTTCATGGAGGCTAAGGAACAGAACAGCAAAAAACAAAACAAAATCAGAAGCAGAATAAACCATAACAAAATAGGGGATGCAAAATGAGGTAAGGTAACAGGAAATGGGTGTAAAAAGGGGCTTACGCGGCATGACAGCCAAGGTCAGGTTACAGGCCTGGGAACGAATTTTATTGCTTGACGTGCAGATGAAGAAGCCACTTGTTTCACTTGTGATATTGTACAGTGAGAAAATCCCATTCACTAAATAGACACACACAAACAGGCCATGATAAATAACAGAACAGAAAAATGTGTTCGGTACTCAAGCTAAAAACTAAAGTTACGTATAAAGCGCTAGAAGGCAGGCAATAAACTTCAAGGGCTTAGTGAAGATCCATCATTAATCATTGAGATTTACTCAGGGAACAGACATGCAAATGCATAGGAAAATGGCGGGGGTTACACATACCATCAGTGGACTTGAGAGGATTAGGTCGTGGAGTATTTCTGACATCAAAGCTTGTCCATTTATATGTAGGTTGTGGGGTGCCCTCCTCTGAATAACAGGTGAGGTTGATGTTCTGGTAATACTCAGCTTTTCCTTGAATATTGCAGATGGGCTTGGAAGGAGCCACTGTTAAACAAGTAAATATTTAAACAGTGCAGCTATTTGAGACTTCAGATGCACAAAATATTACCATTGACACACACTGGCCAAACTACTGCAACAATCAAACAAAAGTGCTAGTTTTAGTGTCTTTAGCTCTTTTAGTACCTCAAGTCTTACTTATTTGATGTCATAATAAAATTATAAGCAGGGTGTAATTGGTTTGCCTTAGCTTTTCAAAACCTTTATGACCCAATGTTGTGACATCACATTTTTAGACCATGTGGTAGACCACCACACGTTTCTTTACAAAAGGCCCACAACAACTCCACCACCATCTTCTCTTATTTACTGTGTTTTAATGGTGACTACAAATATTCAGTGATGGTGGTGAATAATGAGGAGACAAAAAAAGTTGGAGTGGAGCTGTTTAATAAGAGGGTTAGCGTGGCTAACGCTATGGCTAATACACCAGTTAATATTAATTTCCAGCTTCACGTATTTTAGTTTTGTACAAATGGTTTTTAAGTTGGTAATGGCAGCTGTAACATTTCTAACATTACTTTCATTACACAATGCATTTTAGCTGTGAACACACAGCCAGTTTCTTTGTAACTTTATAACAATCCATTATCAAACCTGTTTAAGTAGTTTAGACTTTAAACACACCATCAAGTCATAGTGCCAAACATGTAAAAGTGTGCCATAACTTTCACCCATGCCACAAGGTTTGTTTTAATTCATTGATACTGCTCCATCACTTACCCAAAACCACAACTTTTGTGGCGTCTGCCGTTTTTCCTATTTTATCCCCAGGAACGATGAGTTTACACGTAAACACTCTTGTATCCTTGGCTGTTACTGAACTGAGCTGCAGGTCTGCAATACCCTTAGCAATGTCATACTTCAAAACTACCCTGCCTTGGTACCCCTCTCCTACATCAACAGTTGGAGCACCATCTAAGGGGAATTGCCCAGTGACGATATCAAGCTGTTGGGACAGAACAACAGAGTAAAAGAAGCAGTGGGATCAATACATGCACACAATCAACACGAACACAACAAAGTATGGGTCAAGATTGTACGCTTCACTTTCCATTGGCAAGAATTATTGGTTTACTTGAGCAGCACAAAAAGCAATCATGTGGAGATGGTGTCTTACATCTGGATCAGTGTCAACATCTGCGTTAGCTGTCCATTCGATGGTGATGGGGGCTTTTGGTTTCAGGGTGTTAAAAAGGCAGGGTATTGTAATATTGTCACCTCGGGCAAACTCATAAACTGCGTTTGGGATGTCAACAGTTAAAGCCCAAGTCAGGTATATCACTGCGGAGGGTAAAAACCACAAACAAACACACACACACACACACACACACACACACACACACACACACACACACACACACACATTAATAAACACTACAAAACCAGACTACAGACCACATCTGGCTCAATGACTTCTATTTTAAATCAAAGGCATGAAAAGTACATATGCCACGTCCCAAAAAAAAAAAGAAAAAAAAAATTAATTATAAATAAATATATATATATATATATAATTTTTTTTTCCCACATGAAAAAGTGTTTCAAGTGAGAGAGAGAGAGAGCAAAAAAAAAAAAAGCCAGAAGTTCAAAGGAAAAATGAAATGCTTTCGAAATATTAATTTCTAATAGGTAGTGCTCAAACACAAAAGATAGCAGTTCAGAAGTTATCATATGATAGTGTATTTTGTAAAATCTATATAAAAATGACTGTTGAGTGAATTAACAACCACTGCAATTCAACATTATAAAAAAATGTTAATTTAATAAGTAGTGCATGAAACCAGCAGATATCAGTTTAAAATTTCAAACTATACAGATAAATTACATATGAATGATTCTCCTGTAGAATCTAAATGACTGACAGCTAAATTCCCCATAATTTTGTGCTTCTACTACATCATCTTTATCTATCAATTAAAATGTTAATATTTACCAAGATCAAAACGGTTATTCCTATTAAGTAGTTAATAAAACCAAAAGCTCAGTTCATCATACCATGAACATATGAATTATGAAGTACTTCTTACGTAGAATTTTTAAATAGTTGACAGCCAAACTACCCATAACATCCTTTTTATTTTAATTCTAAGTAAAATAAAAAACACTAAAATGGCCCCTAAACAGTAGTAGATAAAACCAACAGAAATCAATTCAAAGTATAAAACTAAGACAGCTGACTCAGCCATTCATTTTTACTAGCAGGTGAAGGCCCTTCATGGACTTTCTGTCTGGTCTTGGCAGTTTACCTAAAGATCGGATACATTCCTTGGCACCGACACATGCTTTACAATGCAGGACAAATAGATGAACAAACTAATGGCTTATTATATTGCTTATTTTTAACCGAAAAAGTGAAATATTATCCAGCTGATCTTGTTGAAAATGTGATTTGATTTTGCTGCTTCCTATCTTTACTATAAACTGTAGTTGAAGTAATTTAATAATTGAGAGGGTAAATAACTGTCCTTCATACAGTGACGGCAAGGGTCTTCTACTCAAAACGTGCATTCTGCCCGATTAGGAACTAGGATCATTTCAGGCTTCAATACTGAAAAGTCATTTCGATATTTTACTTATCATCCATCTACAACGACACTGCCAACAAGCAGGTGCTTTTTTTGAGGGCTTTCTGGGTTTAATTTTGTGATTAATTGTAACATTTAAACAGTTCCAATTATTTTTATTTTATTTTTTTTTTTTTATCTTAAAATGTGCTTTTAAGCCTCTGCAAGTTTTATTTATTTATTTTTTTAAAATATTTTTTAAAGTTAATTGGTCTAACTATTAAACCAAACTGAAAACACTGAACTGCGTAAACTAAGCAGAAAGGGGATGTTTTTGGTAAAAGCGTTTGTTAAAGTAGGTCTGTTTATTATGGCTTTAAAGGAGATGTCTGGGTCTTACTAAAATAAACAGCAAATGCTATAGTTATTCTCGTGACCTGATACCATTTGTCTCTTTAGCTGTGTTGAGATAAAGAAACTATGTGAAAAGTAATACAGGGCTGAAACTACAATCAGTTAATCTCTGGTGTGGAAACAACATAAAAAGACAACACACAGGCCAACCATGCAAATGATCTCATTAAAAAAAAAAAAAATCATTCTGTGTCTTTAAAATGCTTTAATAGCTTCATCTTTCACATGTGCATTTATGAATCAATCCTTAAAAACAGCCATTTTATGATGCTTTGACGTTCAAGTACAGTAACATAAGACCAAGCGAAAAGCTTTGATTTCTAATATATATATATGCTATGTTCATAGCATGATAAACTCTAAACTCACATATGCTGGTTTCAATTATGAATTTTGCCATATGTTTTATACTTTGTTTATGCTACTGATCAATAAAATTACTTTATCATTTTCAGCAGAATTACATAATTTATGTGCACTGCTCGATAATGACGGCCCGCGTGCGGGGTAGTGCTGTTACTAAATTCATCATGGCGGACAGTGGAAGTTACTGCTTGCTGGGGGTTTTAATCCCAGATTTGTGAATATTACTCCACGTTTGCAATGCTCTAAACTCGCTCAGATGTTAAACTCTCAACAATGCACCTTAAAAGTATCATCTCTCATAATATAAGCGGCAAAATAAAAACATTCACACGGCACTCTCTGAACAACAACCTGCTGCTGGATCTAACTGCTGAGAAAGAGGCGTTGGCTCGTCAGAGTCCGCCATTCAAGCCGACCTGCTATCTTATCTTTCCGTTCCACCTTAAATGGCGACTTAAATGTACCTGCTGCACCATTTAAGGTGGAACGGAAAAATTCGACCAAGACGATAAGTCTTCAGTCTTCATACAACTTCAGCCTTACAGCATCATACATAGCTGAAAATTACTTTTCAGGGGGTATAATGTTAACCCTCCACCCAACAAACCGTGTAATTAAGTACGTTAGCATATTACCAAACGTCCTCTGTTTAGTTACATAATTAGCTGAGCATAGCTAGCTAACGGTTAGCTATAGTTCTAGCTATATTCGTTCTAGCACAAGCTAACCTGCTAGTTTTCTCAGAAACTAGTTGTTTGCGAAGTGCACCTTTCCATAATTATTCGAATAAAAAAAAGAACTGCTTGCTATTTTTTTCTGTAATCGGTCATAAGAAATCGATAGCTAACTAATTATATCTAATTAAACGGAAGACAACCAAAAATACAAGATCAAGTTTAACTACCGCTAAGAAGCGTACACTCGGGTGTGTCTACTGTGAAGGTCCTACTTCAGTTGTTTACTGTGGATGTACCATGTAACGCTACTACTCACTGTTTTTCTTTAGATCAGTCAAAGATATAGAGTTTAGTAATAAATAAGGATTTTACTCACCCACAGAAAACAGAAATACTGCGAAAGTCGTTTTGGCCATTGCTGTTCACTGAAGCGAGCAGCAGGATCAGGAACTGCCGCAGGTGAGCTCAGCTCCTCTCGCCAGGTGTGTACAAGTGACAGAAACCGATGAGACTTAACGAGGATCCGCCCAGTAATCAAGTTTCAGCTTGTCTGCGCCAGCAAGAGTTTCAGTGGTTAGCCAGCTAACACACCACGCCGCAGAGCATGTATGTTAGTAGGGGAACAGCAGAGAACATGCAGAGCACCTTCCTCTTCAGTTTACCTTATATAGGTACAAGCTACACAACCTTGTTTTACACCACAGCTCAAATATACTCCAAAAAGAGCTCCTACATAGAGTTAAAGGGTGCGCCACTGAGTTTTACCAAATTCCCAAATAGATAAAGCCATTAAGATGAACACCAGGTCATTCAGAGTTGCTCAGATATGAAATGCTCTGATCTCAAGAAACTTCATGAATCAGAAGTGTTCACACTGGTGGTGATAGGACACCCTGGGGTCCAAACAGTATAGCAATACCTCAGTGGCCCCTCAGAAACAGCACAAATGGTCTCCAAAGACGATGTACATTTTTTTGATTCATCACTATTTTGACATTATCACCCTTACTGTAAAATAACTCAAGAGATGCTTGTAGATTCATTGGCCAATTTCTGACAGATTGTTTCATGATAGGTTTGGGATAAGGTTTTGGCTTAAAGGGCATTTTAATCCATTTATATTATTTTGTTTATGGAGGAGAGATACACGCATGGCTCTCTAGGGCATACAGGAAACCTCCATCAACAATCCCTTTAAAACACTGAAGAAAACATGTAGCTGGTCATTCTGGATAGTAAATAAATGGCTGTATTTGTTTGTGGACACTGTGACCCCTAGTTCCCATTAACACCACTGTAAAGATAAATACTCGGGGAGTAAATTATGTAGAAAAATCAGATTAAGATCCCATCTGAACGTGTTTCTGAAATCCAGACTCTGGATGTTCTCACTTTGAGCCAAATATTGGGCCATAAAGCCCCTCTGTATCTGTCTCCGATCATCCTATTAATACAGACCAATATTTCTGTAAAAAAAAGTCCTCTTTTTCTTACGTGTCTCTTTTTTACATCGTAGATTTCTTACAGCAGTCTGTCAGAGCAGGCCCTTTCATGCTTTTCTCGTACAAAAGCTTGTTAACAAAGTTAATCTTCTCTTTTCTCCTAAAAAGGGTTGAGAAGAAAAGCACAGTGTCGTTGCTGTACATCATTTAGGTTTTGACAAACCATTTTCTGAAAGAGTTTGGTGTAGTGTGGTGTAGTATGTAATTGCTGTTAAAGGTTTAAATTCATTGTTTTTGTGATGTCACAAAAAACAACTCCTTGGCATACCGTAGCTGTAAAAAACAAGTATCTCCAAAGTAGTAACTTTCCTGGAAAGGGCAAAAACATTAACCTACCTAGTTCTCTGGGAAATGAAGCCAATCTCAGTTTTGCTTTAGTTAAATATAGATCTGAATTCTTTCTCCTGAGCACGCTTTAGGAAGAGAAGAGACGGGTAATATTGTATTTAAGTAGAAGAAGTTCTGGAGGGGACTGAGAAACGCTGTCCTTATAGGTTAATAGACTGATGTTAGAGTTGTGAGGTGTAGGAGAGAGATACTGCAGAGGGACTAGAAGTAAATGAGATTAGCAGGAGATTTGAACCTGAATATTCATTTCCTCTTTATTTTCATTTTCAGACCTATTAAAAGAAGTGTATGAGGACAATGAAAACATGAGGCCAGAGAGGACGCGGGTTTCAGTCAACGAAAACAAGAAGAGATTTGCATCAAACTGGTTTGACAAGAGCTATGTCGAGAGAGGGAGGGCCCGTGCCACATTCTCACACACAAGCACACACACGTTAAACTATCTTCACTGGGGTTTTCACAGAGCCGTGCCTACTGTAGCGAAACACTCGAGTTCCACAAAGAGACCAAAACTGACGCAGATACACATATAACCACCTACCCATGCAATTTTAGCAACAGCATGCGGCCTACCACCTGTGAATTAACCCCATGGCTCAAATGTACGCCTGAAACTCGTCAGAAATGTTATATAGGGTTTAGCATTAACTGTCCTTTAAAGAGAAACTGTACTAGGTTTCGATGGAAGTTTATGTAATTCGACAGAAAGGAAATGTATATAAAGTCCTTCGGAGTGTTTTGGTGTAAATGCTGTGTTTTAGAGAAACTTGTTCACAGTAGTGGTAATAGGGATCAGGCTTCCATCTCTGAAAGCTACAGTAGGTAATTACAGAAAATGGTGAGATATACACTGCCTGATTTCTGACATGCTGTTTTATGGTAGTTTTGTGATAAGGTCATTTAAAGGGCATTTTAATCCATTTAATGTATTCCATTTATCAGCATTACATTACAACACAGAGGACACATGTAGCTGGAGGTTTAGGATAGTAAATAAAATGGCTATATTTGTGTTGTAGACATGGTGACCCTTGGTTCCCATCAACATGGTTTCTCTAAAAAAAATTTCTTTTTCCTGCAAATAAGAAAACTTGCAATGAAAATATTAGGATTTTATTGTTTTTGAGTTCTGCCCAAAATTAACCAAAATCCTTATTACCAGTCAGTTTTGGTAGTGTTATGGATGTAAGAAAATAATAAGAAAATAAGTGTTTATTATTTTAAGGTATAAAGTAATTCAAACAAAGCTATATTCCTAAAGTTCAAGTCAGCTAAGAGTCTGAAATGTGCTTCTAAATTGTTGAACCAAATTAGTAGAATGATTGGTGAAAGGCTACTTCCGTATCATTGTAACAAAATGAAAACATGTTAATATATGTATGTATGTATGTATGTATGTATGTATGTATGTATACATATGTATATATATACAGTGGGGTGCAAAAGTTTGGGTAGCATTGTTAATTTTCCTGATTTACCTTAATAAAGCACTGATTGTTTGGATAAAAAAAAAAATCTGTGTAAATATATCGTATAGGGGACAAACACAGTGATATTTGAGAAGTGAAATGAAGTTTAAATGATTTACAGAAATTGTGCAATAATTGTCTAAACAAAAGTAGGCAATTTTTTTTCTCGCAGAAATAACAGCCTCTAAACGCTTCCTATAGCTTCTAATGAGAGTCTGGATTGTGGCTGAAGGTATTTTAGACCATTTTTCAATAATATTCAGGTCTGGGGACTGAGATGGCCATTCCAGAACGTTGTACTTGTTCCTCTGCATGAATGCATTAGTAGATTTTGAGCAGTGTTTAGGGTCATTGTCTTGTTGGAAGATCCAGCCCCAGCGCAGCTTCAGCTTTGTCACTGATTCCTGGACATTGGTCTCCAGAACCTGCTGATATTGATTGGAGTCCTACATCCCTCAACTTTAACAAGATTCCCAGTCCCTGTACTGGCCACACAGCCCCACAGCATGATGGAACCACCACCAAATTTTACTGTAGGTAGCAGGTGTTTTTCTTGGAGTGCTATGTTCTTTTTCCTCCATGCATAACGGCCCTTGTTATGCCAAAATAACTCTATTTTAGTTTCATCAGTCCACAGCACCTTGTCCAAATGTGCTTTAGCATACCTCAAGAGGCTCTGTTTGTGATGTGGGCGGAGAAAAGGCTTTCTCTGCATCACTCTCCCATACAGCATCTCCTTGTGTAAAGTGCGCCGAATAGTTAAACGATGCACAGTGACTCCATCAGCAGCAAGATCATGTTGTAGGTCTTTGGTGCTGGTCTGTGGGTTGACTCTGACTGTTCTCAACATCCTTTGCTTCTGTTTATTCGAGATATTTTTCTTTGTCTGCCACTTTGAGCCTTGACTTGAACTGTGCCTGTGGTCTTCCATTTTCTCACAATGTTTCTCACAGTGAAGACTGAAAGCTGAAATCTCTGAGATAGCTTTCTGTATCCTTCCCCTAAACCATGACGGTGAACAATCTTTGTTTTCAGGTCATTTGAAAGTTGTTTTGAGACTCCCATGCTGCGACTCTTCAGAGAAGATGCAAAGAGGAGAAAAACTTACAATTGCCCCCCTTAAAAACCCTTTCTCATAATTGGAGTCACCTGTGTATGGAGGTCAAGGGTCACTGAACTTACCAAACCAAATTTGAGTTCCAATAATTAGTTCTAAAGGTTTTGAAATCAATAAAATGACAACAGTGCCAAAATTACGCACCTGCCTAGTTTTGTTTAACCAATTATTGCACACTTTCTGTAAATCATATAAACTTCATTTCACTTCTCAAATATCACTGTGTTTGTCCCCTATATGATATATTTAACGCAATATTTTATCCAAACAATCAATGCTTTATAAAGGTAAATCAGAAAATTTACAACGCTACCCAAACTTTCGCACCCCACTGTATATATATATGTATATATATATATATATATATATATATACATATATTGTATATATAGGTTAGTCACATTAGATAGTTCGAAAAAAAAATAAAACAATTTCCAAAAAAACTCCATAAATGCATATGTATGAGCTCGGACCCAGAGAAGGAGACAGTGTTTCTGGACCTGTTAATATGCTTTCTTCTTTGCATATAGGTAGGTTTAGCTTGCACTTACAGATGCAGCGATGAATTGTGTTCACAAACAGCGGTTTTGGTAAGCGTGGTTTTGGTAAGTGAGTCAATGCAGTAATTTCCAGTACAGTACCGTGTCTGTTTTTAATGCAGTGCTGTCTGTTACCCTAAAATCATGGCCATCCAACACTGGCTTGTACCTTGCATAGATTGATTTCTCTGAAGTCTGAATGGGTGAATGCTCCTGAATGTTCATCATGCCAATCAGTCACATTTATTAGCTGTGTACATGAGAAAACTGTGATCGTACAGTGATCTGAATATTATGTTTGTTGTACAGTAGTATGCTGGTTGTCCAGCAGTTCAGTGTAGGCATATTGGTTCAAATTTACTGTCACCTTAACCAAAGTACCTATTTTCACATTATAACTTCACAGAGGGGTCCAGTCCATGTTAAATGAAATCACAGCTATCGTTGGAGCTCTTGGAGATATTCCACACTATTAAGCAAGTTTTAGTCAAAGGGACTCATTTTTTGCCTGGTGAATTTATATTGTATGTATGTAGGCCCTGATGTTATCACAGAAATGTGCAGTTTAGCAAAAATTAATAATAATATAACTCATACATACCGAAAACAGAAAGCCTCCTTTGCCAGTGTATTGTGAAATCTATAATTGGAATAACTGCCAATGAAAAGAGAGGAAGTTGACAAACTAGGTCACATGCTAAGACAGTGAGACACATGACCTCTTCCTGTGAAAACCACACAGAACATGCCAGACTCAGACACCACTCTTGCCCTCTTGCCTGTAGACACATGCTTTACTTGTGTTTTGACCTAGACGTTTGATGACAAATCTTTCCCCATCCTTCCATTTCCAGATAGATTAGTGTAAAATGTGTGTGCTGAACATGGGAATTTGGTCCAAAGAAAAACAAGTATCTCCAAAACGACAACTTTACAGGGGAGGTTAAAAACCTCATTTATTTTGAATGTACGTCAAAGGAAGCAGACATCTTTCCAAGCACTTTTGGGTTATTTCTATGGGTCCATTCATCATGCAATGCTCACACAATGTAAACGGCAGCTGCTGTTTTCAAAAATAGCATAAAAGTCAAAATTGGACAAAAATGGAGATACATGTTTTTCATTGGACAGCGACGATATATAGAAAAGTAGTATAGAGGGGCATCATACACATGCTTGTTTCACTGTCCTCATTTTGGCTCCTGGTGAACTGTGCATCTCTGAAGGACCACACTGTGGCCCCAGTAGAGAGACCAAAGAGACCATTTTGTGTCCTAAACACACTAACACAGTTCTAGCAATTCATTCTGGGTCGTTTTCACTGCAGTGACACAGGGGTGGGTTTCAGAAACAAGGCAAGAAGGTGCTTACAATTTACATAAGCATGCATTTTAGCTCCAAAACTGTGAGAAAATTGTTAGAAATGCGATATCAAGCAAATTTTTACAAATGCATCCCAGTGTCAGTTTCAGTGTCACTTACAAAGTGACAACCAACAACTCAGTCAAATGGGGAATGGGGAATGGGGGGAGGAGGTGATGTTAACCCAAAAGCTCAGTGTGTGGAGTTTGGTTTGACTCTTTAGAACTAGAACATCACAGTTCAAGTGTGCCCTGAAGGCTAGCTGCCAACTAGCCAGGCATGTTGCATGGAGTAAGAAAGCTTGTACGATGGCTGAGGAATTGGTGTTGCTGGTGCGTCTGACTTGCTACATTTGTCTTTTAATGGTGTTTATTTATGTTGTTGCATTTGCTAACATTAGCCCTAAATATTTGTGTTGTTTGCTTCATTTGTAATTTGTGTTATTATTATATATCTTTTGTGTCATGCTGCATCTATTATTGAAAGTTGCAGATATTTTAAACGTGATATTTTCATTTTTTATTCATTTTATTTCATTATTTGTTTTACTACCATTATTTATTTTTAAAAAAGCGAGCATCACACTGAAGACTATCTCTAAGAGTCAAAAAGATCTTAACACTAAGAAACTGGGCCTAGAGAGAAATACTAGGTGGATCAGCAACGACCAGACAAGCCTTGTATATCAAATAGCAGGGAATACAGACAGCTTGTCTTTTGTTGTTTCTACACTAAAGAAAGAGCAAAGTGTTTATTTGTGGGTATGTATATATATGGGGTACACATATATATATTGTATAAAAATATATATAATATAATATATATATATCTATAACAAATAAAAAACTTCATCTTATTATCTCATCTCATCACTTGGCACAATTCAGTATTCAGTATCAAACATATATGCATAGCATTCTTTAGTACAATTTTAAGTAGTACTAGAGTATTTTTCAAATCACAATATTATTACTTTTATCCAAATATATCTGTAAGAAAACAAATCTTAACTCAGTTTAATCATTTAGTCTCTAATTCTGGTTCATTTTATTTGATCCTGTTGGTGAGAGTGTTTGCACTGCAAATACACCTCTGCTATTTTATTTTAAACAAAAAGACCATTTTATGGTTGAGGTCCTACTGTAAGTGAGGCCAAAGCCTTTGGAGAACTGAGCAGATATCCAGTTCTTCTGAGAGTAAAATATTCAGGATTTTAGACCCACTGAGCTCGAGCGTGTTTCAACAAGTTGTTGGCATGTGCACCTTTATCTCCACCTGCTGCTCTGTTCTAACATTCCTTCACATTTAAACCAGAGCTGCTCAGTGTGGGACAGTGGGACTGTTTTATTTGACCTAACATTTGCCCTACAGTTCCCTAACCGAATCAACAAAGAGCTTCTGCACTGTATATAACTAATGAAGAGTAATGTTATAAATGACATTTAGAAAAACTTTCCTAAAGCACATTAGATATAATATTAGATAAGATATCATTAGTATTGTTTTAATCCTTAACCAAAGACAGATGTGTGGGAGAACACAGCATTCAAGTCTGGGCACACTTAGTTCAGTTCTTTTAGAACATCAGTCATTTACAAAAGAGCAATATGTAAAATGACAATCAGTTTGTTACATAAAATTAACTAAAATTATCAATAGAATATGAAGAAATTGTCATTTTGAAGGCAGGTCAGTTTTATAAGATATTCATGTATTGTATTGCAGAAACAGTGGTGTGACAAAGTGTTTGCCCCCTTCATGATGTCTTATTTTTTTGCATGTTTGTCAAATTAAGGCTTTTATTATTAAGGGAGAAAAAAATGCAAACCTACATGTGTGAAGAAGTGTTTGCTTTCTAGTTTCAGTGTGGTTGATTCACTTGATGAAATGATTAAAAGCAACAGAGAAAATGAGATTCCTAACAGCCATCCAGAACCTGATAGAACACCTTAACTGCCTGATAAACAGTACTGAAAGCTTTCATCTTGGAGGAAGAGGGAAAAAATATTTTCTAATTCAGATTAAAAAAGGCCCACAGGTGGTTGTGTCCATCCACAGACCACTCAACTTTATAAGTCTGAACAGATTGTGATTGTGTAGCTATCAAGAAGCACTTAGTGTGTAAAGCCACATTCATACTTGTGCATCACTATGTTCGCTTCTGGTTTGCACATTGTCTGTGGTGTCTTGCACTGCACTGGTGCAAGATGCCATTAGAAAAAGCAGTTCGTCCCCAAAAATGCAACACACTCAAAAACTCATACACTCAGAAACTCACCCCTCTACAAACAAATGTTAAGTAAAAGAAGATGCAGCTCATGTAGGTGATGGTGAAGAAACCTGGGTATGTCAAAAAGTTCTTTAGTCCCCTTAAAACAGCAGTATGAAACCAACACTAACCACTTCAAATGCATTCAGCTCAACAAAATCATGGACCTTTATGGTGTGAAAAGGCTTTAAAACTTTGGAGATGTGGGTAGCACGCGATGGTGACTGTAATAGTGGCATACCAAGAGCTCCAGCCGTCATTAGGCTTACTCTTCCTTTTGTTGGCTGCCTGTTCTTAGATGATCTAACTGAGAGCAGAACCTTTAACATGATTACCAATAGATGAGAATGGCTAGAGGGACTTACTATTGTTTTCAGAGGTTTAAAGTAGTATTATGAGACAGGACAGGACAGGACAGGGTTAGCTGATTAGTATGTTAACTCTGCAGCCTGATACATAGACGTCTTTGACACAACAGTTATTTCTTCACATTCTTTTAATAATTCGGAAACATTTGGAAATGTTTTAAACTACAAATCTTACATATTGCTCCTTTAAAATAAATGAATGGGTGGGCTCTGACTAAGCACAGAAATGTGGGAAAAGATGAATAACTGGTGCAGTGTAGTTTGTGTCTCCAGGATTTATAGACTCTTTATAGATTTAAGGTTTTATGAATAGCTTATAGGGTTTACCTTCACTTTGGCATAAACCACAAAGATAAACGTGATAAGGTACTGCACCTCTAATGTGCATATACAATATTTCCTCATTGGAATATTCAAATAATATCTGCATTCAAATTAATGCAGATATTGAGGCAGCACACACAACTACAGTCAGTACTCCAGTACAATGTCTTGTAAAACAACTCTGTGTCTGTGTTTAAAGAGAAAGCTGGCTCTGTCTCTGAGGTTATTTGACTGTGATGCTCTGGCTGTGCAGCTTATCTTGCACTAGCAGAAAGGTCAGTTGCCTGAAACGTTGCTGCCACCAACAATATTTGTCTCTATGCCAAAAGCAGCCAAGTAAAAGGAGACCTTCCTCTAATTAAACTCTAGAGAGCAGACTCTCCTGAGTTTCCTGACCCCTTAACTGCTCAGTAAATATCTCATGTCTGATTCTTGGCACATTTTACTGATACATCAATGTGTTCCATGCACCATACTTTCCCAGGAAAGTTCCCAGGACTGGACCATTCAATTGGGGTTATACACATGTGACCAGGGGGCCAGATCACCAAGGGCCCTCCGTGACCAATTATGGGAAAATCTAAACAGCTGTTTTGGCTTGTAGTGGAAGTTTAAATAACCAGTGTCCCCTTCATTTACTACTACAATGACTGCTTAACCACTGTTCCATTATCCACCATAACTCAGTCAAGCTTTTAGCTCATTAGCAGTGATCCTGTAAATGTACGTTGAATGTAAAGGTTCAGATATTCAAAACCTGTGCTGGGAAGGGGAGGGGTGTGCGGACGACAAGACCTGAAACTTTGACAGAAGGAGGACACACCACATCAAAGTAAAAAACACCAAATATAAAGTGCAAATCATCCAAGTCAGCAGTCACCTGCAAGCTGCCATCAGAGGTAGGACATAATACCTGATATATGCCCATGTCCATCTACCCAGCACTGTAGTTGGTGATGCCCAGCTCTCATGTGTTATAGAAATTTACCAGAAAGGGCCCACCAAAAAGTGGCTGAAGACATAATGATCCAGGTCTGACAGCTACAGTGCACTACACGGAGGACCCGATGCACTCAGCCTTTTCAATCTCAGGCACGAATCAGATTTATTCTATCATATTTGTATTACATACAAAACAAATGCACACGCCTAAAAGTACAATTTATGGGGCAGATGGAGGAATTATCTGCATGGCTGATCCTATAATTCCACTTCTGAGCAACTTGTGACTTTCTATTGTCATGCTCAGCTTTCAGTGCTACATATAGTTGCCCCTAGAAGGAAAAGTAGCATGACAGGAATGAAACTTGGTAGGTGGGTTCAGCATCATGAGACATGTAAATGATTCAAGTATCACGCCCTGCCTTTCATTTGACATAAGCAAGAACGAGCCTTATCACTCTGCCTGACTGACTCAACAGCCACAGCATTAAAAGAGCAGTGGTGCCCTCCATGAGTCATACTGTAGGTGCCAGCACCATTGACAGACGGCTGCACGGTGCAGGACTACATGCCCACATCAATGCCAAAGACTGCAAAGGTGTCATGGAGTGTCTCAGGGTGGGAGCAGATCATCTTTAGTGATGAGTCCCGCTTTGTCCTGGTGGAGACAGTGAGAGTGATCAGCGACAAGACGAATGGTCTGTTGTCAAGCGTCACACGTCGCTCCACCTCCACCCCTACTGCAAAATCTGCAGGAACCGTGTGAGAATATTGAAGCTGCATGGGATGGACTACCACAGAACACAGTTAGGATCCTCTACAACTCTATGCAATAAACAACAATAGCAGAAGCCTTTTTGGTGCTATATATATATATATATATCCATCATCAAAATGTTTCTGTATATAATACAGCACATTCCTCATCAACCTAAAGAACTATTTCACCATGCAAAGAGCCATTTAAGCATTCAAATGATGAGTGCTCATGGTTCTGATAAGCTCTTCTGTGACTTAAAAGACTCAAATTTAATTTCAGGATTCAGAAATGAAAGAGCTGCTGACTGTCTATGCTAAGGACATGGTGTCCTGTTTAGCAGTAGATGAATAAACCGTTAATGCACAGATACTTGCTCTCAGGGACATTTTCTGTTTTCAGTTATTATTGACTTACTGGATATTGCTGCTGCCATTCAAATGGAGGCTAACATTGCCTCTTCCATGTCCTCCTTACTGCCAAACAGGACACAATGTCCTTAGCATGGCCACTCGGCTGTTCTTTCATTTTTCAATCCTGAAATGAAATTTGAGTCATGTCAGTCACAGAAGAGCTTAGCAGAACCATGAGCACTCATCATTTGGATGCTTAACTGGCTCTTTGCACGGTGAAATACTTCTTCAGCTTAATGAGGAATGGGCTGTATTACATACAGAAACATTTTGACGATGGAGTGGGAGGGCTTTCCAAGTGCCCAGTGGCTCAGCAAAGCTCGGATCCATTCCTAGGCAGAATTATGACTTTGTCATGAGACCCTCAAACTACGCAGTGCCTCCACTGGGCTGAATGTACTGATTAGGGATGGATTTAGGGTGGTCACTATTGTAACCCCAAAAAGGAGGACATCAAATCACAACCTAATCTATATAACACATACATTCACTTAATCACTTAACTGGGTGGAATGGATGACATAGATGAGCTGCGGTTAGCTGGTAGGCGGGTCACAACGTCACATTACCTTGTTAAACCAATGAAATGCCAGGCATGTCTTCTGACACGGGCGTGAGCCAAAGGCACACACAATACTGTTCGCCAGTGAACATTTGAAATAGTTCACCCTGAAAAGAGGACTAACATGAGTCCGTCAAGGTGCTGCACCGGACGGAGGACTGGGAGTTGGCGTGTGGCTAACCTAGGTGGATTTCCCATTTCCTGTATTTAAGCGCAGAGGAAGAGCCTCTAGGAACTACTTTACTGAGAGAGTTAGTACGCATGTATGGCGTCTCATCCAGCAGACTGATTTCAGTGCTGTGTGTAAACCAAGGAAAGCAAAAAATGGGCTTGACCCGCATGCTGCATGACCAGTTTAATAAAAGCCTCTCCTTATGGTATGACATGACGAGGTGAACCAACTCTCTGAACTCCTGCCCCACACAATTCAACAAACGAGGGCCTATGACATGTCATGTAATCGGATTGGCACTGGAACTCAAGTTGTCGTGCGCATCACTCCTTCACTCCTTGTTCAGGAGCGTTTCAGGTATAAAGGTCAGAAGCAATAAAGACAGAAATAGAGAAATGACACTGGAGAGGATTGGGCCGTGTTCAGAATCAATATGGCTAAATGCCAACAGGTCTTAAATCCAGTAGTAGCTCTTCTCTAAACATGCCTGGCGTTCAGTATGAGTTAGAGGTGGGATCTAAGTATCTGCTGGCCGGATGCCACAAATGCTTATGTTTTACACATGGGTTAGATTCCTTTATCACTCTTTTTCAATGAAAGAAAAACAAAAAAATCATCTTTTCAAACTGTGGCTGGTTAGACATGCAGTACTGCTTTTAAGCTTAATGCCTGTTGTAAAAATAGACTAATATAATAAATATAAAATACACTAATAAATATTTTCCGGTTCATTTTTTTAACTGTTGGGATGGGCTGAACATTTGGGAACCATATGATTTCCCTGGCAAACTGAAATCAACTTTTATAAACACAACTTCTCCAAGATATTTGGCTAAAGTAAAGTTCTGATGTGTCCGCATTCCAACAAGGCAGCTGTGAAAGCACCCTAAGAAACCTTTCCAGTAATGTCTGGTCAGCTGCTATGTTGTCTCAAATTGAAGGTATTTAATAAATCTGCTTCTGCAACGTCTTTATTTGTACATGTCTACATTAATACACATCTCATTACATTAATAAACCTAATACTAACACATAACACTAATATGGTTATATATGAGGTGTTCTGCCCATTGCAAACTACTACTGTCCCTGACGGAGCACAGGAATCTATATTTCTCAACCCTGGTCCTAGAGGCACTCTGTGCTGTACATGTTAGTGGAGTCCCTGCTTTAACACACCCCTGCTACTCTAAAAGAGTTTGGTAATGAGCTGATAGGTTGAGTCAGGTGTGTTGGGAGCCGGGAAAGCACTAAAATGTGCAGGGCATGGTGCCTCCAGGACCAAGTTTGAGAAACACTCCACTAGTGGATACTTCATGGCCCACTGATGGTCTGCGGCCCACAGGTTGAGAAACCCTGCGTTAGAGGCTGGCAGTGATAATCCAGCTAAAGCTCTTTAGCAAAGCAGATACTGCAGGGAGTTTCAGTGTGTGCTTTTAGCAACAGAAAGTGTCAAACCGCTCCCCTATCTATCCTTAATATTAGGAAACAGCCTCAACACAAGCCTTTTTCTAAAAGTATTTGGTTTCAGGTTTACACATGTTTTTCAGTCAGGGACAGGAATACTAATGTGAGCAAACATGCTTTATACCTGATATATCTGTCAGTCATATCTCAGTAAATAAACAGATATGTGTTTAATACCATTTCATTCTTTTCATCCTGCAACTTCAGCCCTGGCCAGTAGGGGGTGCAATAGAAATACAAATGCATGCTTGCTGAGCCTGTAGAGCACATTCAAATTCTTTTGCAGATCGCTTCAAAGTGCCGAGAAAGGACTGTCTTACTTCCCAGTGTGAATGCAGTGTGTTGCTTCTTGGGTACTGGTGTGTATCAGTGAGGAATCCTTAGGGAAGATATAGTGCAGAGGTGTCCAGCAAAGGGCCAGTGAGGCTGCATCTTTTCTTTCTGACCCAGCAGGAGATCAGGAGAGGAGGAAAACACACTTAAGGGTGAGATGCGGATGTACATATGTGATTGGTGTAATAGTTTTAGGGTTTATGGACATGTACTCGAGTCTGCTAATGCCTTAAATGGGAGTCTTTCGACAATTTTTGTTTTTGTTTTGTTTTGCTAAATATATATATATATATATATTTGCTACTGTAAAAGGGGGACTACAGCTTTTACCCTGTGCAATAACAAAATATACAATAGAGGTGGCGGTATGGCACAAATATAATACTGTATTCATAATACTGTATATGTGGTCTATCAGGATATGTATTGTTTTAGACATCACATCGGCTGGAACTGTTAAGAGTAATCCTGTAGAGTCTTTAAGGCGTTTCGGCGTGTCTAAACTTTTGACTGGAACTGTATTTATCCATACATGTGATTGATAATTCTGACTTTCAGTCAGGAGAATATTGTGTGTATTATTGATGGTTATTGTCCAGGTTACTGTTATTTTTGCAGCATATTTGCCCAGTTAATATCCAGGATAATGCCTTCGCTACATAACTTTCCACATTCAGAGGGCAGTCTGCCAGTAGATGCACCCTGGTCTATAGTGTATAACCGGTGGCCCTATGCTATGGGAGAGGTTTCTATTAAAGTGGGTGGTGAGCGCATACCATTTTAAGTCCAGTTTCAGATTTTGGTTTCATTAAGAATACATGTCCTGGACTTACTTAGCACTTACTTAGTGAACACTGAACATCTTGTAAAAGGAATAGAGTGGCCCTGTGCAGCAGTGGGTATGAAAGTGGGTGGCAGTCTGAACAGCATTAACAGCAAATGGATCAAGTTAAGGACCAAGACACTTGTTCGCTTATGTAACCATCCTACTTGGATGTAGCTTTTAGTGATGTAAAAGAAATGTGTGGAGCATGGATTATGATCTGTGCAACTTTGTAAAGAGCTGTTTTTGGCATTAAAGTGTCAGACAAGAGTCTGGTATAAGACAAACTGCATTTTGCCTTCAGAACTCTCTATTGTACATTAGGTTCAGTCTCACATTAATTATGTTTTCGAATAAAAAATAAACGTTTTAATGACACTGTGTGCTGCAGAAAACGATCTGTTCGTCGCTGGATAAAGCAGATTGCTGGATTGCAGCTTTCTGGTTACAGTTTGTTCTTATTTGTGGATTTTATTTATTTATTCGTTTATTTTAATGGGCATTTACTATAAAAGTAAACAGCACATATAGAGCACAGAATAAGCAGATAAACTATAACTCCAAAAGTATGTGGACAGCCCCTCCATGGAGTTTAGGTTCACCAGTTGCTGACACAGACATTTAATTGCATTGCACAATTAAATGGAGTCACTCTAGAACTGTCAGGTGGGCTTGAGGTGACCTTTGCCAATGCCAAGTCTCAACTAGGGTGGTATACGGCCGACCCATTATGAAGTATTGAACTGATGGAGCTCCACCTATATCCTTGTGATGAGTTGGGATGATGTTTATTCAGCAACCACCATCAGTACTGGACCTTGCTAATGCTCTTGTGGCACCTCATAGCAATGTTCCAATATCTAGTTTAAAGCCTTCTCAAAAGAGTAGAGGCTGTTACTGCTCCAGGCAAATGTCCTATTAATAGCCTCAGTTGCAGGAGAAATAAAATAAGCAAATGTTTGAAAAACTTTTGTTGATTTTTGTTTTTAGCAGGGCTCCTTTTTACACTTTGTACAAACAGTAATGATGGACCAATAGAAATGTTGTGAAATCACTTGGAATAAAACCTCCTTATATGGATACAATAAAACATTTTGCCCTCTTTTCATAAAGTTACATCTTTGGAGACTGTGATAGTGTATTTATGGTGCTGTAAGGCGAAATAGTTCTCAAAGAAACGATCACCACCATTTTACCGTCAACATCATTGCACAAAAACTCAGCAGACACATGTAGTTTGACCCTGTGACCCCCAGCTTCTATCATCACCACTGAGTTACGCTAAGTTTCCCTTCAAATAAATGTTTTGCATAAAACCATGATGATAATTTTGGCCTTAATCAGGGACCCCATGACCCTACACACAACCTTCCTCCATTTCTGGACCAAAAGAGTTTAATATAGACTATAGAGCTCACCTCATACAGGCAAGTTTCAAAACATAGTGTCCATTAATGTGGTCCATAATGGCTACTAAGCTGCTTTTGTTTTTTGTGAAAGTCTCAAAAGCCAATGATAAGCGTTTCTGCATGTCGACAATGAAGAACATGATTGTGAATTTTAGGATGTTTGACAACAGCCATGTACTGCACTCCATCAGCGTGTGATGGCCATTACAGGAAGGATGTTTGGAACTGAGGAAATTATAACAACCCCCATGTAAAAAGGATCCATGCCAGTTTTCCTAGAAGGTTTTTAACAGTGTTCCTGAGGACTGGTTTACAGTGTTTTGGGAAGGCTTATAAAAATCTAGTAAAGATAAGAGGGAAAAAAGCTTGCACTGGAAGACTATATATAATATTACTGCAGATCACCGTGCATGAAGAGGAGCTCTTCTTTTGAACGTCTCTGGATTGCCTGGTGGTGGATTATCCCAATTTCCTTTGCTCCGGACCGCATATGCCCTCTGCTGATGGTTAAAGGACTTGCGTGGAAGACGGACCCAGGGCTTACTCTTCCAGCTTTGAGGAGTTATATAATGACTCTCGGGTAGACGCTGAGCAGACTACTGCTTGACATTCTCACAGTAAATGTTTTCACTTCGCCTTGCCGTCGATAGCAAATGGCTCTTTTTGTGAGCAGACTGGGCGTCGCTTTGTGAGCTGAGACAGGCTTAGGGCACTGTTTCCAGTCTCAGAAAAGTGATGTTCACCCATTTGAGGGTCAGAATCACCTGTCAGAATCAGGTAAACAGTAGTTAAAGCCTTCATGCTTGAGAGAGAAGAGAAAACCAAGCTCTGCTCTTGATTCAGATCTGAAAGAATTCACAGGTGTTCCTGTCATTCCTTTCACTGTGACAAGACAACTTAAGACTGTACGTTCGAAAGGATGTGCAGCTGTCAAGAAGCCCTAACAGAGAACTGACAAAAGAGGAGAACAAAGAAGCTGTGGATGTTGTCAGAGTCCACCCCTCACTGAGCATCGCTGATGAGCAGAAAATATGTCCCTGCAGATTTCCTTGAACCGAAAGCACCTGAAAATGAATGGAAGCTGAAATGAATGTAATTCTAAAGCAAAGCATTATACTAAAAATAAGGAAACCTAACATAAGCAGATTTCTGTTCGTATAAATATGAACTGAAAGCACCTGAAACTGAATAGAAGCTGAAATAAAAGCAGTGAGTGGACACACTGAATCCTACATATACTGTATATAGAGTTTAGAGTGTCCACTCATTGCTTTTATTTCAGCTTCTATTCATTTTTAGGTGCTTTTAGTTCATTTTTGTGTATATATATATATATATATATATATATATATATATATATATATATATAGACAAAGCTACTCATTTTAGGTTTCCTTATTTTTAGCATAATGCTTTGCTTAAGAATAAAAGTGAAGACATCAAACTATAAAATGGCACTCAGGGAGTTACGCAGTCCGGTTTAAACAATCTCCCAAACTGGAACTTTACAGGAGGATAAACAGCTTTTCCTAACTTGCGCTAGTGGTTGATTTAACAGGATTTTTTCTAAGCAGTTTTGGGCCAATTCTATTGGTCTGTCCTTAATGAATATTCACAGAATTGAACGAGTAACTAGAACTTTTAAACTGTCCTACAGATGTTTGTGCAACAAAATTACATTAAAGGTGGGCGATATGGCAGTATACATATATTTTTTGTAAATGGCTAAATGACAAAAAAGGGATCTTTATTTTTATATCTGTGTGCATTTATATCTTAAGTATTCTGTCATGAAACCTTTATTTGCCTACTTATGAATTTGAGTTTATACTTATATTTTATTTTAATAAATAAACCATTTTCATGGTGGGTTGAGGTTATAACACCTGGCATGGCAACACTTCTAACCAAACCAACCACTACACCTAAAAACTAAATGACCCTTTTGGAGAGTTTACTTAACACACATCATTGGACAGTTGCACCACCAGATAGAAAACAGAATGTATTTTATATGAATGCACTGAAATTTTTTTCACGTAAAATACATATTGTTGAAGCACTTGATATTGACATGTCATGTATTTTAATTATTTCTTTTATGGAAAACCATGAAACAAAAAATGCATAGCCTTTTAATTGGACATGAAAAAAAAGGGTGATCTCTGATTTGGAAACCCATTTTTGCCATTCCAAAAGCATTTAATAACTTAGTATCTAAAAAAACATTTAAAATAAATAAATAAATAAAATTAGAATCTCAAACGCCAAGCCTGGGCATTTATGTTAGAGCCCTTTATAATAATTATGTCAGGAACAAAGAACTGGCTTATTTGACAAGTCAATAGTCAAGCACAACGGCAACATCCAGGCAATCACAACAAAATGATTAATGCAGGGTGGTAGACAGAAAGACAGGCAGAGGTTAAAACCAGTAAGTCAGACAGACCAATGAACTAATCCACAGGGGCAAATACAGGAACGATTAAAAATAAACAAAAGGAGTCAAAAACCAGAAATACAAAACAATCAGGCAAACAAAGCAAAGGGGATGAGCAAAAGAGAGACACTCAAAGACAAAGAACCAGAGATGCACACAGGTGTTCCACAGTGACGGAGTGTTTGTAAGGGGTTTAAATGCAGTGAGAGGATGAGCGGCAGGTCATTCAGGGGAAGAATTCTGGGAAATGGAGTCTGGGAGACCGGCAGTGTTAGAGAGAGAGAGAGAGAGAGAGAGAGAGAGATAGTGAGAGAGAGAGATAGAGAGATAGTGAGAGAGATAAATAGATAGATAGATAGATAGATAGATAGATAGATAGATAGATAGATAGATAGATAGATAGATAGATAGATAGATAGATAGACTTTATTGATCCCAGAGGGAAATTCAAGAAAAGACAATAAATAAAAGAGCTACTGGAACAGGCAGCCACTCGCGTCAGCGCTGGAAGTAACATGCTAATTATCTGATTAAACACCAGAGTGTTAGCATTCATCTATTCAAACCAGCTGAAAGTCTATAAGCCAGTTTGTCCTTCTCTTCTTTGTACTATTTGTAAAAATGGACTGCTATAGGAAGAGAAATGGAGCTGTCACAATGGAAGAAAATCTGGCTCTTTGTTTGAAGAGAAACACCCTGAACCTGTTTATAGATAAGCCATGGACACTCTGCACCATTTTGCAGCATTTTCCCACTGAAAGAAGCATCAATCATCAGTATAACCACAAAAATATACGTTCTTTGGCATATTAACACTTTTTACAGTTTTTTGGGCATATTTGCCACGCCCACTTACCTCCGATGCTACTTCTGAATTTGGTATTCATATCTGATAACGGTAAACGTGTTCGACAGCCGACTGTGATAAGTATACAACTAATGCTGGTTAGCTCTGTGGCTGTTGTTTTTAGCCTAGAGATAGTCGGCTGGTCTGTAGTGAGAGAACACCAAGAGATAAAAATAGCAACATTTCTGTCACAGTGATGATGCTGAGAGGCACAGTGCTGCGTTTCATCACAATGACATCACAAATGGCATTCAAATGCTCCCACACTTCCTGCCCTTCATTCATCTTTCCTGGGTATTGATTATTTCGTTTTTCAGACGTTTCCCCTGTTTTAGTGTATGAAATAGAAATAAACTTCATAATAAACTTCACACTCTGCACCCGACTGAGCAAGATTCCCCTTCTCTCTCCATACACCTAATTGGATTTATTTGCCTATGATGCTTTGGCAAAGCCTTCAGTGGCTCCTGCTTATCTTGCATGAGGAGAAAGGTCAGAAGAGTGATTCCCTGCCCCCAGCGTAGCCCGTCTCCCTGCCAACAGCTTCCAACTGAAGGCAATGTCTTTAATTAGGATCCGAAGGAAAGAGCTCTTTTTTCTTTCCATTTTGACTTAACCACTATTATTATAGGCTGTTGTACTTGTAAAGCAGAGAGAGAGAAAGAAAGAGGGAAAGAAAGGACTTGGGTAGCAGGTTCAATACACCTGAATGCATTAGATAACTGGGTTTGGAGAGATTCAGTCTTTCAGCAATTTTGATGGCATTGAAGGAATCATTATCTGAGACACGTCAATACACCCTGCTGTCAGGAGACCTCCGGAGTCATGTCATCGTTCTGTCATCACCATTCCGTTTTGCCCATAATAGGACATCTGGGTCTCAACAGTTGTTCAGTATGACAGAAATGAATTGCGTTTCCGGAGGTTGCCACTATTACACACTGTAGTACCTTTTGTCCTACATAGATTTTCCTGAAGAAAGCTACAGCATCCTCCGGAAGACATTAATGAAGAGAAGCAAAACCTACACCTGCTCCTAAACCTAACCCTAACCTCAGGGTAAAACCTACACCTGCTCCTAAACCTAACCCTAACCTCAGGATAAAACCTACACCTGCTCCTAAACCTAACCTTAATCTCAGAATAAAAGCTACACCTTCTCCTAAACCTAACCCTAACCTCAGGGTAAAACCTACACCTACTCCTAAACCTAACCCTAACCTCAGGATAAAACCTACACCTACTCCTAAACCTAACCCTAACCTCAGGATAAAACCTACACCTACTCCTAAACCTAACCCTAACCTTAAGGCAAAAACATACATCTACTTCTAAACCTAACCTTAATCTTAGGGTAAAACCTACACCTACTCCTAAACCTAACCTTAATCTCAGGATAAAAGCTACACCTACTCCTAAACCTAACCCTAATCTCAGGATAAAACCTACACCTACTCCTAAACCTAACCCTAACACTAATCTCAGGGTAAAACCTACACCTACTCGTAAACCTAACCCTAACCTCAGGGTAAAACCTACACCTACTCCTAAACCTAACCTTAATCTCAGGATAAAAGCTACACCTACTCCTAAACCTAACCTTAATCTCAGGATAAAACCTACACCTACTCCTAAACCTAACCCTAATCTCAGGGTAAAACCTACACCTACTCCTAAACCTAACCCTAATCTCAGGATAAAACCTACACCTACTCCTAAACCTAACCCTAACCCTAATCTCAGGGTAAAACCTACACCTACTCGTAAACCTAACCCTAACCTCAGGGTAAAACCTACACCTACTCCTAAACCTAACCTTAATCTCAGGATAAAAGCTACACCTACTCCTAAACCTAACCTTAATCTCAGGGTAAAACCTACACCTACTCCTAAACCTAACCCTAACCTCAGGATAAAACCTACACCTTCTCCTAAACCTAACCTTAATCTCAGGATAAAAGCTACACCTACTCCTAAACCTAACCTTAATCACAGGGTAAAACCTACACCTACTACTAAACCTAACCTTAACCTTAATCTCAAACCTATAAAATAAAAACCTACACCTACTCCTAAACCCCTAACCCTAAGGGTCTCAAGACAAAAACCTACACCTACTAAACTACTCATAAACCCTAACCTTAATCTCAGGATAAAACCTACACCTACTCCTAAACCTAACCCTAATCTCAAGACAAAAACCTACACCTACTCCTAAACCCTAACCTTAATCTCAGGATAAAACCTACACCTACTCCTAAACCTAACCCTAATCTCAAGACAAAAACCTACACCTACTCCTAAACCTAACCTTAATCTCAGGATAAAACCTACACCTACTCCTAAACCTAACCTTAATCTCAGGGTAAAACCTACACCTACTCCAAAACCCTAACCTTAATCTCAGGATAAAACCTACACCTACTCCTAAACCCTAACCTTAATCTCAGGATAAAACCTACACCTACTCCAAAACCCTAGGATAAAAGCCTACCCCTAACCCTAATCTCAGGATAAAACCTACACCTACTCCTAAACCTAACCCTAACCCTAATCTCAGGGTAAAACCTACACCTACTTGTAAACCTAACCCTAACCTCAGGGTAAAACCTACACCTACTCCTAAACCTAACCTTAATCTCAGAATAAAAGCTACACCTACTCCTAAACCTAACCTTAATCTCAGGATAAAAGCTACACCTACTCTTAAACCTAACCTTAATCTTAGGGTAAAACCTACACCTACTCCTAAACCTAACCCTAATCTCAGGATAAAACCTACACCTACTGCTAAACAGGACAGGTGCGGCTGAAGAACATAAAAAATAATCATTTTAAAACGGCATTTTGTGTTTTGTGTCTACACAATATATATGTAAAAAAAATAAAAATTTGTCACCTGAACCTGAAACATACCCAAAAGTGTGCAATACCTCTACGAGCACCAATAACAGATGTACGGTTTCTGGATGAGATGACATTAATGTCCAGACCCTCTTGCATCAAAGAATCCCAGAGTTCTGACAGATTTGGTGGATGTATTTCCTCGCACAGTTCTGAGGAGAATTTCCTGTAGACTGGGATTTTTGCCACTGCTGGTAGATCTGTATGCTTCTATACACCTGCTAGTTCAGCTACATCCTTTAACCTATGGTCTTTAGCACGCCTGAATACAGTCACTCCTTTTAGCTAATCATTAACATTCACTGCACTGTGCCACCTCTTCTCAATCTATGGATCCCATTACACACCCCTGAGGTATTTATAGTCCCTTCATCTTTATGCAAGGAGGTAGAAGTTACTGTGTCGTGCAAGGTGGGAATCACTGGAACACATTAGCAGTATTTAAAAGCTTTGTACATTCTTCAGAGATACTTTTGGATTTGGGGTGGGGGCAGAGATTACCCAAACTCTGCCTTACAGCTGCCAGAATGTGCCATTATGTACACCATTATGTACACAAAATAGACAGATACTTCTCAGATCTTGAACGTGAAAACAAACCCACTGTCTCATCATCTTGTGTTTTCCTGTTATACAGGTAAGAAATGAGGGGATAAGTATTGAGAAGCCTCAGAGAAACAGATTCATGGTCATCAAGGACAGTATGCATGTGGTATAAAAAGTACAAAAGGTCGATCAAATCAAAATGTTGATAAATGGATCGGTGTGCTAATATCACATGGTGGACGTGTCAGCCAAGCGATAGGAAATGGTGAATGTGCCTTGCCTGCTCTTTTTTCCATTAACACAATGTAGCTTCAAGGCTCCTGTACGTTCTGTTCTAGGGAATAAATGAAGGTTAAGATATGAATGTGCACAGTTTTTAATGCCAAGATTTCAGTGTTCAAGCAAGATGTGGAGCAAGAAAGCCACGGATAAGCCAACAGTCACTGTGAAGAAGCTACTGTGGCTGAAAGAAGAGTAAAACACTGGTCCACAATATACAGAAGCAGGTGGGGAACAAGACCTTGCCATTACTCCCGGTTTATTGCTCAAATCTGTTGTTGTTTTAACGGAGCCATTCAGAGTCCTGCTCCAACCAACACAGCTGCCGCTGTCTCTCCTCAAAAATAATATACTGATTAACAGCAACAAACATGGCAGACAATGTGGAGACATCTACCATCACAGGCTGTGAAAGTGATGTTGCACTTTTGGCAAAACAAGCTGGTGAATCAGAAGCCAACTTCAGCTCCCATATCTGTAACAAGAGCCTGGACAGCTTCAGAGGTGTAAGTTCGCTCTGTGCATTTTTCTTAAACACTGGACAACATGGAGCTCTTGCGGCCAATACAGCGTCAGTTGGTCTTGGGAATGACATATACTGCGTCCTGCACAGTGGTCAGAGGGATTTTAAGCCATTCTTCTTGCAGGATAGTGGCCAGGTCACTACGTGATGCTGGTGGAGGTTCGTCCTTCTTGGTGGTATGCTGACATTACCCTGGATACCGTGGCTCTTGATACATCACAAAGACTTGCTGTCTTGGTCACAGATGTGCCAGCAAGACGTGCACCAACAATGTGTCCTCTTTTGAACTCTGGTATGTCACCCATAATGTTGTGTGCATTGCAGTATTTTGAGCAGAACTGTGCTCTTACCTGCTAACTGAACCTTCACACTCTGCTCTTACTGGTGCAATGTGCAATTAATGAAGATTGGCCACCAGGCTGGTCTAATTTAGCCATGAGACCTCCCACACTAAAATGACAGGTGTTTCAGTTTCATTGTCCAACCCCTGTAAATGTTTAAATGATTGTTACCAGCTTTAAATGTCCATCTGTAGTCAAGAGCTCTCTTTAGCAAGATCAGTGTGGGACAGTGAATGTGCAGCACTGCTAGATTGGAAGTAATACACTCATCATTAAAGAAATAGTTGCACTAATAGTTGTCACATGTCCAGAAGGCCTGAAGTCACTCTCCCTCCACCCCTACCACAAACTCTGTAGGAACTGTCTGAGAATATCCAAGCTGTATGGAATGGATTATCACAGGACTCCATTAAGTCGGCCTGTGCTATCTGACCTGTGGTGATTCTTATCTGTTGTTCATTAGTTAGCATTCTATTGCCTTGGTAAACCCCTGTGTCTTTTAGTTACAGTGCCCAAGTGAAACAAGCCCTCTAATGACTCTGCACTGTGGAATGCATTCTGTTTCCCATCACCTTGACTGGTAGATTCAACCACCATCACACCAAAATCACCCCCCCATTTGGCTTGTGGGGGGTACTAATTTCCAAATCTGCCATCCACCTGCACAGGTCATTGTGACATTTCCTTAATCTTTTTCGTTATTACAAACTGATTTAATAAATAGATACACACATATAGATACTAATGTATGATAAGAAATGATTCCTTTAGACTGAATGATTGCTGTCGCTGCTCTTACCTCTGCCACTGTTCGGTGGTATTCCTATCATGTCTATGCTCTATAACAGACAGGCTTGACAGGCAAGCAGGCAGACTATACGTTGGATATTGACAGGTGCAACAGAGTGACAAAACTGAATCAGAGACGGTCTCTCGAGGGCCAGCACTGAGGGGGAGGAGAAGAAGTCACTCATGTCCTTTATTGAGCTCCGTCACTCTGACACCCTGTCATTTAAATGCTGCACATTGTCCAATTTAATTCCTCTTCACTGACAAGAGCCAATCGTTTACAGCCTTCTCTCTCTCACAGTGTGTTACAGGTGAGACACGCTTACTGAACACTACCGCATCACATGCTGCGTCCTCGTGATGTGTGTGTAGTGGTAGGATGTTGTCTTGGATGAAATGTCCCTGTAGTTATAGGTTGTGCTCAATATGGGCTGGTACTCACTGGTACCCAGTACTGGCAGGTCGACATTTACTTTTTGGTGTTCCAGCACTTCCTGCAAGCTGTCAATTACTGTCTGATCATTAATGGCTACTTTCATAATAACATTGCTTTACTGAATAACATTTATAAGCATAAATAAGCATGTATTGCATGTGGTGACTAAATACATAACAGTACAGTACACATACAAGTATCATACGGATATGACATTATCCAATTATTATATTATTATCATTATTCATATATATATTGTGTATATATATATATATATATATATATATATATATATATATATATATATATATACATGTATCGTCACTGTCCGAACAAAAACATGTATCTCCAAGATAGCAACTGTACAGAAGACGACAAAAACCTCATTTAATTTGAATGGAAGTCAATGGAACCAGATGTCTTTCCAAGCAGTTTTGGGCCATTTCTGTTTGTCCATTCTTCATGAAAGTCTCACACTGTGTAAATAGAGCTCATGTGATCAAATGAGGCATAAAAGTAAAAATCAACAAAAATGGAGATAGATGGTTTTCTTTGGACAGCGACGAGATGTAAGTATATGGCAGTCTGACGGATGAATCTGGTGGACAAAACAGGAGAACACTACCTACCAGAACACACAGTGCCAACAGTAATGTTTGATGGAATAGGGATGATGGTCTGCAGCATACAAATACATCTCAGGCAGCTATACAAACTTGATGCCAACAGTTTGTTTATCTGGTCTTGTAGTCAGGTCTATAGAGACCTGATCTGAAGAGTTTGCTTTGCAGGAACTCCAGTGTCCTGCACGGAGCCCTGACCTCAAGCAAAACTTCAACATATGACAACATATGGTATGTGTGACTGTCTCCTGTACCTGATCAAAATACCAAGACAGTTCCATCAAATGATCTTGTAAGTTGTATATTGTAAACCGAACTCCCTCCCAGCCGCATGCGTCTGCACGCGTATACTGTACAGAGCGAGTGTTGGGCTCATTCTGTCAGAGTTCGTATCTGTCATGGACTCTTGTTCTGCTTAAATTAATAATCAACATCTATTTTCTCCCTTCCTTACCCCATCAACATGCTCCTTCTCAGCCTCCACCAGCCGTCCAGTGGACATGTAGTGACATGCCATACGGGATTAAATAATGCAGAGGTGAACATGTGTGCGCAGCAGCTGCCTCTCTGAGTCTGGTATCGTTGCTGAGTTGTGGAATCTTCGTTTTACTGGATCTCACATTTAACCTTCATTTGTGTGCAGGTGAGGGTTTAGCGAATGATTCCGAAGCGGATTCCTAAAATACTGCTATATCTTGCTGCTGAGGTGCAGTGGGGTCTGGAGAGGTGGGTATAGAGGTGGGTACTGTTCCACATTTACTATAAAACGATGTTTGCACTTGAGCCTAGGGGCCTATGAAAACACGAATAAGACCATTCCAGTATATATACATTATTATAGTAATTATCTTCAGTGATTTTATTGCAGCCCCTGGTGAAAGGTATAATGGACTACTCCAGGTTGTTAGATAGGGACATAATTGAGTAAAGATGGTCTGGTATGAACAAGACTATTGAGAAATAACCTGGATGATCATTTCAACACATCACATGCCCTTTACATTGTGTGAAAATTACATCACCAGTAGAAATAGCTTTGAATCTTTAGATTGAGAGATTACATTGAAAGTGAGGGGCGCTTTGTCCTCTCCTGTACAGCTGCTATTTCAGAGATATATCTTTGTCTTTGGACAGTGGTGAAATTTATATATTGAATTGGTTCAAAGTCAGATTTGAAAACTTCTTTAAGGCTTTTAACTGACTTTAGACTAAGCCTATGTTCAGGTCACCACTGAAGTGACTCAAATCTGACTTTCTGCCTTTATGTAAAATAGATCAGATTTTTTCATTTATATAATTTGAGTCACTTTTATATGTGGTCCTACATATGAAGCATATGGGCTTGTGAGAGATAATGTCCCAGCATGAGTACATCTCTTGTTCAGGAGGTGTTTCCAACATTTCACCATGTCCTTAGCTATAACATTTGTTTTTTTGTTTTGTTTTGTCCTCTAACTAGTCTTGCAGTTTTTGACATATTTACACCACTCCAATTTGAAAATATTCAGTCTGGGAATGGTGTGCTTGTAAACAGTTTTTTGATCGGATGGACAGTTTCCACATAGGAACATATTTTTTCCCATTAAGAATGAAATGCATGAAAAAGTGTGCGCCCATCTACTATACTTTTGACTGAGAGACACTCGGATACACTATCTAATGGCAGACACCTAAGCACCAATTCAGTGATGCACTCTTCTGCCTGTCTTTCCGCATTCCTCACTCCTCACATAAAGTCCCATTCATTTTTGGACCTATTAAAATCATATTGCCATCAAACAGCAAGTACTCACACACACACACACACGCGCGCACACAAACACACACACACACACACACACACATACGTGCGCACACACACACTCACACACACACACACACACTCACACACACACACACACATTTGCACATTTTTTTTTCACTCCAGAAGTGAAAGGTTGGCAATAATGTCAAGACTATATGTGGTGCATTTAATGACATTGCACTTTCAGATCCAACTCAGAAAAAATGGTTAGCAGAATTACACCTTTGGACAGGCTTTAACATTTGCAATAGTTTCCTCTGACTTTCTCCCAGCATGTTCACTAACTGGGAATCGTTAAGTGACAGCCTTATCTCAAAATCACCCTACTACTGCCTTCTTTACTGCAAGTCTGAGTCGGTCCTTTTTAAAAAAGCAGATCTGAGACTGACTTTCCTTTGATAAGTTTTCATGTTATGCAGTACTAACACTGCTAGAGTAGATTAGGTCTTATTAAAATGCTTATTATTTGTATATATATTATTATTTCTGAGATTTAACAATGACTTACCTACGAGCAGGTCAGCGTACATACCTCACTTCTGCACTGACTTCCACAGACTTTTTAGAGTAATGGTTATACACATGATGCCACTGCTGATGGGGGTCACTGCGGTGGGTGGCTCTAGTATTCAGATACCTCAAAACTTCTAAAATAGGGAACAGTTGTTTTCAAATGGCTGTAGAAACAGATTCAGCCAAAAATCTTTTTCATAGACTTCAAAAACTAAAGAAAAGCAAAGAATCACAGGAGGCTTTATTGGGATTCCTATTCACCAGCATTTGGTTTTTTCATATCCACCTTAAAAGGTGCAGCAGTTACATTCAGGCACCTCAAGTCAGAATGTAACTGCTGTACTATTTAAAGTGGAAACAGAAAATTGGGATAGGAGGCTGATCATGGTCCAGGCACCCAAACGTGGATTTGCGGTTGCCATTTACAGTAAAAACATATTAGTTATATACAGTATTGATACTTATAGATTGTACGTCAGCATCTTTCATTTAAGTCTATATTCTGTGTAACTGTAAGTCAGTATTTATTAAGAACCTCCATGATAATGAGCCTTGTGTTCTACAGACTAAGGGCAGGATGGTTAGATGGTGTTAGCTTGCCAGAACAAACCCAGCCTTCCTTTTAAAGGGGGAACTCCAAGCTAGTTTGGACAGTCAGTCCGATGACTATGAAAGTTATTCTTGGAGTGAAGAAACATTAAAGGTCACTAGTTTTAATTATATCAATGAACGGTTTATCCCAGCTGCCTCTAATTTAAGCAGAGTTGCTTGTTTCATTCCTGGTTCATTGATTTCACTAATAAACACAGCCATGCTGCAGAATTTGCTGCTTGGCTGCTCAGTTAGAGGGGCCGTTTTCTATGGGGGGAGTGATGTCACAGTATACCCTTATTTTTTAGAAGTAAATGTGGTTCAGGGTTTGATGTGAAATGCACTGTTCCGAAGAATCTTACACAACTTTTACAATCTCAGAAGA
This sequence comes from Prochilodus magdalenae, assembly GCA_024036415.1. Lineage (NCBI taxonomy): Eukaryota > Metazoa > Chordata > Actinopteri > Characiformes > Prochilodontidae > Prochilodus > Prochilodus magdalenae. Next base: position 226,360 of record JAMWET010006891.1, on the reverse strand, counting down.
TACATGCATGTACACTGGTCATTGGATAGTAAATAAACTGGCCATATTTGTGTTGTGGACATAGTGACCTTATACATCAGATCTCTGGATGGCTTGAATAATGGAGAAATGGTACAAATTCAGTGACATTAAAACATCTTGTACCAATATCATTATGTACCAACACGATGCACGTGCTGGAATTGCTTTCTCCTCTCTGAGGCATACTTCGCTTAGCACTAGTCAGAATGGAAAGCACAAGAATCTTATATAGTCAGTCAGGTACAGCGATATGGCCTGTCCTTATTTACGTCACATGTACAGCTGAGCATGAAACTTAAATCATTCTCATGTCTCGTGATGTCAAACCTACCCACCAAGTCTCACGCCTGTCGGTGTATTCCTTCTGGGTGCAGCTGTTTTTTTGGATGTTGAGTGTATATGTTTTTTGTGTGGCCGTCCATGATGTTTTATTGTGAATGGCTCTTCAGATGTCACTAACATTATTGAACAAATGATCTGCTGATGTCATATCACTTCACGGCACAAGGGAACATGAGGACCATTTATAACTAGCGGTCCATAAAACAAGACTCTGGAAGAATTGCTTTAGATGAGTCGGTCACATGCTCAGGCATGGAGGCATTTGCTGATCAAATCAAAGCAGATTGGTTGGTACTGGATTTAAATTGGTACCTGATTACCATGATTGGCAGTAATGAGTGTCCTCTCAGGGAGCCTGCTGCGTCCATCCTGATGGTTAATGTCCCTCTTTCCAGTGTTCAGCTGTTAGGGATCTGCTGTGGCCCTGGTTGCACTGAATTTAAGTCATTACTGAGCACTGCTGAAGTAATGAGGGCGCAGGATGTGGAACAGGCTTCGGAATGAGAACATAGAGGAGAGGAATGAAAGAAGAATTTTAATGCTGATATTAGTCATGGCACCTCTGGATTGTCCTTCTCACTCCATCCTCACGTGTCTGGCATCTACCGCCTCCTGTTTGCTCCTGTTGTTATGGCAGGGGTTGGGATTGTTGGTTGTGGATAAGGACTGTTCTGCAACATCTCGATATTGAATTGCTTTCATGCTGTTTATGTAGCTGGGAGAACAACAGTAACGCCTCTGCCATACCAATGACAATACCCTGCTATCATATATGAAAGGACAAAAGAAACAGACACTGACTAACAGGGAATGTTCCCATAATTTTGGCTGACCTTCCCTACAAGTTCTAATAAAGTTCTAAAGAAAATGCTGTGGTCTGATGTTTAAAGAACGTTTTAAAGATGTTTAACTCCAGATCATGTTTCTATGAGGTTACATGCTAACTAAGACATATGATTATAACTTAATCTGGAACATTCTCAGCATGTTGTATGGATGGTACTGAAACCTGAGCTGGAGGAATGTTTTAGAGAAGGTTCTCCTACCTGATAGGAGAACTAAAAGAAAACTTCCTGCTGGAAATATTAATGGGGACCTTGCTGTTTGCAAATCAGAACGGGTTTTTGGAACCTCTGGTGGCTAGCTGGGTATGTGTCTCTGATGCCCCTCCTGGGACGGCCTGACACCTATATAGAATCATTTTAAAGGTTCTTTAAACATATATAAAGGATTCTATACAGCAGAAAAAAAGTGGCAATAGCAGAATACTAGAACCCTAAATAGAACCATAAAGGTTCTTTAAAAACATATACAACAGGTTATTATATATCTCAAAAAAGTGTGACAACAGCAGAACCAATTCTAAAACCCTACATTGAACCATTTTAAGGTTCTTGTAAAAACATATATAAAAAGGATTTTCTATAACACAGCTTGTGACAATAGTAGAACCAATTCTAGAACCCTATATAGAACTATTTAAAAGGTTCTTTAAACATATACAAAGGGTTCTATATAGCAAAAAAAGATTTGTGACAATAGTAGAACCAATTCTTATTGATGTTCAGTTTAAAACATTCCAGAATTAACTAAATTCATCAACAGAATATGAAGAAGTAGCAGTTCTATCTGTATGTCAAAGACATCTATGTATCGTGTTGCTGAAAGATCTACTGATGTTAGCATACTAACCAGTTAGGCCTGGCCAGTTCTGTCTCGTAATAGCGTAGTGTCCGGCCTGCCTTCAGTCCCCACATAAAGAATAAGCACTACTCTCTCTAAAAAAGGGGAAGAGTGAAGAGGGGGGTGGGCTGTGTGGAGTATGAATTTATAACAGTCATCTAACATACTGCTCCTTTAATGCATTAACTTTTACAGAACATTAGCACTGTAGCTACACTTGAGCTGTATATGAATTACTTTAGAAAGTCTTGAGCAAGGAGAGAGACAGCCAGACAGACAGACAGACAGACAGACAGAGACAGAGAGAGACTTAATATTAATTGAACTAAGGGATAGCAAGGCACAAAAGTTACAAAAAATAGACAAATAGACAAATACAGATAACAATAAATAATAATGTCAAAACTCTGAATAAAATCTTATTTACAGATAATTGCACATGAATTGTTAAACTGCATGTGAGAAAGTGAAAGAGTGTTCTAAGTGTGCTGGAAGCAGTGCTGGTTGTTCCATCTAACAGCAGCAGGAAGAAAAGACCCACGATACCACTCCTTCATGCATTTAGGGTGAAGGAGCTACCCAGTGCTGCCTTATGCATGGTGTGGGAGTCATTCTCCAGCATGGAGACCTGTCTCCCACCACCTGCAGAGGATCTATGGGGCTTCCCAGGTCAGAGCCCGTCCTCTTAATGAGCTTGTCTACTCTTTTCTGTCTGCTGTAGAGATGCTGCTACCACAGCACACCACTCCATAAAAGATGGCTGATGCCACCACTGTATCAAAGGCCCACCTCATGAAAACTCCCCCCCACCCCACCCTGCACTCCAAATACCCGCAGTCTCCTGAGTAGGTAGAGTCTGCTTTGAGCTTTTCTGTAGAGTGCAATAGTATTAGCTGTTGTTTAGGCGAACACCCAGATACTTGTAAGAGTCCACCCTCTCAATGTCCATTTCTTGAATGTTCACTGGTCGTAGGCGGTGTCTGCACCTGCAGAAATCCACCAGTTCTTTGGTTTTCCCTGCGTTTATCCGGAGGTGGTTTTGCAGACACCAGTCCATAAAGCCCTTAATCAGTTCTCTGTACTCGTTGTCCTTGTCATTAGCTGTAAGTCTGCTAAGATATCTGAGAACCTCTGGAGGTGGCAGTTCAGTGAGCTGTACATGAAGTCAGCTGTGTACAGGGTGATGATAAACGATGCCAAGACGGTTCCCTAAGAGGTCCCTGTGCTGCTGATCACCATATCAGACTATATCAGTCCCCTGCCCTCACATACTGTGGTCGGTTGGTGAGGTAGCCCAGAATCCTATATGACAGATGACTGTCTACTCCAGGAAGTCCCGGTGTGTGGTGTTAAAAGCACTGGAGAAATCAAAGAAGATGATTCTCACAGTGCTGCCAGGTGAGAAAGGTCTCTTTGTATAAGATAGCTCTGTGTAGACGACACCTGGCCTATTTGGCACTGAGTAGGCTAATATCTCCCTCTCTCTGTCCTTCACAGTGCCAACTGAAACGTTTTATAAGCTTATACAATTCAGCTTTCATTTCCAAAAGAGGTTATTCATGTCTTCTTCCATTTGGGTCAGGTGATTTGTGCCTTCAGACAAGTAACACTGGATTTATCTGTCCTTTCAAAAACTAGCCCTGGCCATTTACTGTGTACAGTGTTAGTGAAAAGGTCAGATTTTGTTGAACATGATGCAATTTTATATCCCTCAATTTCTCCACCTGTAGATTGCCATTTTGGGTTCTGCTGAAGGCCAGTCAGGTGAGATGAATCTGCGTTCCTGTAAATCTGAGTTGTATTTAATAATAATAATAGAGTTGTAGTAAACTCAGGCAAGGAGAGGCAGAGATAGAAGCTGATGGGGCTAAAAAAGCTGATCTAATTAAAAATAAAGCAGGAACTGTTTAAGCCTTCAGTTGAATGAATATTGCATTTGTCCTTTAATATTAAAAACATATTAACAGAACAACCAAACCGATAATAAATACTCAATGAAAAAAAAAACTCACCAAGAAACAGTTGTTGGAACTGAATGACACTATGTATGTGTGAATGTACTGATGGTATATGTCAGTGATTATAATTTTAGAGTGAAAGGATAAGGTTACTGGGGAAAACTGTACAATTGAAAGTAGCCTCTTGTACCGTTAGGCCGCCTCTGGCCTGGATACGAGATGAGATATGGTTAGGCATGGAAACATACAGGTGCCCACAAATGTTATAACTGGATCTGTAGACGCTGCACGCTTGTGGGTTGCTAAAGCTGGTGTCTTAGCTGGTCCCATAAATGTGCAATGGGCGATAAATCTGGCAGGCCAGCCATGAGAGTCAGCACATGTGGCCGGAAGATGTCCTGCACATATCGCTGAGCTGTTAGTGGTTGGTGTGGCTCAGCAGATAACACCACTACTCACCAGGAAGCTACCGTCCCTTGTGGGAGACTGGGGTTCAATACCCGTTCTGGGTGACTATGCTGTGCTACACCAATAAGAGTCCTTGGGCAAGACTCCTAACCCTACATTGGCCTACCTGTAATATGATTAACCTTGTAAGTCGCTCTGGATAAGAGCATCAGCTAAATGCCGTAGATGTAGATGTTAGTCTCCCTCATATCACTACTAGTGGTGACCGACTGTCGCATCCAATGGCTACCCAGATCATCATACTAGCAGTTAGGGCAGTGTGTTGTTCCACAGCAAAGTTAATATTGAAGCATTCATAATGAGGCATCCATAGTAATGTCGACTATTGTCGGATCTCAAACAGAACCTGGATTCATCTCTAACGATGATGCATTCCAGTCAGTAGCATTCAAGGCTTCACAGCACTGCAAATAAAGGAGATGGTGAATAGCAGTCAATGGCAGAAGACGTAGTGGGCGCACTGATACCATCTGCTACGTGTCTGGAAATGGTCATGGCAGAGACGGGTGCGTAATGAAGGTACCACTTATGTCCGGATGGTGGACAAGGAAACTGTGGGAGCTGCTGGAGCTTGTTGGCGGATCAAACGATTCTCTCTACTGGAGGTCTGTCTGGGCTGTCCAAAGCTTGTCGGAGTGTGTGCATGCCCTCACATAACCAGACCACACCTGTCATAATTCTATATCTGCCTGAGACATAGCTGCATTCATTGTTTGTTTTTAGTTTATTAGTGTATATGAACAACATACAGTATTTACAAAAAAGTGGGGATAGGATTGCAGACTACCACTTTTAGTCATTGAGATTCAGAGTGGTCTGAGGTAAGATGGTTCACTGTAGAGTGACTATAGAATCTTTCATTTTTAATGTTTATTTGTATGTATGTATGTATGTATGTATGTATGTATGTATGTATGTATGTATGTATGTATGTATGTATGTATGTATGTATGTATGTATGTATGTATGTATGTATGTATGTATGTATGTATGTATGTATGTATGTATGTATGTATGTATGTATGTATGTATGTATGTATATGTATGTATGTATGTATGTATGTATGTATGTATGTATGTATGTATGTATGTATGTATGTGTGTATGTATGTATGTATGTATGTATGTATGTATGTATGTGTATGTATGTATGTATGTATGTATGTATGTATGTATGTATGTATGTATGTATGTATGTATGTATGTATGTATGTATGTATGTATGTATGTATGTATGTATGTATGTATGTATGTATGTATGTATGTAATGTTGTCCTGCTATAGAGTACCAACCTGCACCTCATCACAAGCATTTCAATGCATAAATGTCCTGACTTGTTGTGCAAATGACAAATAAACCTGAAACTTGTATTTAAAGACCAACTTGGATTTCCTTATAGTGGTGGTGATAGTAACCAGGGCTCGTGGTGTGTGCAACATAAATATCAGCGCTTTATTTGCCTTAATTTATTATTAATTTATTATTATTGTAGACCACTGTGAGCAACTCTAACACAGTAAGCTTCCATAGAATAGAATCAGAATCTCTTTATATAGAGCATTCACATCTTAATGATGTGATTATGCAGAAATGTTTGTGGTTCTATGGACGTTCCCTTCAGCTTTTGTGCTTTTGCTTTATTTGTGGATGGTATTAGAACTGTGCCTAATGCAAATGATGAAGAGTCTGATCTCTGATCTACTGCTCACCAACCTGACCACATTGTGATATTTTAGAAATAGCTTGCTTGGCTACAAAGACCCGAAGTGAAGCCCCGATGGGCAATACTGATAGTAAATATTACATATTGTGCTAATTTGCTCCTGAAGCACCTCTGTGTCAGAGATTCAGCCTGAGAGGGATTTCAGACAGCAGTTTCTCTGAATGTGAATTCTGTACTTCTGCTGTTATAATACAGACACATTGTTTACACAGCACCTCGAATGGATGTGACAGAATCAAGGTCTTTGTATTGGCAGACTGTATAACACAGCCCTAGACGGACGACAATCACTGAATGCTGTTATTTTGTGGCACTGCTCACCAGTGATCACTACATGCTTTCAGCCTGAGATTGTGCTCTTTGAAACTCTGTGCACTGACATCAAAAATATAGGATGCTGCAAAATGCTGCTGCCAAGAACTGGAGCTTGAGCCTGTATGACTACGTACTGAATACACTCATCAGCAAAAGAATAGTTGCACCCTGAAAGAAGTGTTGGATTGCAGTGCTGTTCAGAAGGACGATAGAGGTTACCCAGAACAATAAATGATTATAAATTTAGATTGACATGGGTAATATTTATTGAGCTACATAAACAGAAGTAGTGTCTCTCAGTGTGGTGTCAGGGCACCATGTCTGCTAATGCAACATGTCTCGCATGAAGTTGTAGAGGTTCCTAATGGTGCCCTGTTATAATCCATCCCATACAGCTTGAATATTCTCACACAGTTCCTGTTGATTTTGCAGCAGGAGTGGAGGTGGAGTGACACCAGACATTCTGGACTCGTGACCAGTGACAACACACCGTTTATTCTGGTGCTGGCCACGGTGCCCCCACACATACATACATCTAGACTCGTTTAGCGTCTTTACCAAGATAAGAAGACCCACTGCCATTCTGAGTCACTTCATTACAGTCTAACACCTTTGCAGTCTTTGATGACGTTGACGTGGTGTTATGGTTTGTAGTCCTGCATTGTGTAGTCGTCTGCCAAAGGTGCTGGCACTAACAGGATGACTCATGGAGGACATCACAGCTTGCTGAATGTCCACAGTCGTGGTTGTTGTACAGTGATAAGGCTCATCCTTGCTCACTTCACATGTGCGCCCGAGCATGAAAATCATTTACCTGTCTCACAATGTTAAACCCACCAGGTTTCATTCCTGTGAGTTGACAAGGTGCATTTATTTGTGCAGCTATTCTTTTAATGATGAGCTTATTTAAAAAGCTCATATGATGGAAAATCATTTTTTTAAAACTCACCATTCACTACCCAGACCATCCAGTCCATGTACTGAACTGAGGTGGAAAAACAGCCTGTTTGGAATTCATTGCTGTTTTGTGATGTCCTGAAAAACAATTTATTTTTGTATTCATCTGTCGCAGCAGCCATATTAATGATCATCTCCTGCTGTGCGTCAGTGAGAATGATGCCGGAGAATTAAGGGAAGAGTGAATATCGGTAGTGAAACAACAGCAGCATGTATAAGAATAAAAATGATTGGTCCCATACTGCTCCCATTAGTTATTCATCTCAGGTCATGTTTGTCCCCATGTTCTGTGAACCTGTTCATTATTAGATATTGACTGGTGCTGGATCGGTGAGTGGTACAGATTTAAAGGTGCTATGAATTGCATTTATTAACCCTTTTTAAACTGTTCTCTGCCATCTTTATAGAAGGTATGTGACATTGTTTGGGGTAAAAACGCCCAGAAATTAGATGTTTCTCCTTTTATGGCAAATATTTTGATGTACTCTGCTCTGATTGGTTGGTTTAAATGCAATGCAAGTAGGAAAATAACCCGTTAAACAGTTAAAATATATTTTTTTTCAGTTTAAGATGATCTGTCAGTGGAATAAATCACACAGCATGGCTTGGGACTTGGGATTGGGATGGTAGTTAAGGTGGAATTGCCTCTCTGCACAGTTTAGATATTGTTTGAGAAACTGTTTGGAGTGAAATGGGCAGAACAAAACGAACCATTTGGAATTAAAGTTGTCCAGGCTCCTCTTAAATAAAAATGTGGGCATTGAAGCTGACATCCAATTCACCAGCTGTTCTGTTTCTCCTTAAAAGGTGTGGCAGTTACGTTCTGGGGTGTCATGGTTGTGCAGCGGGTAGCTGTTGTCTCACAGCAAGAAGGGCCTGGTTTGATTCCCTGACTGGGGTTTGTATGTCTACCTTGTGATGGACTGATGGCCTGTCCAGGTGTTTTCGCCTTCCACCCATTGAGGCTGGGGTATGCTCTGTCCTGGAAGGTAAGCAGTTCAGAAGATGAAATAATTAATATGTTACATTCAGGCACTTGTACAAGCTGTAGCATTTAAGGTGGAATGGACATTCGTATAAGAAGCTGGTAGATAGGAAGCCAATTTCAGCCTCTGGATGTGAAGTATTATCCACAATTGCTCCTGATCTGGTGTTGTCGTTGTTTCTGCTGGGCTAAAATGTGAGCTCTCATGTACATTTTGGGGGCAGCATTCTGGGTGGAGTCATGGCTATGATGACATTCTTTGCACTCTTTTACAAATACAAGATTTGCCTTTGATGGAGGATCAACAGTGTTTGAGGTTCACGGTATGCCAGTTGTATGTACTGAACTCACTCACTATTCAAGTGATGATGAAAATACAGTTTTACAACTTTATGGCTCCTATCAAGATAAAAAAGACTCTGTCACTTGCTTTGTGTGACGTGGTACCATAAAGCATTACGAAGTTCTCGTGAAAGGTCTCATGCTCCCGCCAAAGCTACATAGCTCACAGCATTCATTATGGGCCTGGAATGACAGAGACGCTATTATCACCTTGGTCAAACTAGAACAAGTCTGCCCATTATTAACTGGTCCATTATCAACTACCCATTATTAACTGGTCCTTTATTAACTACCCATTATTAACTGGTCCATTATTAACTACCCATTATTAACTGGCCCATTATTAACTACCCATTATTAACTGGCCCATTATTAACTACCCGTTATTAAATGGTCCTTTATTAACTACCCATTATTAACTGGCCCATTATTAACTACCCGTTATTAACTGGCCTATTATTAACTACCCGTTATTAACTGGCCTATTATTAACTACCCATTATTAACTGGCCCATTATTAACTACCCATTATTAACTGGCCCATTATTAACTACCCGTTATTAACTGGCCTATTATTAACTACCCATTATTAACTGGCCCATTATTAACTGGCCCATTATTAACTACCCATTATTAACTGGCCCATTATTAACTACCCATTATTAACTGGTCCATTATTAACTGGCCCATTATTAACTACCCGTTATTAACTGGCCCATTATTAACTACCCGTTATTAACTGGTCCATTATTAACTACCCATTATTAACTGGCCCATTATTAACTACCCATTATTAACTGGTCCATTATTAACTACCCATTATTAACTGGCCCATTATTAACTACCCGTTATTAACTGGCCCATTATTAACTACCCGTTATTAACTGGTCTCATCAGAGAAGTAAATCAAGTGCATTAACAGTGGCAGACATGCTGAACCACAGACAAATTAGCCTAGTATGGGTGCAAAATCCTGAGGCGCGACCTTTGCAAGCAAAAATCAGTCAAAGAACATTAGAAGTGAGGTCGAACATTATGTAGCCAAGGCAGTGACATAAATGTCACACGTATAATTGTAGTCGATATCAGGTCTACCCATGTTTGACATTTTAAAAGAGCATTACTTTCACACTGTAGGTGCATATTAATGCTTTACTGCCGATCAACATGGCTTATCATAACCAGAACACACTAACCTGCATTGTGGCTCCAAGGAGAAAGCACATCCTCGGCCCATAAACGGCTGAGACTTCACTTTTTATCACCACTATTAGCTTTGATGTCTCACAGCCATCTTGCTGCCTTATATCAGGCCTGTGCTCAGATAGAGGGGTTGATGGCTGTGTGTGGTAAGTTCATGTCCAGTACTGCCACACTGTTAAAAGTAGTTGTTTGTTGCTGGAGCAATTTCCACAATATTCCTACCCTTCATCATTCTGTTGTGTTTGGAGCTGTAGCTAAAGCTAGCAGACTCTTCATGCCCAGTTAACATAGTTAGCTTAACTAAAGATATCCAAACCCTGGATTGATTAAATTAACTGCTGCTCTGCCATCACTAGTGTTCACACTAAAAACTTCTAACGGCACCACTTTAAAATCAGGCTACCTTTATAAAGAGTTTATGGATGGTTTAAAATGAGTTTACTAATGTTATTAATTAGGCCATAAACAAATTAAAATCATTAATAAGCAGTTATAACACATAAATAAGATGGACAGCAGTGACTTGTTTTTAGCCTAACAGTGAACACACATACTTTTATACTGTTAAAGCTCAGATTTTGAGGTTTACTGATCTTACTTTGTTTTTTTCATCAGTCCACATAACCCTGTCAGCTTCAATACATATTCATATGCGTCATATGGAGGAGCTATTTTTAATAATGTGTTATAACTGATTATTAATAATTTGTAAAGTGTTTATGACCTATCTAATAACCAATAGTAACCTATTAGTAAACAATTTCTAAATCTTTTATAAAGGTAGCCTTATTCTAAAGTGTTACCCTTCTAACTGGGAAAAATATCTTGGATGGTTCCCTAAAGAAGATTTCAGCAGAGGAACCATTTTTTAAAAAATTGTATGAGTGATCTAGAAGGACCTGCACATCATGCAAAGATCGTCCAGTCACATTTACAGTTGTACTGTAAATAGGTTGTAGGTCATAAAACACTTTTGAAAGGTACCACAGTTATAAAATCACGATCCTCTGTGCTGTACATCCAAACTTAGAACTGTATGAAACTTTACATTTTTCAAAGTGTAGTGCCTGTTTGGCATGTTGGCTCATCAGAGTTCTCCCTCTAACCAGCAAATCTGTTTACCTCTGCAAGCAAATTTGTTTCGATTTTCAAAACATCCTAAGTGGCAAGGAGGTCAGGTAGCGATGTTGGATAATCAGTTGTGGATCACTACAACTTCCAGTCCCAAAGGTATCAGATGGAGCTCAATCACTCAAGACAATGCAGTTTCACTACTCCACAGCCCAAGGCTGGGGCGCTTCATACCCCTCTAGCTGATGGTTAGCATTCAGCATGCTGACCTTAGTTGCTCCAGGGAGTTCCATTCTATTAGCAGTGCTTTTCAATTGAGATGTACACAACTGAATGAGTGTGTCAGCAATGGTTGCACTTACAGTAGCTGTAACCCATAAAGCAAACCATTTAACATACAGTGCAGGACATTTGCCTTCACTTACACATTGAACAATTCATTTTATCACTGACATACTAGGTCTAATCAGAACATTGAGACTGGAGGTTACCAGTACCAATATCCTGTACCAATAAGCCATACTGGTGCTAGGATGAAGACCTGTCCAGTGAAGTAAACATTGAGTGTCTTAAGTCACAGGAATTTCGGAGCCCAGGCTATATATATGAAATTTGGTTTAAAATGGAGAAAACTATTCTTATTACCAAATTTAAAAGAAATTCAAATACATTTAAATAAATGTAAAAATGCTCACAAAAGGCTGCTGTGCCCAAGGCTCTTCAATTTCACTTCCTCTACCAGTTTAGCTAGCATCAACACCCTGCCCACCCCCCTTCCTTTTAAGGTTTCTGGGCTTTCACTGTTGCTGTGGCAACTGCTCCAGCTACAGTAAAGGGCATGTTAAAGCTGACAGCGGTCCCGTTTTTATATTCCCGGGAACACATGTGGGGCAGCAGGAGACAGGATGTTGGATGAACACCAAGTTTCAGCCTTTATCTCAAACAGTCAAACACTGTGAAGCAGGTAGTGACAGTCACTTCCAATTCATAACAAGCGAGAAGCAGCTGAGTCACTGCCATAAAGCAAGAAATTCAGATTTACATAATCATCAGACTAAGCCAATTAATGTTTACACTAATTAAATTCTCAAGGCAATGTCTCTGAGGCATCACATCATTAGCTGGCTTTAGTGAATGATAAATACAATGTGCATTCCAGCGCACTCCAGGCCTCGAGGAGAGTCAGCTGATGCGGTCCAACCAATCAGATGAGCGAAGTTTAATTAAAGTGTCAGCTCTTATTTCCAGCCCATAACTTCAACTTGACCTCACCAGAGTGGGGCTAACCTTCATACCTTATCCTGCCATCCCCCGGCTCCTGGATCAGTACTGTAATGACTAGCGCTGGAACAGTTGTAGGATTTTATAAACTGAGATGATCTGGTTTTAAAATCTGATTGGCTGAGCCATATTTAGAGTCCTTGTAAATGGACCTGTATGCATGCATATGACTTCAAATTCTGTACTAATGCAGCAAAGCATTTTATGAGAATTCTTTGATAGTAATGTTATGTTTTAGTTTGTTAAAAATTCCAAAATAATCTAAAATTATGAACCAAATGAAGAAATACAGTTTTTAAAGTGTGTGAAAGACATCTATGTATTGTTTTTCGAGAGTTATTTAAACAGCATGGTAACCAGGTAGCCTCAGCCTGCCCTGTCTCGTAATACCACTTTGTACATCAGGAGGCGATAGTGAGTCACTGAGTTGAATCAGTCTAATATGAGGGGATTATTATTCCCCTCTTGGCAAGCGACCATTTTAACAACCTACCGCTACCCACTCTCATCAAGAATCCACATTCAGCAGCAAAAAATAGATGTGATACACTTAGAAGCAAAAATGAGAGTTACTTGCTGGCATTGCTACCCACCGACTGTTTTAATATCTGAAAAAATCATTTTTGACTTTCATTTAGCAGTTAAGCCACACAAGTGTAGAACCACAAAGAGTATATAGATGTTCTGTACACACTTTTAAAAGGTTTTATATAACGTATTCTGGAAACTACATTTACAGTATATGAATCAAACAAGGGGAATGTTTATAGAAAAAGCTTGATCAAAGAAAGCTGCCCTTTAAGATGCTAATGCTAATGCTAAAGCTAAAACTAACTGAAACTAGTAGAGGAGATGTTTACTTCATTAGTTAATGAGCTGAACTGTTGTGGCTGATCCGGTCCAAAGGGCTATAGTTTGGGTTATCTGGTTAAATGGGGTTAAGGTGTAACACAGCACATCTAATAGCTTATTCCTTGGTTTATAACACACAGCCCCCCTCCTTGGGACAGACAGAGCAAGTGTCAGAGTTGATCCTAGATCAGTTAGCTGCTGGCCCAGAGCCTGCAGTGTTTCCTCTCCGCTGCCAACAGCCAGCAGCCAGCGACGCAGTCAAGCATGAGAGCCATTTTAATTGGTCATCATGTGATGCAGCAGGGCCTGCTTGTCCATCGACGCTAGCATCTTCTCCGCTGCCCCCTGGCTTTTAGAGAGCTGCGAAAGGTCACCCTTTGTTCATTGCCGGTTGTGTGCTTTGTTCCCCCAACAGTTGACACCCTGAGTCAGTGTCAAATCAGTGGAAGAAGACTGTTGCTTCCAAAAGAACCTCCATCACAGACGCGAACAAATCTAAAAATACATTTATGTGTGTGTGTGTGTGTGCGTGTGTGTGTGAGTGTGTGCGTGTGCGTGCGTGTGTGTGTGTATATGTGTGTGTGTGTGATTTTAAAAGGACCCTAACTGCTGTGACTATACAATGATTTAGAGAATGACTTGTATAAATCAAAAGGAAATGTTCATTATGAAAACCTTTAAGCAAGTAGGCAAATGTTATGCCCTAGCTGAGGTTACAATAGTTGCACCCAGAAGGATGTGCTGGACTGCAATGCTAATGGGAAGGAAGACAAAGATTACCAGGAATAATAAATAATGATACATTTAGTCTGATATGATATTTATTGAGCTACACTTACAGAAGTATTTCAGTATGGAGTCGATCCACCTTATTTGGTACCACAACATGCCAGATGTCTCGGTATGGAGTTATAGAGGTTACTAATGGAGTCCTGTAATAATCCATCCCATGCAGCTTGTATATCTTACACAGTTCCTGCAGATGTTGCAGAAGGGGTAGAGGTGGAGCGACACCAGGCCTTTTGGACATGTGACAACAAACCATTTATCTTGGTGCTGACCATGGCACGTGCATGTAGTCCTACGTCATGCAGTCATCTGCCTACGGTGCTGGGACTAACATGGGGGCATCGCTGCTGGCTCAGTGTCTACAGTTGTGACTGTTGGGTCAGTAAGGTACAATGATATGGCCTGTCCTTGTTTACATCACATGTGCAGCTAAGCGTGAAACTTGAATCATTCGCATGTCTCACAATGACAAACCTACCCACCCAGTTTCAGTCCTGTTGGTTGATTCCTCATGGGAGCAAAGGTTTCTATGCATCATGAAAGTGTTCTTTAGATTACTGAATAGCCTGTATAGCACTGTCAACTTATAACAATAGAAGAAATCTTTTCTATGATGGGTTCTTAGAGTGTTCTTGTTTCTGTATAGAACTGTGTCCTTTACCAAAGAACCTTTGAAGAAGCATTTTTGTAAAGTTTTTCCTCCAGGGTAACAAATGGGAACACAATGGAGTGCAAATAAATGCAAATGAGAGTCCAGAGTAGGTTCTTGATCTTTTCTCTTCTTTGCCATCTTGTTAGGTACTAGCTGGACGAGTTTGTTGTCTGCCTTGCAGTGTGATCCATCTGCACACTGATCTTCAGGGTTAAAGATCAGTCAATTAGCATTTATACATTAATTCCAGTGTTTAAACCATTCGTTGTTAAATTGTGCCAGAACTGGGTGTTAGAACTCTCAGCAAAGCCCTGTGTTACTGCAGAAGAGGGTTATTATACCTGAAAATCTAATTGAGCTGTTTTGGCTTTTTACTTTGTAGTATGCCTATTTGAGAAAGCACCTCCAACCTCCAATTTGTTCATATCCTTGTCTGAGCACATCGTTTTTGAAAGATCTAAGGCCGTTCATTCTGCTAGCCAAGTCTTTTAAAGTTTGAAACATAAACTTTGTCATGCGCAGAACATATTTAGGCTTTCCGATTGGGACTGTAATCAGATGCAGGCATTTATACACAGTTGAGTCACATTATTATGACCACTTCCTACGTTTGACGCAGGCAGTCTGTAGCTCATGAAGAAACATTTTTGTGGCACTCTCTGGACCCACTCACCATGAGAAAGGCACAGGTATGATTTACATGCAGATCGTGTACACCCATATATGCTGATTGTCTCATCTGGAGCGGATGGGATCTTCCAACATGTCACTCACATTGGTTGGAAGAGAATAACCAAAACCTCCAAATACTACCCTGGCCCCCTAATTCCCCAGACTTGATCCCAGTTGAGCATCTGTGGGATCACCTCGATCATCGTGTTCGCTCTATGGATCCTCACCCATACACCCTCCAGTAGCTGTGGGATACACTGTAGTCATCATGGCTCCAGATACCTGTGATAACCTACCATGACCTTAATAAGGCACTGCCAGCCTGTCTAGCTGGTGTGCATGCCATGCCGCCAGTTACTTTGGATAGTTACTATTTGGTCATAATAATGTGACTTGAGTTTGTATGACGATTATTCTTCTACTCATCTGATTATTTACAGGACTATCCACCATGTTCAATCAAATAGAAATTGTATTTAAAATGGCCTCAGTCGGACTGGTCTTTTCTGATTGGGGTGTATAGATGAATGTATGCTTTACAAACGGAGCTATTAGTTGGTTAATAACTGATTATCAAGCTGCATGTAAACATGGTTACACGTTCTCTAACAGTTAAGATGATCTTAACACTAAGATGCTTTCGGGAACCTGAATCATTGCTAGCTGCATTAGCCTGATAGCCTTTTTTGACATTTTTAACCAGCGGCACCAGTCAACTCGGTTACTCCTACCAGCCATTATTGCAGCTGATTGTGGCAGTGAAGCAGCGACCAAATCACATTCGGAATGACTGGAGAGAAATCTGACTTGGAGAGGCGTGAATCTTCAGAACCACACAGAATTTCTTTGCAGGGATTTAGTGGAGCAGATAGTGGAAGTCAAGCTGAAGACAAAACACAAAGCCCAAGGACACATAATTCTGCCTTTTGCTGTGTGTTGGGTAGTTAGATTTTAGTCCTGCTTTTGGTTAGGTATTATTGACAAATCTGAGACAGTGACAGTATTTCAGTATGACGCGAGTATGTGCCATAATCATAAACTTCATGTGGTGCGTCATACCTGGCCATATCTGTGCCATATCTGTGTTTGTTCAGTTCATGGCACACACACACACACACACACACACACACACGGTCTACCCCTCTGATGTGCTGGCACACTTTGAAGGACACCCGGTGGCAGTGGCTGGCCAGCATGACCCACTTTCTGCCGGGATTACTGCGTAGGCCTTGAAGCGGTTTTTGCCACTCGCCCTCAGCAGACACTCCACCGCAGGCACATGAATATGAGTGCGGTAGACAAAGCACCTTAAGACGCAAGAAGAATCCAAATATAGAAAGAAAGCAGCCTTCAGTTTATAACCTTCATGCGGAGCATGTTACAGTGTGCTCAGGAGGAGGTCCAACAAAGGATCCATCTGTGGCTGTCATCTTGCACAGGTCATCATGTCCTATTTATGTTCCAGGTCATATTAAGCATGATGTAGCTACACCATACCACATGAGTGGAGCGGGACTTGTTTATAGACCAGGAATCATGGTACAGACCACCTTAAACTCCAGCTGTGTTTCTGCTACTATACACACGCACAGCCTTGCCTTTATACGAGATCAGTAGTTTCTAAAATCTGCATCTTCATCAAAAAATGACCAATCTGCTACGAACAATGCTAATGTTAGCCTATGTACTGTAAATTAGCAACATGTTAATGTTTCACTGCCCACCTGCAACTAAATTTTTCATACCCTGGTTTCCTTTCCAAATTCCTGGATCTGGAGACTGATGTTTTCTTCCTATTGGAATTTTTTATGCTGGAATAACCTTAAATAGGGGACCAGTTATACTACACCCTTGTGCCAGAACAGGCATCTGACTCTAAATACTGCTTCATTTAAGATGCAAGAGAAAAAAAGAATATGAAGCCAGCCTAGGACTGTGGTACTTGGGGGGGTGGTTCACTGGTTTAACCCTCAAATTCCTACATCAATGTTACATCCAGTGTATGTGCTTGGGTGTAACAGTTACAGTTTGTATGATTATATGCACAAGCTTGTTCATTAACTTGCAGTTAGTGGCCCAAACCACTACCAAACGACCAGGAATTCTCCTGACTCTGATTACCCACTCCGGCATTCCCATACCATCAAAGACACAGCATTCTTTCTGTAATATTTGATCTGACTGTTATGAATGTACCCACCTCTCAAACATCTGCAAAAGCTAGCTTATAGACCCTCCCTGATACTGTGTTTCACTTGTGGATTGAAAATGTGTTATGATATCTGGTTCAGGTTGGCTGTAAGTACTTTTTGGAATATAGCTGGAGTTGCAGTAACTAAGTAAGCACTTCTGTTCAAATTTTCATCATTGATACATTTTTGAGCATTCTGTTTTATCCAGTGGAAAAGACCTGTTGATGTTTTTTCGTAACTACAGAGGCATTTGCTTGTATTCTCTGTAGCCCAATTTAAATACTGACTACCTTAAATGTATGACAAAATATGTGTTGATGGCTGTAAACTAATGAGAATGGCAATGACACATCACGTTGACTAAAGGCAGCTAACTGGGTAGACGGGGAAACAGAGAATAGGTCAGGAACATGTGTAAATACTTTGTATGTGTAAGCAGAAATAATTATGTGTGGAAGATCTTTGGTGTGTCCGTAGTGTATAAGTAGAAGCAGAAACTTCCAAACTGACCCATCCTAACTGATCACAAACACTGTGTTGATATTTATTCACATACAGTACAATTCAAACGTCTTAGGCAGTAAAGAAAACAGTAGAGCATGATGGTAAATGTGTCCTTCATGTAAAACACTCTGTAATGGTAGAATACATACAAATAATCATAAATAAACCGTGACTGTCCTCTAAAAAGGCTTATGTGTTTTTGTGAAAGGTGAGGAAAATGTTTAGAAGAATGGCGTTAGAAGAACGCAGGTTTGTTTCTCGCTCTTCACATCAGACATTGTATTTATTTGTTGAACCTCATCAGGATTAATTAGTTAGTCAAAGCAAGTATTGAGTGTTAACTGTAAATGAGGTATTGTTTGTAGTTATCATGTAATAACCAATCTGGCTATCAGTCTTTCATTAAACTAAATCAGGAGTGCTGATGAATGATTTAACAAATTCATACAATGAATGGCATGCAATGAAAAGGGCATTGAGGAGAAATCTGGAGCCACTGCTTTTTTCCTCTAACGAGGTCACACATAGTCACATGGTGTTTTCAGGCAGAAACGTTTTATGGCCAAACAAATGATTTTGAGAGTTTTGCATAGTGTTGTAGATATACTGCTTTTCCTGTTTTAAACTGTGAGGCCTAAACTGTGAGTCAGGAACAAAATAACAATCTTCTCATATTAACAGGGCTTAGAACGAGCCTGCAGATTGGCCTTCACAAACTCCGATATTCTCCTAATGCAGTGATGCAGTATTACAGTATTATCTAACTGTGGTGTTATTATCTTTTGATAAGCCCTGAACATAATGTTACAAAGTCCCTTTAGGTTCCACTGCATTACCACATTAACCACAGGGTACCCATGCATAACGGCTCTGTAAAACTGCTAAGCTTGGATGTACAGCTGTAGCTGGGGTAGAACGTTTATATTTTGTGGCAGTTCTTCTAACTTTGAAAAGGTTCATCCCGTACGTCTTATTGACCAAGCTGTCATTTTTTATTTTATTTTTTTATTTTTATTTTTTTTAACGGCTGAACACTGAAAGATCCTTTAGGGTGTCAAAAGTGGTTATACTGTGGCAGCACACAGACCTTTTGGATGGCTATATTTTCAAGAGTGCACTGTGAATATGTATGTACTGTACAGTTTTTGACCTCTGAGTTAAAGTTTGATTTAAAATCCATTTATCTGGGTAACTAGTGCTGTTACAATTATTCCATAATCACCTAATCACAGGTATTTGAGATGATTGCAATCATTTTCTGCCATCATTGATCTCACAGTCATAATGCAGCTTTGGTGTTAGAATAAGAAAATATAGGAGAAACAAAGTGCCTCAAACGAAGGTTTTTTTAATGAACTCAGCAGCAGTAAGAACCATTCCCAGCAGCCCTGAAGAGCCGGGATAGTAAACAGGTTGCTTCTAGCCGTCAATGGACAACTAACCAGCCTAACAGCCCCACAGCCCAGTGCAGATTGGCCCATGTTACACATTTACATGTCTGATATGAACCAGCCAATAGCAGCTTGCTACAATATTATGCCGCATCAAGCAATTTTAATCGGTTGAGTTGGGCTGAGACAAAATGCTTTCACTGAGACTTCTTTAATACCTGCGTAGTGCCCTCACATGTTTAGAAGGCAGCACTAAAGTAATGTTAGTTAGCTCATAGCTCATAGCTGTAACTATGCCCGGGATACATCATTACATTACAGTTTACCACAGCATATTTGTTCATCTGAGAACTGGGGAATGAGTGAAGTGTTACTCGTTTCTCAAATCGAAGCCAACAGAGGAGAGTGGGTAAGATTTCAGTTGGTGAGTGAGAGAGTTCCTTATGAAAGCAGATAACGGCATTAGCAGAAGAATTCCTAAAGCAAACATTTCGTTGCCATTAAAACCAGCATCAGCACCATTACGGCGAATGCCACCAAATGCTGGAGTCGTCAGCTAACATGGGGAAACAAAAACAAGGGGGTATGCACCCTGAATGAAACTATACCAAGGCTGATATGTTGATACCAATGCCAGTACACATCCAGTACAGTTCTACAGTGTAAACCTGTAAAAAGATGGACGTAATTATAATGCAAGTTTTTGCATAAGCCTCAGAAACCGAAGAAAACCTTCAAATGATCTGCCATTACAGGGCGTTCAATAAGTCCTGTCTGGGTGTCAGTGCCAGTGAGTTTGAGCAGCAGAGGAAGAGGGCAGAATGAAAAGTAGTTCCTGTCCTACACCTTTATTTACTATGACCCCTTTTCTTCACAGTCAGTTTAATAATGCTGACATATCTGGGTTTACTGCTATAAGAAAGCTTGTGGTACTGACTGTCATATGAGGATTTGTTCTCAGGGTATATCAAGGTATGTCAGCCTATTCCCAGTTGGTATTCCTATAGCTGTAGCTCGTGGTTTGTGTTTTTACCTGTATTAGATGTCCTCTATCTCCTCCCTCAGCTGCTGACTATGGGACCATTATTTAATGGATATATTTATGCTTGGAGGAATATTCCTAACCCAGTAGTAAGACTGAGGTGTTAATCCAACAACTGGTACACTAATAACAGCACAGCATTCACTAACACACACTGCCATATCAGCATCACTGCTCTGCTGAGAACAGTCCACCCACCTAAGGGATGTCTGCTCGGTGGCTCCACTGACGTATGAGGTAGTGATAGTGATAGGCTGCAGTCTGTATATGTACACCTACTGAGTGCACCTATATGGTAGCTGCTGATAAATGAGAATGAGTGTAAGTAAATGTAGCTAATAATGAACTGGCTATTCAGTTCCATTGATTTGATGTTAGACTCCAACTGCACCATTCTGGGGTACAGAGACAATACACAAACAAACATGTTACTGTGTGTACTGCTTGCGTAGGACTAACACCTAGAAGAGTATCAGATGGTTTGGGTGATGACAGACACATATCTTGTCTCCTGTTGCGTCATTCTATACCACGTTTACAACCAGTCTATGCCTAACTGGAGCAACTGGTTGTAATTCATCCTGAGGCATCAACATGTCTGGAAATACATACAAAATTTATGAGTTACTGACGTTACTGACCCCCAGTCCCCATAGGCACTTTACATGTTCCAGAGCAGTATTTTCTCCTTCTACACCTGGCAACCCCACAGCACTGCAGGGGTTTATCTCAGGGCCATTGTTAGGCCAGTTTTAGCCCCCCACTTAATGTTATTTAGGGCCCCCAAAAAAAATTTTGTTCTTCGTTATTCAGCTATGCTACTGCGTGTCCAATTTCATAATATGCTGAGGCAGGGAGTGTGAACTAGGGAAGGTGCTGTTGCTGCCACTGCTACCTTCATGGCGCTACCAGAGATTTACCAACATAACATAGGTGGACACAGCAATCCTCTGGTGTTCAGCCTTCAGGAAAAACGTAACCCCTGCTTGACCCATCATAACAGACCTTGTGCGTTGCAAGCCTGTCAAATCAGACCCAGAGGCAGGGATCTGGGGGCTCTGGGGGCTGTTTCTCTGTGCACCACCGCTACAGAGGAGACAGAATTTTGGCTAAAAGCTTGCTAAGATAAACATTTATTTACTGGAACTACATCATATGCAGAGTGACAGAGTGAGTAACTGCAGAGTGAAAATACTCACATAGAGTGCAGATTTGTGACAAACTGTTAAATATTGCTGGCTTTTGACGGCTCGTCTAACTAGAGTTCAAAAAGAGGGACTGACATGTCCCTTCCCTGGATCTCCCCCAGTGGCCTTCCTTGGAATCAGCAGTTCCATTGCTAATTCATTTTATAGTCCCTCCCTCAGTTGAGACTTCAGCTTAGTGCCTGTTTGGCACTTCTTACTTTCAAGATTGACAGTCCATAGCAGCACTCTATCTATCTATCTATCTATCTATCTATCTATCTATCTATCTATCTATCTATCTATATATAAACTGTTTCCAGAATGATAGTATACATATCGTTTTTAACTAGGACAATGTCTAACAGGCAAAATCAGAACATGGGTATGGTATGCAGTGCTGTTAGCTGTTTCCAGCTAGGAAATCAATAGACTCAAATCAATAAACCATGTTTTTCCCCACATGCCTTTTCTCTTATTGCACTTCTTGTCTGTTATCATGCTCAGAGAAGCCTGCATAACAGCCTACCACTATTTTGACCTGCAGTTACACTTTTCATTTATTTAACTATTTAACATTATGGCTTTTGCAAACTTTCCTCCACATTACAGAATTACAGAGATCGGACTAGTTCTTAACCTGGAAGACTGCCCACTCAGTTGTTGCAAAATTGTTGCTGGCTTGCAATCACATATGGCCCTGACCTAGCCAATTGCTGTAAGAGACTCAATTTGGTCTATATGCCTGAAAGCAGCAATTTAGACAAGCTTCTATAGGTGGTCTGTTCGCTGTGACTTTATCAGCAGAGATCCTGGCAATCTTTTAAAGGTCAAACGTACACTTGTATACTTAATGCCTAAATAACGTCTGGTTATATTTTTCTTAAAGGCCCTGGACGTTGCTCTAAATGTTTTCAATCTTATAAAGTTCTTCTGCTTCTACCAAGTCCTCCAAAAAGTCATATTGGCAGTACCTTTACTTTTAGGGAAGCATCTGGAGAAAATGACCAAGAAGGAGAAATCTATTAATCTGATGTATTAATCACAGTCTTTAAAATCTCATGTACAGTGTTAATAATATGTGGTGCATGTCAGGCAGGGTCATTGGGTTTGTTTGCCAGGTATCACAACACACATAGAAACTGAGAAACACCTAATTGATTTGTATCACTATGAAACCAGGGGATTAACAGGACATATCAGGAGCACAGTGGGAGAAAGAATTCATAAACAGAGAGACTTCAGGAAAAGCTGGGAGTGTTGTCAGGTTGTGGTTGTGTTTATGTGAACCCTAGATTCTAGTTGACTGGTATTGATTTGTATCGCCATAGATTTGGCAGGAGTGTTGGATTAGGTAGGGTGTTGAATGCATGACTGTCAGGAATAGGATATAAGCCAGAGCAATGACATTGCAGGACAGACACATTTGGAAATTAGACTTGCCGGGTTGTCCGACCCACTTTCTTTACAAGGTTTAACAATTCACCATAGTTTAATTACAAAATCCTGCCAGTTGCATTATAAAGTGTGCAGCTATATGGTTTTCTTAATGGCATGTATGCATTTTGCTGTGTTCACTACTGGGTGATTCCATCACCAGGCAGAAGAATTCATGTATTGGCTCCAGCAGGAATTCAGACAAGTTTTTGAGTATGTATGTAGGTATGTGTATACTACTTTTACACAGGGTAACTGAATATAGACGCTGGATTTCAGTGTGCTAAATATGCTGTCACAATACTTGTAGTCCTAACCCTGAGAGTATGTTAGCTAATGTTAGCATTAGCCATTCAAATATAGAACATAAGGTATACATATGCATGTAGGTAAGGGTGAGTTCAATGTGTGTGTGTGTGCCAAATGTTTTTAGTGGGCGGCAAGGCCTGGGCTGTAAGCAGGTCAGTTTAGTACCCAGACTCCACGTGGTTTGGCATTGTGTTGCTGAAATAAGACCTTCTCCAAATTCTGAATATATCGCTCAGCATTAATGGTGCTCGCTTAGACATGCAAGTCACTTAAGCCTTGAGCACTAATGCACCTCCATACTATCATGGATGCTGGCGGTTGAACAGTGGACTAATAACAAGCTAGATGATCCCTCTCCACTTTAGCCTGGAAGACGTGGCTTCCATAAATTCCAAAAAGAAATTCAAATCTAAATTCATTGGCCCTCCTGACACATTCCCACTTCACCTTAGTCCATCTTAAATGAGCTCAGGTCCAGAGAAGTTCCTGGATCTGTTTAAATATGGTATTTCTTTGCGATGCAGAGTTTTAACTTGTATTTGTGAATGTATTCCTAAACCCATGCAGTGATTTCCTCTACAGAATTGTATCTATTTAAATGCTGCCTGAGGGCCTGAAGATATCCGACACTGGTTTTCAGACTTGTTTAGATATTTGCCAAGATTCTCAGAAACTTTCAACATTATCATGAACTTCACAGCCAACACAGACATTCACAGAGAGTTGAGCCTTTTGCTGCTTTTGTCCCAATTTTTTGGAGAAGTATTGCTGGCATTAAATTCAAATGGGGCATATATTAATTAAAAACAACAATATTAATAGCTGCATATTAATAAATAAATATTTATCATTAAAAGGTCTAGGCACACATTCACTCTAGATCTAAGATTTCCCATTCTTGGATTACAGTGTCATTGTAGCTCCTCACCTCGGGGCCACTATTATCTCTGATCAGCATTAAAGGATGACTCATACCAACACCCGCGACGCAGCCTAATAGATGGATAACTCTTCTGCTAAGCCATGCCATGACTCCGATCACCTGCCATCCCCTGTCCAGCTGGCTGAGGAACTACCGCCCCTCAACCCTTGCTTGCCCCTCGCTGTGCCCTACATCTCCCCCCCTCTTCCCATCGCTTGGCTCAGTTATGCTGGGCCTGAAATGACAGGCTTTGACTCCCCACGCGCTGCTTTTATCCATCCTCCTTCCTTCCTTCCTTCCTTCCTCCCAGAACATTTGCTGTGATGTGTGAGAGATTCATCCTTTCAGACAAGGACTGCAGGGCACAGGCGCTATGCACAAGGGAGGTGGAGGGGCAATTGAGGGGTTGTCAGAGAGAGAGAGAGAAAGAGAGAAAGAGAGAGAGAGAGAGAGAGAGAGAGAGAGAGAGAGAGAGAGAGAGAGAGACAGAGAGAGAGAGAGAGAGAGAGAGAGAGAGAGAGAAAGAGAGAGAGACAGAGAGAGAGAGAGAGAGAGAGAGAGAGAGAGAGAGAGAGGGAACACTTTCTGTCACACACCAAGCAGATTCCCCATCTCGTTAAATGGCCAGTATGTATGATTAAACAACAATGTAAGCAGCAGGTATTTTAGATTGGTGCAATTAGCTTCAGAATCGCTTACATGGCATAAGCTATCCAGACCTTTTCTCTTGTTTTCAGTGTTGTAGTTTGAAGAGTTGATCTTGCAAACTTGCAAAACACCTGGGAGAGACCCTGTTGCTTAAGCCTAGAAGTTGTTTTCTTCTTAGAGCCCATGTCCACATACCAACCTTTAGAGGAGGTAATTATCACAGGGTAATTTAATACCAGTCATTTTTGTTTGTTAAAACTCACCATAGCTCATTTACCAAGTGTAGAAATTCTTTCAACAGCCAAATCTTTCTATCAGTACCAGGTTTTAGGTTTGTAGGTAAAAAAAGGTTTATTATAATTTGATTTGAATAGAAATGTGTTATAGTGCAGTCAGCCTTGTTTTGCTACAGTGCTACTTATTAGGTATGTGACAGGCAACTTATTTGAATTTAGTTTTAGTCTCTTGGCTAAAATAGTTTATCTAAAAAATGTAGAAAGTATTTTAGTCATATTTTAGTGATTTAATTACTGCTAGTTTAAGTCTAGTTTAAGTTGCTGAAAACTACAAACACTTTAGTCTAGTTTAGAGTTTTTAGGACAACCAAACTGTTGATTATAGAGAAGAAGGAGGAATCTGAAAGCAGTAGAACAGGAACAGAAGCTAAATCCTTTTAAAGATAGATGGCAGACTGTGATTGGCCAGTGGAATGAAAGAGTTGTGTTGCATTAAAGTCTTCCTGGCCAAACATCTATACCAATTCTGCTCCTCCCCCTCCAACACCTCAAGGAGGACATTAGGGCTCAGGGACAAGATTTGGGAGAGCAGTATAAAGCAACTTCATTTTTTATAAAGTCTCCATGTAAATTATTGTTGTTATTGTTGTTGTTGTTGTTATTTCAGACTTTATACATGATACAAATGTTTTTGTGGCAGCATCAGCAGATATGTACACGTAAATATCATCTGCTGCATCGACCAACAGTTTCCATATGGGTACACCTCCAATTTCACAGGTATTTGCCGTTAAACTCTGATTATTTAAATGGATTGTGTTAGGAAGTTCAGTATTCCACAGAGTGGATGGGTGGCAGAACAAAACACAAGGAAACATATCAACAGCAGGGAGGTATGGAGTGAACTGCTGCTCTGTCTCGCAGCCATGTGTGACCTTTGAACATTTATCAACCCAGAGTAATTCCCCTCACAATACGACAGCTGCCTGTGGCAGAGAGAAAGAGAGAGACCAAGAGAGAGAGAGAGAGATACAATGTTGAAAGAGAAAGATAGACAGATTTATACTGTGTTTATTATTCGGTTCTGTGGCAGTTTCCTAAATTCAGCACCAATAAAAATATATTTAATTCAGTTCATATATTAAGTCAGTATAAACTGAGCTTCCGCATTACGAGAATTCAGACCGTAGCTATTTACGAGGATTTTGTTATGATGCATTTAAACCCAAAGTATTAAACATCTTAGAACATATCCAAAATCATCAGTTACAACTTTCTATTGGGATGCGTCTATTCTAAACCCCAACCGCAACATTTTGATGCTGTAAATTTTTTTGTTTAATTTTTTTATTTTTATGTCACTTCAAAAAATCCCATTTTCATGTCACTACCGAAACACAAAAAGGCTTGGGTTTGTAGGTGGAGCCTTAAGCCACACCCCTGCATTTTACAGCAGTACGTGAGGCTGCACCCCTCTTTCACAATCTAGCTGTATGGTGAGCAGTTAGATCCCATTACCGAAACACATATTTTCAGTTTTTTTGTGTTTTAACAAAACAGTTTGATTGTAGATGTGAACACCTGTTTTTGCTAGTCATGTACTGACTAGTGTTTCTGAGCTCTGCTCAGGGTTAGGCAAAATCACACCTCCTGAAACAATCACTACTGAAAATTTGGAGAAAGTGTATATATTTGTGATGCTGAACTGTTCTATACCCAGCTGTGCCACCAAAAACCCCAGCAGCACAGGCTGGTATGGCAGGCAGTAGGCATGACAGGTGCATCACTTCAGCTGCCTCTCCTCTTATGATGATGCACCTATCACTCTGGAACAGGGTAAATCTGGACTCATCAGACCACATGACCTTCCTCCATTGCTCCAGAGTTTAATCTTTATGCTCCCTAGCCAGTTGAAGCTGTTTCTGAGTTCCCTCTGCGCAGTACGTGTGGAAATTCAAGATTTTTTCCCGACCACATTCTTTCCTGGAAGATGATGTTTCCCTACTGTCCCTCCACATCTTAACAATGCGCTGGACAGCTCCTAACCTGATTTCAGTGGTTTCAGCAAGCTCCTTAGATGTTTTCTCCGCTTGATGTATGAAGTAATTTGACCCTTCTGAATCAGATTAACATCTTTTCAACGACCACAGGAAGTGTCTTTCAACATGGTTGTTTAACAAATGAGAAGCTACTCACTGCATCGGTAAGGGTTAAATAACTTGTTGCCAGCTGAAACAGAATCACCCATGCAGTAATTATCCAATAGGAGGCTCTTACCTATTTGCTTAGTTTAATCCAGGTGGTGACCTTTTTTGGTCAGGCAGTGTATATATATAATGTGTATATATAATTTCCCACCATCTACTACCATTGCCTACCTAATACAGCTGAAACTGAATTTATTAACCACCGTATTCTGTTTTTATTAGGCTTAAACATGCTGTGGAATTAAGGTTGTGTGTTCTTAGCCTTTGTCTGAGGTTTATTCTGTCATGTTTTAATCTGTCCTCGAACAGAAGCTGATGGGATGTCCTGGCTTAAATAGATCAGCAGTGCTTTGAAAGTGCTTTCATATTTCTTCATTTGTAAATGTTGTTTTAGACAGTAGAGTGATTGATAACAAAAGGCATGGAGATGGAGTGGGGTGGACTTTCCAGACACACAAACATCAACGTCTTTTTCCTGAGAGCCTCTGATTGGTCTTTTGATCTTGCCATTATATTGACACACATCTCGTTCATGAAGACCAAACCAGACCACAGGTTTCTGATGATTACAGAAGGCCATGTCGTTTTGGTTACTCTGTAATGATAGTCTAATCGGTCACACCTGTTTTGGTGCATGTGATTCTAGACACTTGATGTAATAATAAAGGCAGGGCTGTGCTAACCATTTCCACAAGGAAATTGCATTTCTGTAAATCAGGGGGCAACTGAATCCGGCACAATCCTACTTGGGATCCCTGCTCATTAATTTAGGGAGTTGAATTAGAACCAGAGTTCTTGATAATCCTAACGAACTAAAATAGGGGCTCTTTGAAGGATGTTTAATGAAGACGAAGGTTTTCTATATATATATAAAAATATATCAAAGAACTATTCATGCATGTATTAAATATATATATATATATATATATATATATATATATATATATATATATATATATATATATATATATATATTTAATACATGCATAAATAGTTCTTTGATTGGTAAAGGTTCTTTATACTATATAGACCCTTTTTGCTAAGAAAGTTCAAAAGTTCATAACGGAATGATTTTCGCTAATATAAGACTAGATTTGTTGCAGATATAATGATCGTAATATCGTATGGATTTTAAACAATGTAGCTGTGAAAATGAATAAGGTCTTGATTGTGAACTGTGCTCTAGATGATTCCATAATAATTTACAAATGAACAATTTTCATAATTTACTCATAACAAAGTGAATGTCCAGAATACCTCCTTATTGAAAAGTGGTTAGCAAATCTTCTAATCAAATAGCCATTCATAAAAACATACGACCAGATAATTAAAGTTATTTTTTTTTTGTATTTATATGAAACAATTAAAAACCTATTATAATATTATCATCATCTTTTTCATTATGTCATAACGTTCTGTTTTTTATTATTCTGACTATCCATTGGATGCTGCATAGCTTCAATTCTATGTAGAACTTCAGTCCAAAGAGCTATTTCAGGCTGCACCGAACCATTTAAATACAGAAAGGTATTTTGTTCTTTTTTGAACAGTAGTGGAAACAGAATTTCAGTTTTTCAGTTAAATCACTTCATGATCTTTTTGAAAGACGTGTAATAAAGCACATGCAGGCATGCAAACATATTTAAAAATGTACCTTTAATTTGGGTTTGAATATATAACCAGTTTTTTAGGCGGTGATCTGCTGACACCCTTATGATTCTGATGTCATTGTTTCTGCCTACAGTTGCAAGAAATACTAAGTGAAGCTCTTTGGAATCACATGGAATTGTTATCAGTCACAGCTGTAGACAAACCCAGTCTAACTAACCTAATAACACACAAATCGTTGTACTTGTCATGTCTTTTATTGAGCACACTGAGTAACATCTACAATGCAGGGTAGACAAACCATACATTTAATAACCTATAGATCGCTCTTTAGCAGCATCATCCCCACCAAACACTTCCTGTAGCTGCAAATAAGTTTTGCACCATGTTGAGGAGGTATTCCAAACCATTCCTTCCTTGTGTTTTAGTTCAGTTGTTGCATCACCCAGTGTCTCTTCAGCTGGAGGTCCGCTGCCTTACATTTGACTGTAATATATTTACAGTATATTAATACGCTGATAAACCTTTCATTGTTTCTTCAATGATTATAAGGCATCCAGGCCTTGAGGCAGCAAACCATGATGCTCCCTCCACGACGATTCACAGTTGAGACGTGGTTTCCAAAACGTAGTGTTGTGCGTTTGTTCCATCTAAGAAGATTTTCTCAGAAACGTGGATCTGAATATTCCATCCCTCAAATTGGCCAACCCCTACGCTGAAGCATCTAACCTCATGTCTCTTAATCAGTGGCATATCAAATTGAGAGACAACAAGAGGCAGGGTAATTAAAAGGTCCTGCTCATACCGGCTTATTCACCTGAGGCGCCCCAGTGTGGAGAGCAGCTGTGGCAACGCTGCAAAGGGCACTTCAAGTAATCGCTGCAAATCCCTGTGGATTAAGGCCTGCTTAAACAATGGGGATGATGAAACTGTGCAGAGGGCAACGCCATGCCTTTTTAATACCAGCCTAGAACACATTCATCAAACGATGACAGATGCAGGGCAGGCTGATGTACTTGTGAATCAACAGGTGTGCGCTATTGACTTTACCTACTCATAGAAATAATGTCACTAGCAGATCCAGTGTTTACACTAATGTTATTCAAACTCAGGATATCCGGCCCCAGGTTGTTTACTCTATTGTAATTTGGGTGCAAAATGTGGAGAAGGGAGGAGAGAAAG
Source organism: Prochilodus magdalenae (assembly GCA_024036415.1). Classification (NCBI taxonomy): domain Eukaryota; kingdom Metazoa; phylum Chordata; class Actinopteri; order Characiformes; family Prochilodontidae; genus Prochilodus; species Prochilodus magdalenae. The sequence goes on along the minus strand of JAMWET010006891.1, from coordinate 196,183 downwards.
AGAAATATATGCCACAGTAAATAAATAAATAAATAAATAAATAAATAAACACAATTAAATATTTGATATTTAAGACATTCATTTAAATAGTAAAAAGTTAAATACATGCAAAGTCATCGTTTATAAGGTACTATCAGGAGGTGACTGTCCCAGACCCTTAACCTCTAAATTTACACTTTAAAATAAATTACCTGTTTTTGTTAAATATAATTTTGAAAGATTTAGATTCATCAAGAGTTTATGACTTTTCAAATAAAACAAGCCTTCATCCCTGCATCCCTGTTCCTCAAGGCCATGGTGAGTAGTTACATGCCATTCTTTTTAAGTAAATGTGTCTCAAAATCTGAAAATGAGTGTAACAATGAACAATTGCTTTCTACTATTTTGTAACATTTAAAAAAATAAATAAAATCATGTGACTGTTTGTGTGTTTATGTGTATGTTGTTGGTCATGTACTAGATAGTGGTTTTAGGTTTTGCTCAAAAATGTTACTGCCAAAGAGATCACTACCTAAACATTAGGTACAGATTGGGTAGCAGTATGCTTGTTTTGGTCGTGACAGTACGAAGGTTCAGTCATGTATTTTAGAAATATACGCTTCACAAAACTATAAGGCAGAGCGAAACTTCATATCTCCGAAGTGATAGCTTTACAGGAGAAGGGAAAACCATAGTCAATGACAAGACTTTTCCCAAGTAAGTTTTGGATTTTAGACCATTTCTTCAAATGTTGGTCTATTCATTGTGACATTTTCACAAACCGTGAATCTACTTTCAAACCACAAAAAAAGGAAACTGAAAAATGTCAAAGATGTAAAGGTATTGTTGTGACAGCAGTGTGATATAGGCCGCTGTATGATTTTTCATTCTGTTAGAAAATGAATAAGCTCTGTAGTGACTGCCCTTTAATTTACCTCATATAAAAGCACTCCAGTCTGAAACTGCGGGAATGGGAGGGGGTCTGCTGCAGGCTATAAAGGCAGAACAGGTTGGTTTCTTTGATATCTCAGTAACAAAAAACTTAAAACAGGCTGTATGTGTGGCGTAGTTTCATATATGGACTGTATGTACTGAAAGTAAAGTGTACCTCTTTAATCTTTAGCAGTTATAGGACTCACTCAAGTTTTCATTAATTTCATCAGTTTTCCCCAGTGTAGAGCCTTAAATGCACGGTTACAGTTTATTCACGGTTTATTGTGACATGTACGAAGGTTATGGAAGGTTATACGAAACATTTAATTGTTTTACAATATGATAAACTCTCAAACTGTCAAATAAATATGAACTGCACACAAAACACTGTATAAAAGTGTCATATTTATGTGTGTTTTCTATAGAGGATTTGTTTACTTACTCTCAATTAGAACATCAATCAAACATGCTATTTGAGTGTTTTGCAAGATTGTATCTGGTACCTGTTTTGCAATGCAGTGCAATTTTGTTAAACTGTCAGTTACATGACCCAAACTATTTATCTAGTGTTTGAATTTGTGGTCAGCCCCCTTCATAAATTGGCACAGGCCACAAGACTTTCATACTAGTTGGTGTTTACTCCAAAGTTCGAGCTCAAGTGCATGGACACGTCATGTGCTATGCAACCAAAGCAAACACAGTCGTTTTGTCACCTAAATGAGGCCAGCAAATACAATCCACTCCAGCGCTTTATTCACGGATCAGTACCCATGACAGCTTTGCCAGGCGGACGCAAGTGCGGCAGAGTTTGCTTTGCACTACAAACACCTGGATCCTACTCGGCTTAATTACACTGATATGGGTGTTAGAGGCGTGTCATGGAGGGAATGAGCCAGGTCTACAAAAGTAATGGAATCAAATCTGGATTTAATTAGTTAAGTGCCAAAGCCTGCTTGTGTATTTCATCAATCAAGGATTCTCTATCCAGACTGCTGAGATATGGTTGTTCTAAAGAAGCCCAAAAGCTGTCATTCGCTATTTTTCATAAAAAAAATTCTGGGTAGAATTACAAATACAGAAAATGTAGGTTGAAGCTCATGCATAACAACTACAAGAATAAACCAGCTCATAATGATTATATGATTTCATTGTATCCCCTGTCACAATCACATAGCCCTAGCATGAGCCCCCATACCAAGCACAGACTATGCATACTGTGCATACGGCCCCCCTCCTTAAAATGAAAGCTAGCTGTACAGTCCTGCAGAGAGGAGACACAGCGAGAGCAAATGTGACATGTCATGTGCAGCACATTAAAGCAAATGACATCTCTAGTTAGCATTAGCGCATCCGCCTGCCGTCCCTGGCTGTGCTGGTGTGCAGCCAAAGAATTAATGCTCCATCAATCATTCAACAAAAAACTGGCCTGCCTGGCCTGTAGTTCCAGTCGTCTCCTTTTTTTAGGCTCCTTTGTATCAATGTTTAATTAGCGTCCACCGGGCCTATGAAAGCTAGCCTGTATGAATGTGCATGGGTTTGCTAATCATCAAGGCGGATGCAGCAGCGTCATGCTGGCTTCTTGAGCATGTACAATCATACACACTAACAGCCATGGGTGTGGACCCCACTCCGACAGAGACATGTCTGACATATACATATCATATTCGGTATTCGCTAGTATGTGCAGACTGACCACAATCAACAGCATACTGATCCTGTACATCATACGTCACCCCTTGATGTCCCCCATCACCTGTATCGGACATTCAGTCTAGTGCACCATCAGTACACTCAGGTGCAGAGTACACAGGTGCCAAGAGGAGCTTTCAACCAGTGGAACATTTTAAAGAACCTCTATATAATATAGTTTCTATACATTGGTATATTGTAGAATATCATATCATGTCTAGGCTTAATTCATATCTAGAGAACATGGATTATATGGTCTCTAACAAGGTGTCCAACCCCATTTCCCCTCCACCCACACTTATCCTATCCCTTTCCACCAAACCACCACATACGTATATCAATATATTTACATGCAGTATATATGCATACACTCAGACTTATAAAACCTGATAAAGGTCTTCCATTTCACTCAACCATATTATCAATTTACCTGGATTTGTTCTGTTAATTGTAGCTGCATGTCCAGAAGAGCTGTTTTATCTTGGTTATAAAGTCACCTGTACTTGTAAGTGCCTGTTAAAGATCTGAGTAATTAGAACAGGCATTTTACAGTAGACGAAACACTAAACTATACAGTGCAGAAGTGCACCAGGACCAGAATTGGGACCTCCAATATACAAAGTCCTAGATGTAAGGCCCAATAAATAAAGACAGACAGATGCCAAATGCTTTCTTTTAAGAATTAAGTGTCTTTGAACATTGAGTGAACATTGAGACAGTCCTGCAGTGAAAGTGTGATGAACATAATGGACCTGATTCTCATGTGTGCAGAATGTCTTACTATTACAGTTTCACTCCTCTAATATTGGGCTGTAAGTGTGTTGATGTAATGCGCTGTTCCTGCAGTTATTACGTGCGGATTGTAATTATCTGAACGTACTGCCATTTGGGGTGATTTTCCTGACTGTGTAAATCCGAGTGAGATGCATTTGTGTGCTCTGTAATCTTTTTCCAGACTGCTGAGTAGCTGCGATTGACTGGTAGATGATGCCACTCCTGTTGTTATCATTCAAATGTCAGAAGTTGAACCAAAGTGTGTAATCCTGACCCTGTCATAAATACTGTCATAAAAGTGCAGCTGAATTGCTGTTGCGCTGAATGCTGTTTGTGGCTGAGTTCGAGTTCCTAAGACAGTAGTAAGCCAGACCTCCTCCTATGGATTTGTCACTTAACATCATGAAGAAGTGCCTGCTTTGGCAGAAACTCACCAACAGAACCAACCACAGAACCGTTACTCCATGATGTGCAGTGGTAAGCCATTTTCATAATGGGCCTACAGTGAAAACAGACCTGCGGGAAACCAAACAGTGACAACATAGCTTCTGAATCCTTCTTCTAAGAAACATTAAATCTCTAACAGAATCATGCTAAACAAAATTAGTCCGTCTGGGTAACTTTACAAGCATCTTTTTGGAGGTCAGCCTCACCCGAGCACAACGGAGCCTGACAAAATATGGCAGAAGGGAACCCTCAGCATCTTCCAGGCCTTCAGAGAAGGTCAGTCATTTTCTAGGAACTAAAAGAATGCCATGTCTCCTGATAGGGTCACTAATAAACTGCTACACACTTAAATATGCTAATGTGTCTGAATCTTCAGTAGTCAACAGTAGAGTTCTACCCTCTGCCACTGGCACTGTGATAATAATAATGATAACCCACTCCATTTATTGCTAGATTGTACATGACTCCCATCTGTAAAGAGTGGATGAGCTACAGGTCATTTGCCTCTCGCTATTTGTGCCCATCCCATAGAAAAGCCTTCGTTCCTCATTCATAAAACCTTGGAGACACATGGGAAATGATGTACACAGAGTTTACAGCTGCTTGTTAGAAAGCAGTGCTAATGATGATAACAGAGCATTTTGATATGGTATCATGTGGGGTTGAGTGATGATACAAAGATGGCTTTAGTGTTTAATAAACTGCACTGCACTAACTCCAATTAAACTGGTCCAATTAGGCTCCTTTGGCAATGTAGTTGGTCAGTGATAACTGCAGAAATGCATGTTGTCACCAAGTATCATGATAACAGTACAATACTGTCATATTGCCCGCACAAAATATAATGTTAATGTTTCAATGTTGAAAATGCATTTTGAACCCAGAAGTTAAATCTAAAGCTGCCAAAAAATGCCCCACAATGCCCCGCAGCTTATTGAAATAAGACAAACAGATTCATGTTCAATCCATGTTCACACACAGCATATACATCAGTTCTACATGGTAGTAATTATTTTATTGTTACGGTAGAAAATTAACAGGGAAACTGTCCAATCAGAATTTCTTTATCTGTTGTACCTGGACTCTCCCACTGGTTAGGCCTTCAGGATCTGAACTGAAGATCGTACAAGTTAGATCAACTTCCTACGTAATTAGGAATGACAGTGGAATCAACCTATCACGATTTGGATTATAATGGGTGGGATGGATTCTGCTCTTTGTTGCTCTCTCTCTCTCGCTCCTCATACTGAGGTTGAGGTTATGAGGTCCTGGTTTAGTTTAACAGTATTCCAGGCTATAGTCCCGGAAGCCCAATCCAGGCAATGCTCCTGCTCAGGTGAATTTGGGGACATCCAAACCGGTCTAAAATCCTACATGAGCAGTTGACATGCTGTAACTTTTGGTGGGTATGTCTGCGATATGATGACTAGATGACCCTATTGTAGACAGGAAATCGATCTGTGATTAAAAGCATAGTTGAAAATACTGAAAATGCCTGTGAAAACTGTGAAAAAGATTCAGATGAAATCTTTATAATAAGAATACACGTGAATCAAAATCACTCAGTCGTAGTAACGCATGTAGGATTCCAGCAGCATGCTAAATGCCAATGGTAATTAAGTTTGTATTAAAGCCAAATCATTTTTCAATCATACATTATTTGTAGCTGAATTTCTTGTTGTCTGTCTATATGGCTTATATGGACACATCATGCCTCATATGCGAGGACAACTCCAGTCGATAACATGCATACAGGTAGTGCATAATCCTGTCAGGGAGCAGATGCTCGTCCCTGAGCCTCTTTGTCAGGAAGGATTTGATTGGTCATGTGTGGCAGAGACTTTTGCGTGCCAAACTGACAGGGCATGACAAGAGCAGGTCCAGAATTAGCATGTTCAAACCATGTTTACAACCCACATAACACACATACACTTACACAGCAAGCACTGGTACTAGTAATGTTATTATATGGTAAGTTAATGGTGGGAAACAAAAAGGTCCAATATGAAATCGGGATGGGGGAAAACAATTTCATGAACAGTCTTAGTCTTAAAAAGACTAAGACTGTTCTTTCTTAGGTGCTTTCTCAAGGATTCTTGAGGAAAGGCAGTGGCTATATATAGAGCCATAATACAGAACAATTAAACGTTTAAATCATTCTATGCCTGGTTAGATGGTTCTTCTCAATGACCGAGAGCCTCTTGAGTAGGATTGCATTGAACACCATAGATTTGTTCTCTGATGTCTACATAGGAGGCATATAACTTTCGTCGGGATGGAAAATGCACAGATGCAATTTTAGCCCATTTATGATTTGGTTCTAGGCAAGCTGTTTTACCTTGTTTTCCTATATATATTGTCTAGATTATAAATCTCACTTTCAGTTTAGTAATAAAAGTTAAACAAAATTGTTGATGTAATGTGTAACAGTTTAGACACAGACAGTTTAGTAAAGTAGAAATCAGTCTATTTGACTGACCTTTTTTGTAACTGCAGTGTCTGAGGTTAGTTCTATGTACCAAACGCGTTAATGTAAATGCAGTTTTCCATTCTATTCCACCTTCAAAGAATCCTTTGAATGGTTCTATATAGCATCAGAAAGGGTTTCCCTAGTACATAGTACCAAGCTCAAGTACTACATAGAACCCATTTTATACATACCTCACTGACTGTGATATTTAACAAACAGACAGAGGAAAGTCCCTTTAGTGTCTGTTACAAGCTTTAGAACAGACTAAAAATAATACACATATGCATCAGCATTAGCTTTGCGTTAATATAACATTGGGTAACGCTTAAGAATAAGGCTACCTTTATAAAGCTTTTATAAATGGTTGTTAATGAGGTCATAAACCCCTTAAAAATGTTAATAACCAGTTACAAGACATAAATAGAAAGAGCAGCAATGTCCTGTTGTACAACCCCATTCTCTAATTCAGTTAAAGCTCAGATTTTAATGTTTACTGATCTGGCTTGTGTTCTTCCTTAGCCAGCATTAAATCTATAAGTGTAATCACATCCACATTTTCAGATAGGACAGCTCACTTTGTTCCCTTTTTATTAATGTGTTATAAAACTATTAAATGTGTTTATAACCTATGCAATAATCATTAATAAATTGATTTTGAACCATTCATAAACACATTTATAAGGGTGGTCCTATTCTAAAGTGGTACATGCCTTTAAAGCACATGATATTAGCATTATCATAGATATTTCTGGTTTTATTTTGATAGATGGGGTAGGTTGGGCCTGATGGATTGGTTACTGACAGATGGGTTACAGTCAGTAAACGGACATCTACAAAGTGTAATATGGTTAGTGCGATCAACACCAACCTTACTGACTGCAGCTCATTAGGCTATGTAGCCTTTTTCATGCTAAGATGTGTGCATTACTTGGATAAAGCGATGTTTAAAACATCCCTGTAGCCACTGATACTACTTCCATGCCTGAAAGCACATAGATGCACAAGACACATGTAGAAAAGATAAATCAGGCTTGAGCAAAATACTCATTAATAGTTAAGAGTGCACAGTGGGGCATGCTGCGCTCAATATGCTGTTAGCCAGCAATCCAATTTCCAATCAATTCAACTGAAGTGCAAAATTGCGTAATGTTTGCATAACGGCTTATATAATTCCCTGTGCCTTAATGACTGATATTGAAATCACCCAGCGCTGACTATCAGATCAGTGCACTCCTTTTTCTGTGTCATCCCTACACGATAAGTAAGCCTTCATGGTAGACTAGCACATCCCCAATTTAATAAACCATCAGCACCCCAGGTCGGGGCACTTTATCCTTCTGTACATTTGAATGAGACGATGGAGATTATTTTGCTGGATTACAAAAATATATCCAAGTGATTGTCAGTGTAAATCTGTGCATAGGCACAGACCACATGCTGAAGAGTAGTTGTAGGAGCTTCTTCCACCAGTATTCCAATTCTGGAAAAAGCTTTGAACTGTGCTCAAACAAGCACAAATATTATGTTCCCTAACTAAAGGTACGGAAGATGTCCGACTGATAGGTAACACCCTAGTGGTTTCAGCGAAGGCGAACATTCCTCAAAGTAAACAGTGCCAGGAACAATTCTTTGGAACGAGGCCACAGAAGAGTGATGGGGAATGTGTTTGGCGATGTTCCTGCTGAAACACGTCTGATTCAACATGCTGGTTACCTGCCAGGTTTAGTAGGTTAAAGTAAAAGTAAAATAGGGCAATCACCAAACTATGCTGGGGTCCAGCACTGCCATCAGAGAACCATCTTGGATTCCTAACAAGTCAATTAATGGTAATGACATATAAACAACTTTCACATGTAAAGGTTCTGTTACAATCAGCATTTTTTGTTACGCCTGCTGGTTCTCTTCTTACCGCCAATCTTCTGGACTCCATTTCCCATAACGCACCACACGATGATGTCACTTTCATATGTCTGCGATATCCCAATCCCCTTCCATTTTCTAGATCTGAGTCACCTGAGTATTGATCACACCTGTTGTTAATTTAGTCTGTTTGTATAAATCGGTCTCCCACTGAAGTATTGCCACTCTGTGCTTACAGAGCGTTTCTCTCTGTTATTACTCGTTTGCTACTCTGGTTTTGACTTTATTCTTATTCGCTGATTTCCTCTTTTGTCTTTGCCCTTTTCGTACTTTTGCTGGTCTGTTTTTTGCGTGGTTTTTGACATCTGATTGTTTCTTTACTCTGACTCTGCTTTGCCCTTCTGTTATGTCCGCCTTGCTCTTGTTGCTGCTGTGGTAGATTACAAATCTGTTAAATAAACCTGGTCTGGATTTTAGCTCAGCGCTCATCACAGTCTGTTTGTCCATCAACACATCAACGGGAGACAGGCAGGTATTTTAATAAGCAAATCCCTGAACCTGCCATGAAATGTATACATACCATTAAATCGCCCATCAATTTAGAAGTCATTCTCTACTCTTTACCATGTGACCACAGAGCTACTGGTTCGATCAGTTGATGTTGTAGCTGCTGGAAGAAGTTAAAAGCCTCTAAAACGTTTTTGCTCCATTTGTGTTAGTTAGTTAGTTTTTTTGGTTCTTTTAACCAAAGTAAATATATGAAACATTGACTTACCTTCCAGTACAATATAATCCACAGGTTTACCCACAAACCTGTTTAGAGAATTTAAAGGGAACCGCTAAAACCTTAATGTTTTGCCAGTCTGTGCTTGGCCCATTTGTTCAGCCCAGGATTATGGACTTGCATGAAATGTGAGTTATCATGTTATAGCGCTCCAATGGCCAAAAAGCATCACACCTTTATTTATATGGAGGTATGGAATAACTGAAGTTTAGGTGGAGGAGAATGCCTGAAGCTCCAACAACTACAAATCTCTATCTTACATTTCGCATTACAAAGCACCCCACCACATTCCTATCTCTCAGTCCTACCTCTGTTCATCACAGGGGTTCTGTCCTTCTAGCTCAAAGCAGACACCATATAGAACTCCAGCCTAAGTTCGCAAAGTTCCGGTCCCCTCATATTGTCAAACGGTCTCTTTTCGTTTTACAACCACATGAAAGTCGTATGTAAACTAGTTCAATCGTATTCCGAGTTGGATTGACAGAAATACTAAAAGTAAAACTCATATAATATCGAATATATACAGATATACAATATATACACTTACATAACAATACCTAAATAAACAAGGTACAAAATACAGAGGGCCCTCAGTTAAATCTACTAGACCCCCTGGATATCTTTATTTTCAGGGTATTCCTGAAAAGATGCTGATTGTGATGTCATGCTGTCTCTTAGTGGGAAATAGTTGCTCTTACACAAATTTAGGCAAACCTCATCGTTTAACTGCTTCACACCTGACTTGTCTACATCTGACCTGGCTCGTTATAAATTTCCTCACAGACAAAAAAGGAGATGTGTAAGATCTCAGTTAGTGTGAGGAACACTAGAAAAGAGCATTCCCAGAGGAAGACTTGTTCAGCATAGTGTATAATATGGCACTGCATAGCAGTAGTGAAAGGACAGGACTAACACATGGATCAGATTCCCGAGTGGTTGCTACATAAGGGGAAACAGTTTCAAAATCCAGAAAACATGGAGGTAAAAAACACAGCTTGGTAAAGTGCATTAAAAATGCAGAGACTTGGCAAAGACACAGGCTGTATATAGTCCTTGTTTATTAGACTCAGGTGTTTATAATGATGATGCTGGTGGGCCAGGAAAGTCTGGCACTAATAGGTGTTCCATGAGGGTGTGACTGTGTGTGTGTGTGTGTGTGTGTGTGTGTGTGTGTGTGTGTGTGTTCGGTCAGTACCCTCTGGTCAGGGTGTTCGTCCACTGCAGCACTTCACCCATACACAATACTATCCTTGTTTCTCCTAAAACAGATAAATCAGATTATGTTGGAGAGCTAAATATAATTAAGGGGAAAATCCACTCTCTGTTTTTAGCCCTTTGATTGCACACATAATACTGAGTAAATAAATCTGGACAGGCTTTCACGTCAGAATCCTGTTTATCCAACAAAAATACTGTATGGCTGTATTTGTGTGTAAGATTTTCCATGCCAGCATGGCCATGGGAATAATCAATAAGAGCATGGACTCTATGAAAGTAACTGTTGACCAATTACTGCCTAATCCTTTACAGCTTCCTGCCACTACTGCTCCAAAATCTGGTCTCCAGTCTTGCAAAAATAGGTCCCCTCTTGGCTCTGTAACTCTAGGTAAATTCCTTAACCTTTACATCATGTTAAGACTTATGCCATCCATAGAAAGGATCTTTATGGCATCATAGACTGTAATGTAAAGTAGCAGTACAAAACAAAACCCTCTGAGAACCACCAGAATTGAATTAGCATCTCTGGGTCATTTATAACCAATGCCAGGGAAATATTCGGTATGTTTACTCTGCCTGCCACAGAATGTGAACACTACATCAAAAACACAAATTTGCTCTATATTTTAAGCTGATAAACTAAGCCCACCCAGACACCTCTCTTTTATCCTGTTGAGTTAATTACCAGTCAAATATTATGACCTGAAATATTTCAGAATATTACGTGAAATAATTTACCTGTCGACTACAGGTAGTTTGCTAGTTCTCAGGTAAAAATGAAGGATATTTAATGTACTAGAAACTTTAACACTAGCAGGTATATTTCAAGCACATTATTGTTTTGTGTGCTATATACAAGTGCAATATATAAATATTACAAGTGTAATAATTAGAAGCACATTAACTTTAGTACTGAAGTACTTTAATCATCATTTATTGTTCCTGGTAACCTTTAGCTTCCTTCCCAATAGCACTGCAATTCAACACTTCCTTCTGAGTGCAACTGTATTTTTGACATTGATGAGTGTAGTTGACCATTAGGTTAATATTTCATGAACCATAGAAATCAACTATTAAAGGAATGTTTTCCTTCTCCTGTAAAGTTACCATGGTGCAGATATAAAGTTTTGTCACAGCAGCAACAATATCTAACTTTACATTTAACCAGTGCTTTGGTAGACGCTCTATGGTGTAGTGAAAGGTAGGTTTGATTAGACTTGATTAAAACTGAACTCTGTGAAGGTGCATGGTGATAATGCAAATTTAAAATTCTCCTACTGGTCTCTGATATGATAGGAAACAAACACTGATAGACACCCATACATATATCCATTATATACATATGTGAAGGTATCTTGCTCATTTTTTTCTAAAGTAGATTTCAGGAGACTTTTTAAGGAGTCTAATTTTCTGTACCCACTTCGTCCTCTTTTACTTTGCTCACGTTTCTCCTTCAGCAAGGGTGTGTCAAACGATACCAAGTCAACCTTTCCAGTGACAGTGACATTTGACATTCCACTTTCCATACAGGCATATATAAAAGTTTAAAACACCACCAGTAAAATTATATGTGTTGTTGTTTTTCAAATACGCAAGTGCACAAGTTTTATTTACTTCAATTATTTAAGTTTATAAAAATTGGGGAAATAACTGTACTACTAAAACTATGGTATTAAATATATACTGAGCCATACGTTTGAGCACAAGCCCTATTTTACATTTGCATTTGATTATTTTCCCCAATATGTTTAATAAAACAAATAGACAGTGATCTGTGCATGCTCTGATAACAACAATAAATTATAAATTCTCTGCCAAAAATGTGGGTTAGCTGGTGTGCCTGTATCTGCACTCACGTATGTAAGGGGCTCTTCTGTTTGGCTTGAAGTAAACTTCAGTTTTAAGTTAAGCTAATCCTTTGAAGGTGATAAAGACACAGTAGCTGAATTAGCTGAATTCACCTCTCCTTTTACATACCACTTTCCTGCTTGCCCTGTGGTATGTTAAGTTGTAACATAATATATTCCAGCTATTGGAAATAAATGTATCTTATAATATGTATCTTAATTCTTTAAGTTTTTTTGCAGCATGTGAATTACATTGTGTTAAAAACTAATAAATAACTTGCCAGTGGAAAAAAGTGCTGTTCCATTAAAACACAAGGTCTTTTCATTCCACTATTTGCACCACACCATGTGTAACATATTATAGTTTAGCAATTTGTGAAACGACTGCAGAGGGATTATTTCTGTATGTGTACAGAAAGCCTAAGGTTCTGAGTTCCTACTCCACATCTTTGGTAGGTGCCAAGAGGAAATCAGGGTTTGATTACACTGAACATGTGCCTTCCAGTGTACAGCATTCCACATTCTCCAATATATGGATTGCACATCTGTAAATGGAAGCCCTGTAAATGTAATCTTGGCCTGATTCACTGCAGTTACAAAAATAGTCAGCATATTTGTGAGAAAGCCTGCTAACAATATGGTTCACATCATTCACACACATCCAGGGAACGTATTGGTAATATTTTGAAGAATTACAGCACTGTTCTTTTAAGTGGGGGAGACGTAACCGTATGCAAATTGCCAAAACCCCTACGGTATGAGACGTTCCAAAACCGCCTATCAAAAGCATGCTTTAAAGAGGAACTGCACCTTTTCAGGGTCGTCTGTTGTGGGATTGATGATTAATGTACTGTTCAGGAATGGTGACTAAATACCTCTGAAAAATCCCACACAAAAAATGAATGAACAAACAGTTTTGAATATGCAGCCTAAAGCTACAGCAGAGTTTAGGTTATTAGATTATTAATCTTTAGATTAATAAAAATTACCGTCATCATTATTCCATATAAAGACTCATGTAGACACATGTAGGTTTACTGATGGTTTTGGATAGTAAAATTTAAAATGGATGTATCTGTGAACATAGTGACCCCTGGCTCCCATCACCACCACTGTAATGACATCTTTAACATCTGTAGGAAGCTCCTGCAGATGTTCTATCAGACTGTGGTGTCCAGCTGTCTCTTCTGTGCTGTGGTGTGCTGGGGAGGAAGCATTAGGAAGAGAGACGAGATGCGTCAGGACAAGCTGGTCAGACGAGCAGGGTCGGTTATTGGTGTGGAGCTGGACTCGGTGGTGAAGGTGGCGGAGAGGAGCACACTGCACAAACTGCTGTCTATTATGGATGATGATGGACACCCACTGCACACCATCATCATGGACAGAAGGAGCAAGTTCAGTGGCAGGCTGCTGTCACAGAGCTGCTCCACGGACAGACTCAGGAGATCCTTTGTCCCGAGAGCCATCAGGCTCTTCAACTCTTCCCGGCGGGGCCGGAGGAGGGAAGAGGACTGCTGAGGAGTAAACTCTCTTTTCAATCATAGGCTTATTTATGCATTATTACACTTTACTGTATATACTGTACATCTGACCTCCTGGACACTCTCAGACACTTTACTGTATATACTGTACATCTGACCTCCTGGACACTCTCAGACACTTTACTGTATATACTGTACATCTTTACTCCTGGACACTTTGGACACTTACTGTATATACTGTATATCTGAACTCCTGGACACTCTCAGACACTTTACTGTATATACTGTACATCTGCGCTCCTGGACACTCTCAGACACTTTACTGTATATACTGTACATCTGCACTCCTGGACACTCTCAGACATTTTACTGTATATACTGTACATCTTAACTCCTGGACACTCTCAGACACCTAACTGTATATACTGTACATCTGCGCTCCTGGACACTCTCAGACACTTTACTGTATATACTGTACATCCTAACTCCTGGACACTCTAGACACTTTACTGTATATACTGTATATCTGAACTCCTGGACACTCTCAGACACTTTACTGTATATACTGTATACCTGCACTCCTGGACACTCTCAAACACTTTACTGTGTATACTGTACATCTTAACTCCTGGACACTCTCAGACACTTTACTGTATATACTGTACATCTTAACTCCTGGACACTCTCAGACACTTTACTGTATATACTGTACATCCTAACTCCTGGACACTCTCAGACACTTTACTGTATATACTGTACATCTGCACTCCTGGACACTCTCAGACATTTTACTGTATATACTGTACATCTTAACTCCTGGACACTCTCAGACACCTAACTGTATATACCGTACATCTGCACTCCTGGACACTCTCAGACACTTTACTGTATATACTGTACATCTTAACTCCTGGACACTCTCAGACACTTTACTGTATATACTGTACATCTTTACTCCTGGACACTTTGGACACTTACTGTATATACTGTATATCTGAACTCCTGGACACTCTCAGACACTTTACTGTATATACTGTACATCTGCGCTCCTGGACACTCTCAGACACTTTACTGTACATACTGTACATCTTAACTCCTGGACACTCTCAGACACTTTACTGTATATACTGTATACCTGCACTCATGGACACTCTGGACACTTACTGTATATACTGTACATCCTTAACTCCTGGACACTCCACTCCACTTAAATACCTATATATGCACATGTTTATTATGTTAATTCAGTCATTTATCTGCTGATAACTGCGTCCCTTGCACATTTATGCATTTATTTATTATTTTTGACTATTGCATTGTCGTTTCTACAGTCTACAGTGATATTTGTATTCTTGTATATATTTCCTTGCGAAGTGAGATATATTTATATATTTATATTTACATATTCATCGATAGTGACCCGTACTATGTATAGTTTATATTTTATAGTTTAACAGTTAATAATACTGCTGCCACTACCTAGCCATTTAGGTTTTTCATACTGCACAACTCTGTTTTTAATTTTTTAATTTGTATTTGTATTTGTATCTGTGCCGTTTTTTGTAAAACCGCTACTGGTTGCTAAATTTCCTTTGGGATCAATAAAGTATCTATCTATCTATCTATCTATCTATCTATCTATCTATCTATCTATCTATCTATCTATCTATCTATCTAAAAATTCAGATGGTAAATTTCACATCAAAATCAACTGAATTCATCTTTTACCTTGTAGTGAAAACTGTAGTAAATTGCCAAAAGCACTTAGAAAGGCTGAAAGCTGAGCCTAAACACCACAAAGCTTGAACGAAAGAGGCCCATTGTATATTTTCCTGGTCAACATTTGATTTGCTAGGCAAAGATGTTTAAGGTGCTGTCTCCTTCAAACACCAGCAAACAAATCAAGTCTTCTTCAGCCAACTGAAACCCTAGAAGACTGAAAGATGACAGGGAAGTCAGGGAACTTTACCACTGATGGAGAGGATGTGGTAGTAGTGGACAACCTTTACCTACTCAGATCACTTATAACAACACAAGTTCTATCAACTAACAAATACAAGACTGGCACTCAGTAGAGCACGAGAGCACGGGAGCAGGAGAGCAGCCGGGAAATCTCTGTAAATGCAACAGTTTAAAGATCAGGACTGTCCAGGCTTCTCTGCGGTTCTTTATGAATATGAAAGCTGGACACTGATTGTAGACTGCAAATTATTGATGTCCTTGAAATGTAGAGCTGGAGAAGGTTTTTGATAGCACCTTGGACTGGATTAGATATTTTGAGGGGGAAAAAGTTTATTGGAGTAAAAAAAAGAAAGGACGACCAACAACAAGATGGTGAGACACAATCAGGAAAACAAGCAAATCAGAAGCTTAAAAACCAAAACAGAATATTCTGGAGAAACGCTATCCATGTGATGATGACCAGCTAGGCTAAGTTACATCTAGAACTGAAAAGTCTGAAATACCCTCTACACATAGCTGTAATAATCGTCTCTTCTGGGCGTTATTTCACATTACAAACCAAATAAACAGATGAACTTAATAACAAGTACCATTCAAAAATATTTCACAATATTTGCGTCTCAAAAATTCTGAAAACTCGAACAGCGCGAGCTCCCGGACTCGCGAAAGCATCGAATCATTTCAACTGGTTCCCTTCAATCAGTCGAACCGATTCACCTCAAGCAACCAACAACTGATTCAGTAAATTAACCGACTGTACCTTTCTTGTAGCATCTAAACAGCTTTTACATCAGTGTTAAATTACCCCGCTGACAGGATTCCAAAACCGGGAGCAGGGTGTGATCTGTTTATTCTGTGCTTGTGTTTGTATTCCGAGGGATGGAGAAATTAATCATGATATTATTCGGAACTCAGACTGAAGAATGACCTGAGACGTATATGACATGTTGTAGCTCCTTACGATGGGCAGTTAGTAGAACGGACTTGTACTGTAAATGGTAGAGATGGGAAGAAATTTGGGGAGCAGTGAATCGTTTAATCGGACGTTCGATTCTTGAGAATCTGGCTGCACTAAAGAGTCGGCTCGCTCAACTGACTCGAAGTAAAGCATCTCTACGCCCTCGTCGTCGCTCGACCAGCAGAGCTTTAAAACACCCCTCACTGATCTGTCGCCAAGTCAGGCGGAGCGCGGAAGGCAAATCGCCTTTAACCGCCGCCGGTTCCCGGAGATGAGGAGACATACTTTGGACCTTCACGGTGTCACGCAGTTGTTTATTTGTTTGTATGTTTGTTTCATTCACTGGTGACGCCGCGTGAACGTCGCTCTTTCTTTTTTTCATTCGTGGCGAGTTTCTCTTCTCCTTCTCTCCCTCTGTCTTTCACCCGGAGCTAAACACGGAGGACCTTACACCTCAAACCCTCTGAATAAACCTCATGCTGGAGGAGGAGGCGAGCGGACCCTGTGAGGACCTGAGGGGAAGAGTCCTGCCGGCTCTGTGACACACTCCGGCAGGTAAGCCGACAGTTCAGAAAGCTGGCGCTCAGGCTTGTTTGGTGGAGTGGAGGGGAGGTGTGCTTGCCGATTAGCAGAACTTCTGGCGACAGGCTGCACACTGCGCGGTCTGTTATGGACAGTCTGCGTTGGGTTAGCTGTATCTGTTTATCTGGACTCCTGAAAGTCTGAGGTCAGGCAGTGAGTGTGTGGTGCGTTCAGTCTGTGGTGGTTGTTTGTGATGTTTCCCAAATGAAGAGCGTATGCTGTCTGTCCGTGCGGGTTGTCTTGGGAGCACATTTGCACCTCTCTCACAGTCAGGACCTTGTGTAAATTTATATCGTTTACATCCGGGTATTTAAATACCCGCCGTAATTAATCAGAACGCCGAAGTTCCGTGTTGTGGATGTACTTAGAGCCTCCAGTTCGTTAAGTACGGGGGAGGTTGGCTTCTTATTCGCCGGTAACATTCTCGCGCCTCGCGCTTGTGGGTGTGTATAACCGGGTATAGTGTTCTTCAGGGGTGAGGAGAACCCTGTACGCCGAGCTTTTAATTAAGAGAGAACTGAGCCTCCAGGCGGCTGAGGGATTAGCAACCGGAGCTGCTTCATGTTTACCGGGTGTGAATTGTGAGTTAACCGCGAGTATCATGTTGCCCCTCGAAGCAGGACAAGTTTGCCAAAGCTCATTCTCCCCGGAGCGAGGACATAGCCTAGAGTATTTGCCTGGCTGCTTCACTCACAGCTCCTGTATAGGTCCACACCGTTCGGATTAGGACCAGTAACGAGGCACAGCGCGACTCTAGTTTGAGCTAGTGGTGTTCACACTGAAAACTTATTTAGGCGCAAAGGTACGTCTTGTATCCGGAGCACGAACAGCCAGTGGAGCGGTTTGAGGAAAGTGGACGAGCACTGTCCTCAGGTTATGTCTCGAAACGAGCTTAAAGCGACGAAAAACTGATTTAAACCGGGACCATTTGTGCTTGTGTCAGTGTGAAGGTGCGCGCGCTGCAGACGCCTGGCGGGGACAGATTACTGTGCGCCGGTGTGTTTAGCGCCTTTAGTGAGTATTTAGCCCTTAGTGGGGACTAACATCCAGCTAGTGTTTTATTATTAACAATTTATTTTAATGCAAACATACAAATGTGCACCAAAAGACAACAACAATAACAATAAACAGGCAAATCAATGAGAAAACAGCGCAACAGACAGACAAGAACGAACACCTCCTGTGTAAAATCCGACGTTGTGGGGACCTGCACCATAAGGAACAAGCGTTGCTTCAGCTACATTAATACAGGAGTCAATAAGAAGAGCTGTCGTACGGCGCGCGCGCGCTCTCGGGTTTGAGAGAGGGCGCGCGCTTTTACACATAAAGTGTTTCACGTGTTCTCTGTCTATAAACACCCCGGTGCCCCCCTACAGCTACACACACGTCCACCCACCCCTCCGCACCTTTCCGTAGAAGTCCCACGACTGTTTGTTTGTATACCCGCCCCCCTCAAAGCTCCTTCGCCTGCGCGATAACTCTTATCATCCCGCGATCGCCCGCGACAGTTTCAGTGGGGAAATCGACCACCAGCTCTATCAGACCTCACACATGGAAACACTTCCACGCGTTTAGGTCCCCCAGTCCACGAGAACTGCCGAGGAGCTGAGAACGATCACGCCGGGAGAGATAAGGCAAATCGCGGGTAAACATCCTGACATTGTCGGGGGGTGGGGGTGGGTAGCAGGGCAGACAGTACAGTATTCGCACAGTATTGTCTGTTCAGTCTCCTACATACACAGCTAGTCGCAAGCACTCTTCCAAATAACCATATAGCATGTCCCCCTCTCTGTAATGCTTACTCCCCAAGTCTAAACAAGTTGTGTCGACAGTAAGAATTAGGAGCTGGTGTGTAAAGTTGAGAAGCGGGAGCTCATCAGAAGGACTTTGGTTTGAAGAAAAAAGGAGAGAAATATTATTTAAAAAAAGAAGGAGAGCTGGAAATAGAGGGTAAACACGGTCATCGACAGGAGCTTCTGACTCTATTGACGAATACTGAAACCGTGAACTCCCCAGTGTTGAATTAACAAGCAGTGTGTTTATTTAGGTCCAGCTGGCCACAAATGAACAATGTAAGTGTTATTCTACATGCCGGATGTAGCTGTGCAGTCCTTAGCTGTAGTGACTGGAAAGACACTGTGGCTTTGTCCTGCGTGTGCAGACATGAGCCTTAAAATGTTATAATTGCTGTCGATTTAATGGCCTACAAATTACAACCAGCCATCAGATATGAGCAGTAACAGAATACATGTAACAGTGTTCTGTTACAGTAACAGTGAAAATACAGTGATCAGTTTAGAGGTTGGATTATACCCCACAGGCCGATGACCAGTGGGAATACAGTATAACCGCCACACTTTTCGGCTAAATTCGCCAAAACTTGTACATTCTGCATATTTTGCACATCCATGCACAGTCACTTTACACCTTCATAACTTTTTTATTTGTAACTTTATCTATTCTATTCTATTCTATTCTATTCTATTCTATTCTAATATAAATGTCTTTTAAACTGGTAAGACACACTGATTTGTGTGGACTGCTAAAAGCTGCTAAAACAGGAGTCTCTATAGCTGATATCACATACAGCATTAAGTCCAAGCATGACCACCAATATGAAGTGTAATGAGCGCATACAGAACTTTATCAGAGAAGTTTTAGGGTGGTCTTAATGTAATTGGTATTAATATAGAGGTATACAGATATACCGGATTGTGTGTTCGGATTGAAAAAAGATTTGTGACGGCTTTATGGCCGGGACGCTGTGCAGTGTTTAGTTGTTGAACTTAATGAACTGGATAATTCCTGCTGTTTTATTCTTAGTATAAGTCTAATTTGCATGTTCCTGCTTTTTGTTAGCTTCTTATGATCCCACCATGTCTGTAGATCTAGGTTTCCAAATGTAGGTGCACAAAAAAAACCAAAAAACAATAAAACAAAATGGAAAGATGTTTTTTTTTTTGGATGAAAGTTCTTAATCATTCCTGTTTCTTGTCTTGGAAAGTCCGTGGAAATAATCATCCAAGTAATCAGATTACTTTAAGATAGTATATTAGTCTTGTGCATTAGGTTACAGTTACATTTCAGGTAATCAGTAATCTGTAACAGAATACAGTTTAAAGTAATCCTCCCAACTCTGCCAGCAATCCTGGCTCATGTGATCATGTGCTGAGATATTAGTTTAGTTTTTGTTAAAGCCATTTTCCGTTACGTGACATATAAACAGCTTTCCTTGTGTAATAGATCTCGATACTGGGACTGGAACAATATTGGCCAATATTGCTATCCAGTCTCTCTCTGTCCTAGATTTACTTCAAGATAATCACAAACATGGCTCCTTTCAAGAAGAACTACTGTGCCATTTAAATACTGTGATGAGAGTCGTGCATATTGCATTTTACTACATTTCTCAACTACAAACTTTGTCAGCATCTGTTTATCTAATGAGAAGATTTTTTCAGTCTGTTTACCAATTAAAATATTAGTATTACAGGAAAATGGAATTATCAAGCAGACAGTTAGTCTATCACGCTCATCAAATCCCTACTTTCTGTTTATATAGTACAAAATCTATAGCTGTAACCTTGTATCGATACAATATTAGTAAGATATTGTAATAGTATGCTGTATTGATCCCTCCATTCACATCAGCAAAGTCCACTGAAAACTAAATACTGTTTGTACTAGGAATCAGAAGCTGGGTTAAATGATAGAACACAGTATAAAACTTGACCATAATTATTTTGTTATTCTAATTACTGTGCAAGTAACTAAACGGTCTATTGCTAACCGGATACCATCCGTTTACCATCCAAGTTGACCATTCCATAAGTTTGGAACATCTAGACAGATGAGGAACTTGAGTCATGAGGCGTTTCATTCCTGTTTATACAGCACTTATTACGTTGGTAGGTGACACGCCTGTTATTATACTGATTAATGATAGTCGTAAAGCTGCGTAGAGGGATGAGGAGGAGAACACAACAAAGACCTGCATACCAACAAGACCAGACAACACACTGTGGACTTCAGGGGATCCAGAGGGAGCTATGTCCGATTAGTATTACTGGCAGCAGTAGCAATAGTCAAGTTTGCTTTGGTGTCTTTAGGAAGCAAGATCCTCCTAGACCTGCCACAAATCTGTAGCCACTGAAAAGAGCCCAAGAACACATGCACTTGCACAGTCCTTAAAGGAGTGTGCATCAACAACATCCAGTGTAAGAGTCACAAGCTTGTCCTGCAGCAGAAACACTCAGCGCCTGTGAAACAGTGGTGTAGCCAAAAACAAAAGCATTGCAGTAAGTTGTTCAAGGCTAACTGGTCAGGATATTTTATAGTCACTGAAGCCATGTTGTCATTCATAGGCAATAAATTTACGTTGCTCAAATTCATAATAGCTTGTTATGTCATTCGTAAATAACATAATTGGCTTTAAATAAAATGTCATCGTCATTGTCATTGGCTTTAAATAAATATGATCATGTGACACGTATCAATAAAGACTGAATGTATTATCAGGGTGAAGGTTAGCATGGAAGAAAAGCACAGTTCAAGGTTCAGCTTGTTTAGGCAGGGAACTACAGCAGGAGTAATAAAAGCAGAAGGAAGGCCACTGAGCTGAAGGAGCTCTACGTTCAATAGGAAGAAGGCATTGTGTTGAGTAGATGGACATGCTGAATTTTTCACAATAGTAGGTCTAATACAGTTAATAAAGAGACTGTGAAAGAAACGAACCTACTCTCTGAATCAGCCTCAGTGTTTATCTGTAAGCTCTTCCTGCAGGGTCTACAGGTGATTGTACCTAAACAGCATCCTGCTGTGGACTCTAGCCTCATGCTTTGGTTTTTCTTAGGCTTTTCTAATTAGAGATTGTTCAATTAAATGGTTAGTCAGACGTTTATCCCCAAATCAGTTAAGGGCATGCTCGTTAAACACGTCGTTGACTTTGGTCTGCTCAGACCTCAGATGTGGGGGCCCGATTGTACAGACTGTATGTTGGAGCTAAAGGCCCTGTGTGTGCATGTAATGATAAATCGATTTTTGATGCTGGGTAAAAGCTGTGATTGAGGGTTAGCAGTAGAAAGTGGGACAGTAGCTAATGCTGTTAAAATGGGAAAGGGCAGAGGGTTATTTGAAGCATCTGTGCAGTTTTGGGCTGAAGAACACATTTGCTTTTACTCATTCAGTGTCATGTACTATGTCATGAACACATGCACAAGTTCTTAAAGAAATGTGAGTCAGCAGCATCCAGCTCAGGGCCAGTGGAACAGTGTGGTAGAGCAGAAAATGACAGAAATGCAAAAGCAAGTGCGTGCCTAGCCCTGAATCAGTGACATTCAGTTAAGAACAATTGATGACGGTCATTGGTTAGTTTGGTACAATGGCTGCTAAGGTTTTCAAGGCTAACTGGTAAGGATACTTAATAATCCCTGAAGATGTGAAGTTACTTATTGGCAATAGACTGATTTATGTTGCTCAAATTCATTTAATCAATTCACTTGATCAGATGAAACCAACATCAGCTGATTAGAAGCATCTGTACAGTTTTGGGTTCAACAATAGATTTGCTTTTGCTCATTCAAGCTGTCCTTTTCTCCTAAGACATGTAAGCCTATGTGCATGTAATTGCCCAGAAGCATTAAAAGTATGCTGTATAATCCATGAAAAGAACTATTCATTAATAATAGACAAAAGCTACAGAGAAAGAGTGCCCAGCTGTTACTGAGGTGTTAGTCCTCGTTACTCAGGTACATCTTCAGTACCTTTGGTTAGGGAATATAATAGTCCTACATTGCAGTGCAGTTATATTCTTTTTGCCCTATTTTAAAATAATAAGTTATGAAAAGGTACAAATGTGGATCTTTGCCCTGAGAGAAAAAAAACGTATTGAAGGTACACAGCGGGACCTGTAAACTGTTGTTGTACCTGTGATTTGCATTTAAAGTGTGCCATGATAAATGAAAATGAAATGTTTTTTCTGATAGTGTACAATTTTTATGATCATTCTTTTATTGCATTTCACAGGAGGGGAGCGGGGAAAGGAGGGGGTAGGGGCATAGTGACATAACAATGCTGGGAGTACAAATGGATCAAGGTCGTAACAAAGACAAACCAAAACGAACAGCCAGGCAACGAACATTTAATAATATAGCTGGAAACATCTTGAATAGAAAATTTCATATATTAACCCAGTGACACTGACGTGGTGGGCTGGTGTCACTCACTGTCCACTCTATTAAACACTCCTACCTTGCTGGTCCACCTTGTAGATGTAAAGTCAGACACGATAGCTGTTTCTGTTTCTGCAAAGTTTGTGTTGGTCATCCTCTAGTCTTTCATCGGTGGTCACAGGATGCTGCCCACAGGGCGCACTGACACACCACCACCACGTCAGTGTCATGGCAGCACTGAAAATAACCTACTACCCAAATAGCACCCACTGCTCTGTGGTGGTCCTGTGAGGGTCCTGACCAAAACAGGTTTAAAGTGGCTAACAAAGTATGCAGAGAATCAGATGTACCACAGTCTGCAACTCAGGAACTACAAAACACACCTATATAGTAAGTGGAGATGATAAAGTGTACAGTGTGTTAAGAAACAGTGAGGCGGTTTTAATGTTGTGGTTGGTGGGTGTAGGTGTTACCAGTATGGCTTCCTTTAATCAGAGTATTCATTTAGTAGGTGTTGATTTTGCTATTGAACAAATGAAAAGATGTTTCCATTAGAAAGAGGTTACTGTCGAGCAGTGTGTGTGTGTGTGTGTGTGTGTGTGTGTGTGTGTGTGTGTGTGCATGTGCGTGTTTGTTATGGTTCAGCAGCCTTTGATGACCCAGATGCATATGTGGACTGTCCACTGGCATATCCGCATGCCTCAGTGAACTGTGAAATGCGGGCGAGAGAGATCGATTTTTCTCGTCCGCTATTGCATTGACAGGAACAAGCCCTTACTGCTGTGCGTTCACCCTCGGCTACGCTGCTAAGACCTGGAGATGATTGCTCTTCTATGCTTTCCTATGTCAGTGGTTGCCATAGTAGCAGTACGGCACTGTGTTGTGGGGGGGTTGACAGACAGCCAATCAAACCATGTAGTTTGAGTTGAACTTACAGAGTACAGTCAAGTCACATTATTATGACCATTATATTTTGATGGGGGCATAGCTCATGAAGGAAGCCACGTTTTTGTGGCATTTTCTAGGCCCACCCAACCGCTTTGGGTATAAATCCATCCTCAGATCACGTAATTGATCACGCATTGATCAACTACACCAAGTAAACTAAATAGAACAGAACAGAGCATATACAGATCATTACAGGAAATCAGCAGGGGTACAACTAACAGGGCAAGGCAACAGTTCAGACACAGGGGTGCGGCATGACAAAGGGGCGGAGCAAAAGAGCAACATTAAAACTAAAACAAAAACAGAAACATGTGGGCAGAAACATGATAGAACAGAAACAACAAGAGAAAAAAACACAAGGAGAGGACAGGACAGGGTGTTACTATCGAATCTGCTACCTGTTACTATGCAGTTCAAGTGGTTAGTGTAGATCTGGTTGTTGTCGTTTACAGGTTCTCTATAATCGTTTTTGTTAATTGCGCATGACTGTAACTCAGTGTTCTATAAGTACTGACGACACCCATCACATTCTCAGAAAAGCATATCGCAACATGATTTATCACAATATCAATAATCTATCATTATATCGCCCACCCTCACTCCCTGGCACCGGAATGCATGCTGACACTAAAAGCTGAGCATGTCTGTCTGTCTGTCTATCTATCTATCCATCCATCTTACTCTCATCCAATCATCCATCTACGTCAGTGTATCACAGCAGCAGCTATCCTCCAGAGTCACTCCATATGCTGTCTCTCAGAAACACGAGAAGCCTCCAGCACAGGTCCATATGCCATTTTTTTCCTCCTCACCCTTGGCGTTCCTCCATTCTCCTCATCTGTGTCACACATCTGCTGTGTCTGTCCTCACGCCATTGGCTTCTTCCTTGCTGGCCACTGCTGCCCATGGTAACAAATGTCAGTGTGTGTCAGCACTGAACTTCACTCTCTACTTGGGGGGAGATGAAACAGACAAGTCTTGTGTGACCTCTGTATCTGTATCTCAGCTTTGAACCCTCACGGTAACCCTTGTTCAGTGGGGGACTGTGCAGAACTGTTGACTGGTTCATTCCCATGTGGAACTGACCACAGGCCAAGAGCAAGACTTATACAAGAGTACTTAGCTAGTTGTACCATAATACTAGTTACAGTATGAAGTACACACAGCGCATATTATCCACTCTCTATCTTACATACTTAGTAGAAGTAACTGTGCTGTATTAGTTTGAACCGAAGATAATAGGTCCCCTTTAAATAAGTAAATAACTTCATTTCTTCTTTTCAATAATCTCAGTAAAGAAGGG
The DNA here is from genome assembly GCA_024036415.1 of Prochilodus magdalenae. NCBI lineage: Eukaryota > Metazoa > Chordata > Actinopteri > Characiformes > Prochilodontidae > Prochilodus > Prochilodus magdalenae. Next base: position 170,778 of record JAMWET010006891.1, on the reverse strand, counting down.
ATATAAAAGTGTAGCACATCATATTCATTTGCACCATATTGTATTGTTGTGTCGTAGAATGTTACTTAGTGGTGTGATAATGTGAGGCTAAGATATTAACATAGAGTGTTAGATTGGGATGCTACAAGGCTTTTTTAACATAAAAAAGTGAAAATGTTTTTAAGTACTGAATTATCAAACATAAAGCACATTTTCAACCACTTTCTCCTTATTTTTACATGGTATTTGAAAACATATCTAGTAGAGGCGATAGTGTATCAAACTATATCTTAAATAAAGCGTATCGTTACCTACGACAGTAAGAAAATATCAGTATACTGGAGTATCGCAATATTATGTTTTGTGATTCTGTATCGATCTGGTAGCGAAACACAGTATCAAAGAATGGCATACTCTGGTTCAGTTCCTACCTCTGGTACCCCAACCTCTAGATAGGAGTGTTGTGATCTATACTATATGTGAAAATTTCACCTTAAATCAGATCTTACAAAGTATCACCTTGCTTACAGTATTGCACTATATTGAATCATACCCCGTGTATCATGATGCGTATCATATGCCCAGGTAAACAGCCCTATCGTTACACCCCTACAATAAACAGTTCTCCTGCCAAGCAATGTAATTCATTAACAGTAGGCTGTAAACTAAGACACATCCACAAAGCTCATTCTGCGAGCAGCACAGTGGTTAACAATAACTTGATGCATTAATACAGAATACAGCTGATATGTGGCTTCATAATTTTTGGGGTAGGGGTCATGTTTTATAAGGTGCTTCATATTTACAAATTAGCATGATCAGACGAGTAAACGAAGAACAAAGACGTTCTCATGAGACATTAGTCCATAGTCTGTAGTCCAGAGCCTTGTTTGTGTTCCAATAAGCTGCCCAGCCTGTAACTTCAACCCAAAACCGGTATGCCAATAATTCTGGAGCTTTATATTAGAGGACTCATTATGCGGGACATGCACTAGTCAGTCAGCTGTAGACATTAGGAGGAGAATCACTTTGAGCTTCTTGCAAGTCAGAAGAAACAAAGGGATTGGGAAATGCTCTGTATTGACTGGCTTCCTGTCAGAACCAGAACCACATCAGTCTCTTCTGAGCACCTAACAGCAGGGACTTTGACCTCCATCCTTATCAAACGTTAATGAAGAGAGTTTTAGTGTGTGTGGAGAAACGAAGGGAGCACGTGCCTGTTACGCGCTCGAATGCTTATTTTCCCCGACACATTGTTCCGGCCCCACAGGTCTCATCCCTTAAGGTCATTTAAGGTAAATTTAAACTCTAAGGTAAAGTAAGGGTAGCCTGAAGGTCATTTACACCTGGAAATAAACGACAGAAAGTTTTAGCATCTTAATAAAAAAGAAAGCAAAGGAAAGTGATGACAGTTAAACTGAAAATGATTTATTTAATAATATAATTCTTTATATTTAATACATTATATTTAATTCTGGAGTGTTTAAACTGATGTTTGGGCCTCAGATTTCAGTGCAGATTTTCTTGTTTTTGTTTATTTTATAATCAAACTCTCAGAATGAGTCAGATGCTTTCAAACAAAGGTTTGAAGTCCAGCTCGAGTGTGCTCTGTCTGTAAAGTCAAAGGGGACACATACTAACTAATACTTAATTTACTGTAAAAATTCAAGGATGATACTAATTTTCTGGCAAGTACAATGATTCTATGTTTAGTAGATATATCCTTTATTTCTCATTTTGTTTGTTTAATCTAGTTTTGTGCTTGTCTTATGTGGTTTTAATAGACCAAGCTCTAAAGTGGAACCAAACATTCGATTGCTGGATAGGATGCCAATTCCAGCCTAGACTAAAGATGAACACCAACCATGCCTGATAACAGTTTGAAGCCTTGGAAAGAGTGGTACTGAAATATTCCTCACAGTCTGGAATGGTTGCTGTTGTTTTGTTGTCTTTGTTTTCCACCTGGCCGTAATCAAGACTGTGAGGTAACAGGTTAGGATTTTGGAATTGGCTTGTTTGACCAACCTTTGCATATTTGGTATTCGTATTTGAAAGAGGAACAATAGTGTTTGAGGTTCATGGTATGTTGGTTCCTTGTCCTGAACTACACCAATGTAAACGCAGGTTCTGTAGAACCTTAAAAGGTTTAGCGGTGCCTATACTAAGGTAGATATCTCAAGCCCTAATCCAAATTTGCATCCTCTGATATTCAGATGTACCTGAAGACCTCACTGACGTCTAGTAGGTTTGGGTTGTAGCTGTATGAGCATACAGGAACATGGTCTGGAGATACCTGTCCTTGAGGTCAATGTCACTTTATATCATGCGGTTTAATCTGCTCTAGGTTGGGTTTAGGCTAGTAAACCTGCAGCTGTGCTGTTAATCTGGCTTCATGGCTTGCTTTGAGGGTTAATGCTGTGTCTAGGAGTACATGTATGATTTTAACGCATATGTCGCCACAGATTAAAAATCAGAGAGCGGCGGCATTTTCGAAGATTTCCCATGTCAGATGTCGTCCTAGTAACCCGCGGCCCCAAGACAATTAAGCACAAAGTGGATCAGGACTGAGATTTGGCATTAAGCTTCACATGCAGCCCAGGATTTCAGAGAACAGTTCAAGAACCTTGCAGCTACAGTTGGTGACCTTTCAACCACTACCGCTCTCAGAGCTCACTTGTGATGGTGACTCTGTACAGGTTTTAAGACCAAAGCTAGAATAGCAGATGCTACAAGTGACAGCTGAACAGTGTAGCTGAACATCAACTTGTTTTTTAGGTTTGTATTATTTTACTTACGTTATTTAAACATGTCACATGCTCAATGTGGACCAAGAGAAAATTACTTATCTGTTAGAATAAAGGAGCAGCATGGAGAAAGTATGTATAATCTGCAGAACTGTGTTTTATCAGCGTATAATTACAGCAGCAACAACTCATTGTGTCTTTATTAGCATAAAATGACCCCTTCTTATCTACACAGGAGCAGGCATCATCCAACCGAGGATGTAATGGTAGCTCTGTGCATAAAAATCCTGGTAGGATATTATTCAGGTGGCTTTTTTTTTTACCAGCTTCTTGTTTGTATTTTCCCGTTCCACCTTAAGGTTTGCTGCAGTTACAATCTGTCACCAGCATTAAGCCTCTTATTTGCCAGCTTCTTCTTGAAAATTCCCGTTCCACCTTAAATTCCACAGCTGCAGTTATAACACTTTAGGCACCAGAATGTAACCGTATTACCATTTAAGGTGGAACGAGAAAATTTGAATAAGAAGCATGACGAGCATGCTAGGTAGGAGCACTTTATGGGTAGAACAGTTTCATTGGTACTGGATAACCGAAGCAAAGGAGGGTGAATCGTGAAGAAACAAAACAGAATTGGCAATGGCTGACCATCACAGTTCTACACAAGGTCGGGGTGGATGGGGCTGTTTAGGAGACTGCAGTATGCAAACTTCACTGCCAGAGGATTCACACTGCACCTTTAACATACACTAACATGAAGTGTTTTTCTTCATTCTCCTGACTTAATATGATAGCAATGATAAACAGACCGGTGATCTAACTGGCCTGTGTTAAGCAGGCTGAAGTAACGCAGCTTAATCCCTGTGACATATGGCTGCATTTCAAACAGTGGAGCTAAAGCTAGATTTAATGTGAAGCTTCATGTACCTTGATGTCCCGGGCAGTCTAGTGCTACTCGCCGTGGCAGACTGTTCCTATGTGTGTTAGAGGAGCCGAGTGCGTGTTTGAATGTGATTGTGCACATTTTGTTCTGCAAAATCTGAGCCCAAATCATATGCCGAGCTGTTCTAATCTGACCCTGAGCTTTTTGTCAGCTTTCTGCTTGTCCAGATGAGATGCTTGCATAAAACAAGAAAAACAGAGCTGCTGTCCTTGCTTGCTCTATCAAGTGTGACGTGTGTCTCTGAGGAGCTTTTCTTTCAGTTCTCTGGTGATCTTTTAAATATATTATCAAATATATGAATTCCTAAATAGCAAAGCTGGTCATGCTTCAGACTGATATATTTAGGGGTTGATTCATAACTAGGCCTGCCAATTAAAACACGCTTTCCCAGATGGTACCTTCCTCCAAGATTGTTTCCTTTGATGCCGTGTAACAAGCCCTGTATGTTTGGCAGTACAAAGTCAAATGACAGTATGTATGTAAATTTCATATCTTTAGTTTTTGACTTAATTCAAAAGTGTTTGTTGCCCTTTACATTGTGCCCATGATGTACGAATTTCATGGTGAAGGCCCCAAAAAACGAAAAAAAGTCTGGATCCATTGACGTGCAATGAAAGCAGAAAGGTTTTTCCCTTCTCCTGTACAGGTTTCTGGTTTCTGACAGCAGCGATATGCACTGCAAGTATATGAGGAATAAGAAAAGTGTGCTCCATTCTTAATCACATGTTCTTTATGAGTGTACTCAGTCGGAATGAAAGATTCGTTTTCTGTGTTTTCAACAGCACAAACAGGTTTCACCTTGTTCACCTGGTTCTCCTTCACAGTTTGAGCCTGGCATGCACCCAGCAACTTATGGGCATAGCATCATTTGGCATCTTAAACCTTTTCCTTGTTTCTGTGTCTCCTCACTTTGGTTCCTCTTTACATTGGGTAAATAAGAGGAGGAAAGGGGAGGAAGAGAGGGGATGAATAGTTTTGTCACAGCCTCCTTCATCTATCCCCAAGTCAAGTCAAGTGGCTTTTATTGTCATTACAGCTCTGTACAAGCACACAGGAAAATGAAATTACATTCTTTCCAGATCAAGGGTGCCACATGGAACAAAACGAGAACAAAAAACAATACAGGCTGCAGAAAGTGCAACGTGACAATACATACAACAAATAAGACTCAGCTCTGAGTAGAGGTGATGAGTGTAAGGTGCATAGTTATTTACAGGTAGGTATTGGTAATAAGGTGCATAGAAGGTGCATAGGTATTTAACATGCTGTGAGGTTATATGTAGACAGCATGCATCACACATGAAACATGAAACACAGCACTGATCCTAGTCACTTCTGTAGTTAAGTTTAACCAGCCTAAAACCATCCAGAATGACGGGTAAAAGACCTTTTTAAGAGATTTTCACAAGGCATAATCTGAATCATAATCATTCTTATTTTCTGATGTTTGCTAACAGCTTATACAGATAAACTGTTGTCAGTTAGTTTTATGTGTCATGTCCTCTATTAGTTCTACATACACTCATCATCAGCTCATTGCTGCACTCAGAAGGAAGTGTTGGACTGCAGTGCTACTGGGAAGGAAGATAAAGGGTGTAGTTTGCTTTCCTGGAGACTGGCTTTGGGAACCTTGACTTAACAGTGGTATAAAAGCACAGCCCTAAGTTTTTGTCTTCATTCTGGAACCCAAGCTTAATAAACGAAAATCATATCCTCAACCACTACAAAACAATAGTACAGTGTTCAAAAGGGTGCTGGAAAACTAGAAGTGAGCTTACATAAGGCTAGTGCTAATTATGAACTCAGAACTTTCTACTGCTGATCTCTATTTTATAGGATTTTAACCAACATCTCTACCGTAGTAATAGTCCTGGCTGGATTCTTCCTGTTATATTTAGCATTTAATATAACAATTTAATATGATAACTGAATTTCAAGTAAGGGTTCCTCATTCCCGTCCTCCTGTAATGCAGTGCTATAGTTCTCATATTTATACTGGGCAGCTTATTTGATCTCTTCACAGCCTGTTGACTGAGACCTCTTATAGAAACACGCTCTGCATTACTCTGGTGTTTGAAGCCCGTGGTGGTGTGATTAGTTGATTGGCAGTTATTGTTCCAGTTAGTGGTACAGATACAGGTTAAACTGCTTACAGTTTGTGGGTAGTTGCCAGTCTTTTGCTTCCAACAATATCATAAACAAAAGTCATATAGACAAAAAGGTCACAACACATTGAGCAGGTTTTATAACGCACAGCTGGTGACAGTTACTGGAACAGTATCCAGAGAACACTCTGAATCATGCTGTATTCTGGCTAAACTGAGCTTGAGGGTTTTATACTTGTCTGATTTTATCTTTGTCTTGTGGCAATAAGCCATTCGTGCGTTATTGTGATTTTCCCGCAACACAAAGTGGGCTGAAATCACAGTGAAAACACCTCCTGGGTTTTTGAAAGAGTGTAAACCTGGTGCACTAATAAACAAAATAATTGATGAGTTTGGTGATACGAGTGACTATCAGTTATATTATAATAACTCTGAACATGCCTCCGAAACCTTCATAGCATTCTGTAATTACTGATGCAGAGCTTATTAAGGGAGAAGATAAAACACACCCACGTGTCAAAACAGTGCTAGAGATTCATCTGTTGCACATACCAAGAAAAGGTGTGCAGTGAATGGACAAAGGTTTATTCTTTGTTTGGTCAGTTCAGACATCTTTACTCATGACTGTGTTCATATTTCAGGTGGTCATTTCAGAAGCAGCCATAGCTGACCTCCTCAAGGAGCCTTGGTCTTGGTCTCTCATTTACACCACGGTTCATTTAAATTGAAACCAATCTGTCAAATGCGAAAATGTGGATTTTTAAAGAAAGTCATAGCTGGCATCTAGGGCTGGAAAGCTCGATTGGCTATTAGGGATGTGTATTGGAAAGAACCTGGACACACGATACATGGCAAGTCGATATATTTAGATTTTTTTAATTTTGTTTTAGGAAAACTGTAATGGCATAAAAAGGCCACCACCATATGCTAATGCTACAATAGCAGTGCACCCTTATGCTACAATTAGGTAGAAATGGCACTTAACCAGAGCTGACAGAGCTAGTGAGTAAGTACTGGACTCCTCGTCTAGCCTTTACAGTAAATGCTTGAGGAAACACCAGTCTGGGAAAGCAACAATCCGATCTAATTTAAAGTATCCAACTACCAGAGACAGCCATTCCACACACCCACTGGATTACCGGCAGGGCAATACAGGCTTTCCTTCTATTACGGTAGTTGCTCTAGATTCCATCTCTGTGCTTGTAGGAGAATAGATAGTGAAAGATTGTTTAGCACTGCTTCAAATATCTTAAACAAGAAGCGGAAACGTTGCTCTTCATGAAACAAAGTCTGTCAATGGTGCTCAGTGAGCCTTAAGTCAGATGCACAGCCATATGGCAATGGCTTATTGTTCTGTGATTTGCTGCTGGTGTTTATTGATTTATTTATTTGCAGGGTGCCTGTTTATGAACTTGCACCAGTCTTTTAAATCGCTTACCTTGCTGCTATTTGTACCTGAAAAGGCAGGAGGCATATAAGCACCTGACCGTGAAGCTGTAAGACTGTCCCATTCCATCTTGGTTAGTTGTTAGGCTTGTCAAACCAGTTAAACTCATGTTTTGGTGTTTTTGCCTGGGTGTGAAGTTACGTTTACGCGACTCCACCCCCAATCTGGATTGGCACCAGCCGGTCGTATCAAGGACATTCAGCAACTGGTATCGACTTCATGAATCGCTGAATGCTCCATTAAACTAGCATCACAGTCAGGTGATTTTTTTGGAACTCTACTTTCTTTGTAGATTAGAGCAAACGTAATGAAATGGTGTAAGTGGTAGGCAGTGGCTGCAAAGAGTCAATGCACATACAAGGCCCATTAGTGGATGGCTGTTTTATCTAGGCCACTGCGGCACAGGAGATTTGAGGCCATTGAGCATGGTGACTGAAAGATGAGGGGATTGGTGATGGAAGATCAGGTTAAGAGACTAGAGGTATAAAAATGTTTCAGATTTTTTTCAGGTCACTACACTCAAAGGAGGGACAGTAAACATGTAACAGCAGGGCCATTTTTATAATAGCTCAGTCAGGGCTGTTTCTTTTTGGCTAGAACACAAGGGTCATTAGCCCCTAAAAGTCGCCGGGAATTACGGAACGCATATTGTTTTATGATGGCACTTATTTCTTGTTTGTTGCTCATTAAAACAAGGGGAAAGTGTGGAGTGTAACCTTGGAGTGTAAACTGTGCAGTTCACTTTGGTGAAAACAGAACTGAATGGATGTAATCTAAACAGTTTGTTCAGTGTAAATGTAAACCCTACCAAACTGACTGACATGGCTCACACTGACTATTATACAGTGCTTTATCAGCACAAGGGTTTCACAAGGAGTGTTGGAAAACATGAAAAGGGTCACATGATGGATCATCATCAATCTCATTCTCATCAATCTAAAACCACAACTAGCTTGAAGATGAGTTATCTGGTAATGGTTGGCATTGGCCCCTTCTTGTTGAAGCGGTTCCTGTGAACTCAGTATCCAAAAAAATACACTATTGTCAAATTACAGCCCACTCTATCATGTGCTCAGAATTTAATAATAATAATAATAATAATAATAATAATAATACAGAGCACACAAAGTTCATACAAAAGGCATCTCAAAGTGCTTTACAATTTAAGAACAAAATTAAGAAAAAAAAATACTGCAAGAGCAGAAAAGGAACAGAAAGAATAGAACTGAGATGAGCAAAGAATGACATGAAATAAAATGAACAACAGCATTTAAATTAATAACTAGGTTAAAGAATGTTCTTTAAGATTATTAAAAATGTGGACTCATCTTGAAAACAAAAAAGGCAAAATAATGAAAACAACAACAATAAAAAAAGTAAAATAATGTCAATCGTAATTTTAATTCAAATTTTGATTCCACATTTGTATTAAATTTGGTTATAATTATACATTTGAACTTGTTTCTTACAAACGTGCTCTGAACGTGACTGTCTAGTTGTAGGAGGTAGTGGGTTTTACAGTTTAGGAGTCTAAACGCAGAAGAAAGCCTCCCTGCTGTTTCTGTAGTTTGCTGTGGGTACTTGGAGAATAAGGCCAGAATCTGCTGATCTAAGGTCACATGCTGATAACAGACAGATGCTCAGTGAGGTACTCAGGTGCTCGGCCAATTAAGGCTTTAAAAAACAATAAAAGACTTTAAAACCTGCCCTACAGGACACGCACAGCCAGTGCAGGTCTTTTAAAACAGGACTGAGGTGAGCTTGGAGTTTTGATTTTGTTAGGATCTGGTAGTGCTGTGCCAAGTGTTGCCATGGCAGTCTAAAACATTATTGGGACCATTTTCTTATTCTAGAAGATTTAATTTGCTACTGTCTACTAACCACTTCTAAAACTCCTCCAGAAGCTAGCAAGTGTCAAGAGTGAGCAGCTAGACTCAGTAACACCCTTTTCCACTTATGTCTAAAAGGCAGCAAACTATCAATCTCAATTAGCTTATGTTTTTATAAAACAGGAAGTAAATCGTTTCACAACAATGACTTTACACCTTAAATGATCTAGGTCAGCGATTCCGTGTGATATGCTTTAAAAAGGCGAGGCCTCCCGGAATACAGAGGTTTTGAGCCCTTTTTTGATATCTGTGTTTGCACACAGAGGAAATTCGCATTTAATCCATTTATGAAGTGAAACACCCACATACACGCACACTAGGGGGCAGTGAGCACACTTGCCCAGAGCAAAGGGCAGCCCTATCCATGGCACCCCGTGGAGTACTTGAGGGTTAGGCATCTTGCTCAAGGGCACTTCAGTCAGGGAACTGTCCTGCCAGTTGATCTGAACAGGACTGATATGTTTGCAAACATAGAATGGGTTTATTAGCCTTACACTGCAGCTTGTATCTAAGCACATGTCTCTAATAAAACTCCTAAAAACAGAGGTTAAAGATTATAGACCTAAAGGGCATTGGCCTGCATGCACAGTCTTGTAGAACAACTTTAAGAAGCTGTAGATTATGTGGGTTCCACATTAAACAGGTGCACATTTTCACAAGTTTGTTAATGGCCAAAGAACAATGATCTGGTGCCTAATAGCCCTCTGACTTTGTATGTAATGAAACCACTAACTCCAAAAACAACGAAGAGTGGTCTGTGGTGGCTTTTGGGAAAGGCCAGAAGTCATTCGAGTCCAGTGAGTACTTCCGTTTAGTACTGCCTGTGGGGAAGATGAGCATTTATTGCGTCTTAGCTGAGATCAGGTGTTTAGCTTAGTGCTAGAGATCAGCAGAAAGCAGCTCGTCTATAATCTTTATACCTCACGGGCGGTAAGGCGATGAGCCCTGTGGGGGTTCAGTGGTGGGAATGGTCAAACATTAGCGGTGTGGGGAATGATCTTCAGTGGGTTGGGGGTTATAACTGTGCAGATGTTGAGATCTTTCAAGATGAGAACAATTGGGTGTGATGACATGGTTCCCCAGGACAGAACTCCTATTAGGATTAGAAGGTTTTTCCATTAATGGTCCAAACTAATAGACGAGGAAAAGATTATCCATCATGTCTGCACAGTCTAATGACAATAGCAGAGCAGGGTGTTATGGAGGCCAAATCTCTCGTCGTTCTTACTGTTCTTTTTAAGCTCTTAAGCCTCTCGGCACAACGGAATACCAGAGTCTCGCAAGGCACTAACTGCTCCAGCTTTGGTGGAACATATGTTGCCTGCCCTCTGGACCAAACATGAGTACTGACGTCCTAACGGCCCTAATTATGATATACTTTTCAATACCTCCTCAGTAATACATTAGTAAAACGTAGTACACAAGCTTTTTAATGCTACTTCAAAATTAGAATATTCTAAAATCCCTTAAATCATGCCCTGCTTTTAACTTGTACTCGTCAACTGCCATTCATAATGCAAGCAAGCTCTGCTCTCGCCATAAAGCTTTTTAGTGGGGTCTAGTTCTCAGCGCTAGCAAATATCTTTCAGTGGTGGCTTCATTAAAAAAGGCTAATACCCACATACATAGAGGCCACTGTTGGGTGCTGTATGCAAGCTTTGTTCATGTGCGTGCCAGTGGACTGTGGCAAAAACATTGCTTGAAGCCACAGTAGCTGAGCAAATGTTTGATGGCGATTAGCAGACTAAAGCTCTGGTTAGAATTGCTGGGACAAACTCCCAAAAGGGTTTTCTAAAAAGCCGTCACAGCTAGTCAGACTCGTCACACCTGCAATGGTGCTTTCTGTCCCTTTTCTCTCGTGCTCATATACGGAATGGAATGCGGATCTACAAGGCTAGCAGCTCATGCCAGATGTTATGAAATTAGCTGGTCCTGGTTTGCTTTCTGCCCAAACCTCCTTTGATTTTGTCACTGGAGTGATGCTGCATTCAGGTGCTCATCAAAAAGTTTCACAGACCAGATGGTCAATTGGTAAATAACACTTCAGACTGTTCCGGCACATGGTGAAAGATTTTTTTTTTTTGGAGGTTTGGAGAACGCTCTCCGCTGTTTCTTTGCTATATGAGCCCTTCAGGTAAACGTTTGCTCATTTACCACCAAGTTAAACACTTTTCACCGGTATGCATGTGTTAAGTGTCACTTGTTAACACACATATCACCTAGTGTCCCATTTGTAAATGTGACTTTCTCGACTAGTGATTAGATGTCAAGAGGCACTGTTTACGTGTAAAACTCACATGTTTAGTCCTCACAGCCATAAACATAAATCTCATAGGGTTTACTGCGCCCTGTGTCATCACAATAACAGCTGGTACTCTACTCGGTCACCCACCAGCCAATACTGCATCATCAAAATAAAACCAGGTGTTTCCTTCACATCAAAATGAATACCAAGCAAGATCAACCAGCAGCAATTACCTGAACGGAATCATTAAGTTGCATTGAGAGGTCAAAACTAATGGAATAATGTATTTTACAGAACTGTTTTAGTTTAATAATTTTTTCTTATTATTATGACAAGGCGCTGTGCAAAAGTCTGAGACTCTCCATTTATTTTATTTCTGGTTATATACTGTATCTAATAATAATAATAATTCAGTAAATAGCTGTCTTAACCTATTAACCTAATTTTGTTTCAGCTTAAGCTATTTACAATTTACAATGTATTAATTATTCATGTAGATTTGATAGTTATATAAACAATCCAATCACAGAAGGACAGAAAATGTAAATTACAATAGAATTTAGTTTCTAAAACTGGATTAAAATATACAATAAATATGACTCCTAGAAAACATGCAAAAATAGATGGTTGGTGTAGCTCAGCAGATAATACCACCACCTGCCAAGGAACTACTCGCCAGGGAGCCACCACCACATGTGGGAGAGTAGGGTTCAAATCCTGGTCTGGGTGACTGTGCTGTGCTACATCAATAAGAGCCCTTGGGGAAGACTCCTAACACTACACTGGCCCACCTGTGATGTGATTAACCTTGTAAGTTGAGCGTCAGCTAAATGCTGTAAATATAAAAGGTAGGGCACCAAGACTCTTCAGATAAACTGTGTTTCTAGCTTGACCATCTCCTTACTCCTGTCCATCTTTTCACTGTGGGGAGACAATATAACATGTTATGGGTCTGAAAGGAAGTGTAGCTGAGAATAAGCCCTTAGAAAGAAAATAAAAGAGACAGAAATAGATGATCTACAAATCATCACAAAGAAGTTGCTGGTGTTCTCAGGACAGTGGACTGACCACAGCATGGTCTGGATGTGTTTGGATTTATTTGGATTGTGGGAAGCATAAAATGCAAGCAGCTTCTAAGACTGAACTTTGGAGGTGTGGAAAAATATCCCCACAGATTTCTTTGAAATCATGTCTCCCAGAAATAATGGAAACTGTAAAGGCAGTGAATATTGATACATCTGACATTAAATTGAGGTGTCTGTGTAGTGCTCTGCACTGTGTAAGCCTCTAGTGGTGAGACTGTGTATACCGGTATATCTGGATAATATCCTACCCGGTGTTTAATGCACAGAGCTGCACTACAGGAGGACATCTGGACAAGGATTCTTTGTCTTTCCATGTCTTTATAGAGTGAAAGACACCCTCTAGAGTCAGTGTGTGGTTTGTTCGTTCTGGGCTACAGTACTCTCTACATGGCAGTTTCTACAGAAATATGGAGGGCTAAGTTAACAAAAGCACAATAATTAGCAGTTACAGGTGATGTCCTAATGTAGCGTAAATCATACACCCTGTAAATGTAAGCTACTAATGGTTATACTATATTTTAGTACAAAGTTCCAAGCAGGTTTACTCATTTAAGAACTAAATGAAGGATGGTCTCCAACACACAGGGCCACATGTAGATGTCTTATGTTGATAGCAATGTAGCATTTAAACTCTGACTCATATCTGACTAACTTTATCTGTCCCTGTTTTCCCCTAACTGCAGATTGCACACGGCAGTTTATTGACTCCTTTGCAAAGCCAGACTGATTCTGGTACTGTAGTAATGTGATTAATTATTGGCATGGGGTCATCCGGCCAGGCTGCTAGCTCTGCTCATTATCAGGTCAGGTCACTTTAATATAAACACACATAAAGCAGAGAGAGGTGACTACACTGATACTTATTAGGTATTAGTTTATGTAGCTCCGCAGTTTTGCTCTGGTGTTGACTCTGTAGACTCACATGATGAATAGCTGGATTGAAAAGGAGTCAGACACTGAATTTCAGGATGGTTATGGAAGGCTTACTGATTCAGAGACAAGTGATTTCTGGACTATCAAGGAAATTTGTAAAGGAGGGAAAGTCATGGAATATCAGGGAATTTTGTTTGGAGCATTTATAAATTGCTAGCCACCATTTATAAATATATCACCCATATCTTCACGTGTTTCCTTTATTGGGTGAGTTGTTATGGCTACTTGATTTTTCTCTGCCCATTATCCCCGTCCTGCCTGTCAACAACCGACAAACTGTGCAATCTCCTGTACCTGCTAACGAATGCAAACGCGCCAGGAAAATCTAAGATCCGCAATAATTGTGCACTTTGTTTAAACTGTGAAACGACTGGTAGGGAAAACATGTGACCTAGTAAATACAGCTCACAAATTGGGTTTTTCCCATTCATTATAGGTCATGGAAAGTCAGGAGAAGTCTGGAAATTTGACATTTGACTTGGATTGTGGACCCTGGAAGCTTAACGGGAGAGAATGTGTATTTGTGTTAGTGACTGTGTCTAGAGGGGACCGACAGACATGTCCTATGATCTGTCCCATGACTGCTTCAGATGGTGCGTCACAGTAGAACAGTGTTCTTTTTTTCTTCTTTCCCTCTCTCTCTTTCTCTCTGTTTACCCCTTCTCTACACTGTTTCTCTCTAGATTCTCCAAACCCATATTTAGGCACGGCCCATTAGCAATGTTAAGGCTATGTTAGCATATTTTCATTGAAGTGTGTTTAGGGAGCAATCGCCTGCTGGATGTAATTTGGTGTTGTCTCCCAGTAGTTCACTGCTGTGCTAAAATTTCACTACCATTTTACCTCTCAAACCAAAAACTACACTGTCAAACCTTCATACTTCAAACTGTGTGCTACTGTGGTAGGTTGGGGAGCAGCTGGTTCTTCCTTTCTTTCCTTTTTTTCCTTCTTAACAAAAATAAAAAAGGCCTAAAAAGTCATGCTCTGATTGTTTTTTGCAAAATGTGTATATTTAATGTATTTGCATATGTAATTTGTTTTGAGATATTTTTCAGATTTGTTGTTTTTTTTGTTGTTTATTTTTGGGTGTTTATTACGTTGCATGATTATACCGCCAAGTGAATTTTGAAAGGCTACATTCACATCAATTCAGTTCAGATGTATTTATATACCATTTTCTATGACGGGCACTAAATCTTCCTGTGGGCCATAAAAACTATTGTGGTTGGGAAACCCTGCTCTAGCAGTTGTGTTTTCCTAGTTATCGACCCTATCTGACCTAACATATTGTTGGTAAGATGTTCAGGGAGATGTTGACTTATTGATCCTCCGACTTGATCAAATCTGCTGCAGAGTAGTTGGGCTGTGTGCATGTGCCCATGTTGGGCAGGCATGGTGAAACTGACGGGTGTGCGGACTTTGGGATTTCTGTGTGCTTCGTGTGTGTGTTGCGCTCCAGTATGTTCTGTGTTCACACATTCAGAATGGAACTCAGATCAGTTTATTATTCATGTATTTCTGATGAACAAATACAGAATTATTTAAAAGCTCGTCGGATAACAGTAACAAGTGAGTGAAACATACCTAATAGCGTGTAAGACCTCCACGAAGCACAGATAACTGCTTTGTGAAGTTCCGGTGAGCTGTTTGCCTGTTCAAAATAATTGTTTAAATTAGTTTCTGACAAATGAATGAAAAGCCTAATTCAATAATTTATTAATTATTATAATGTTATTTAAAACTTTTTGAGGTTTTGTACTTTTTCTCTTATTTAAAGGGTTAAACTTGCATGCTTGCCTGACTACTGCGTGACATTGCTCATCTAAACTTTTTTTTCAGGGCTGCTGAACTGGTGATTGAGGAGCGATGCTGCGAATCTTGCTTGTGTCACTTTGCTGGTCCACCATCGCCGGAGCTCCCCAGGAGACCTCACACTCTGCAGCCCACAAGGGAGGTAAGTCAGCCCCCCGCAAGGTCAGACTGCAGCTAGGACAGCCGAGTGGGCCATTCTCACGCTTCACCAAGCTTTACTGGGTGCAAATGTATCGGAGCGGATTGGCTTGGCACTTAGCCGCTGGACCAGGGTGGGTCTGGCTAGCAGTCAATTGAAATTATAAAGATAACTGGACTTGGTTATCAGTAAGGCTGTAGATAACGTTAAGTGCCTTAATTTTTTATTTCTTAGATTGGTTGTGTAACATTTAGTAGTACAGCACGAGAAAACAGAAGGGGGACGTGGAACTCAAAAAGCCCAAAACACTCTAAAAGGTAAAGTGCTTGGAATCATGGACGATAATTTATATATTCAATTTCCAGCCAACATGATCATTAAGTACAAGTCATTTGTTTTAATGTAGATATTTCTAAAAAGATTGGATATAAGATTTTATAAAAATTTTTTTAATTTAACAACTGCACTAGACCAATACTGACACAATCAGATAAACAGAATTTATTTTTAGATCTGAAGAAACCCCCCCAAATATTTCTCTCCATTTTTCCACCATGAGAAGACAGCTATATTATGCTGTTGTTGAGGCCTCTGTTAAAAATGTTTCCTGCATTTTTTCTTGTGGTAGAAAATGAATAATGTATATAAATTAAGGGTGGAGGATGACTTTCACACAATTCTTCAAAATGTCTACACACTAGAGAAGGCTTAGATTAGGGTTGTGATTGGGTTTAACTTCTCCCAAGGTCAGGGGACATTACATCTTAACCGATCTCTAAAACGGAGGGAACAGGTACTGCTTTAGTCGTGAGGACACTCACCCTGGCAGAGAGAGATTCTAACATATATAATATATAATAGAGCTTCAGCTACAAATAAGCTTTCCTCAGATAGCATGTGATGCATCTACAGTATAGCTGATGTGAAACTTAACTTACTGGATCAGAAGCCAAAATGCAGCTGGGGTTTAACATGGGGCTGAGAAATGCTGAACTCATAGGGCTTCTTTTCACTTCAGAGCTCGATCTGAATGCTTCTGATCACTTAAGTACTCAATCAAGGAGCTTTGGATCACTATCAGAGAGCTTCCAAATACTCAAAGAGCTTGATCCGAAGGCATCTGTTTACTTCAAAGCTCGATCATATTGGTTCTGATCACTTCAGAGATCGATCCAGGAGCTCCAGAGTTCGATCCAAGGGCTTCCAAACACTTCAGACCTTGGTCCGAGGACTTCCAAACACTTCAGACCTTGGTCCGAGGACTTCCAAACACTTAAGACCTTGGTCCGAGGACTTCCAAACACTTCAGAACTTTGTCTGAGGGCTTCCAAACACTTCAGAGCACGATCAGAGGGCTCCAAACATTTTAGAGTGACTAATTTTCAGAGTCACACTACCAAATCATCAGCACTGTCTGTGACTTTCAGTCAAGCTCCTAACCTGGAAAACTGGTTCAGTAAACATTTATCACAAGGGAACAATTGTGTACTGTTGAGCCTGCCTTAGAATCAATTGTATCTTTCAATGAAATAGGTTGAGGTCAGCTAGCGGTCACTGAAAGGGGTTGGGGTCACTAGCTAACACAGAGGGCATTAGCCATTTTAATTAATATACAGCTTAGACATTTTAAACATAGTTGTAATTATCTAACATAGTATGCACCTTGTCTGAGATTGTTGGCATCCTCTGGTTCCGGTCACCACTACTGTAAAGAAGTCATTACACTTCGGTGCTGTCAGGTCTCAGATGATGAGATGGAAATAGAAAACATGGAAATGGACCTGCTCTACAGTCTTAACAGAATGTCCACTGTTTTGTACTGCATTTAAACATTCTACGTTGAGGTAATCTGCATAACAGACCCGCTGGAGAAACCTGATTACATTTCCTCTTGTGATCCCTCCGTCATCTGGCTTCACCATGTGCCCAAGACATTTTCTGAGATTTGTGTAAACAGCATGTGTGCTTGTTCTTGATGCTGCACATACAATGGAATAAGTGTGTAGGCCCTATCAATCAATCTGCCATGCTTTAGCTGAGTAGCTGGTGATTATGCTGCTGTTTCGGCGCTGAAGCTCCAGTGGATCAAAGACTCAAAGATGGATATCCATTTATAGCATACAACAATGAACTACAACATTAAACCCTCTCCCTGTACCTACAACCTTTGTCCACTTTATCAGCACTTTGTGGTTCTACAATTACCAGCTACACTTCATCTGTTTCTCTGCATGTGGTGCTGGTGTGAGTGGATCAGACACAGCAGTGCTGCTGGAGTGTTTCAACACCTCAGTGTCACTGCTGGACTGAGAGTAGTCCACCAACCAACACTATTCAACTAGCATGTGGGCAGCATCCTGTGACCACTGAGGACCACTGAGGATGACCAACACATACTGTACAGCAGCAGATGAGCTAACGTCTCTCCACACCTACAAGGGGAACCAGCACGGTAGGAGTGTCTAATAGAGTGGACAGTGAGTGGACACAGTATTTAAACAGTTCAGCAGCACTGCTGCATCTGATCCACACTAAGACACCACCACCATGACAGTGTCACTGCAGTGCTGAGCATGGTCCTGTGGGATCCTGACTGGGGAAAAGGGGCCAACAAAGTATGCAGCAGATCAGATGGACTGCAGTCTGTAATTGGTACTGTATGGTCAGTGGAGCTGATAAAATGGACAGTGAGTGCAGATGCAAGGGGGTGGCTTTAATTTCATGGTTGAGTGATGTATGTCCTGTTGAAACCTTAAGTGATAGTTTTAATCAGCTCCGAACTTCCAAACTTTGTCTGTTCTCTTTGGTCATAGGGACCAGAAGGTCTTGTTCACCTTCTTTTCTTGCATGTTGCCAAACGGGTGTGATTAGCCCATCTGTTCTCTGAACCTTGGATCAACTCTTCCATCTGATGTCTGTTTTTCTAACATAGATCTACCATCATTTGCTGATGAGGTTTCTGGAAGATTCGGTGTGTGGAAATGCACATATCACTTACAGTGACTGAATACTTTTTTGTAGTTGTTGAATATTAGTTATTGTAGTTATTATGAGGTATTATTAGTTATGGCTGGGTTCCTAATTTGTAGTTCTTTTTGAGTGTATAAAATCTTCCTCCAGTTGCAGTTACTTGTGCCAGACAAGTCAGAGTGTAACGGTGTACTAAAACGCTATCGGTCACATGGAAAATCTCTGTGGCTTTTGACGCTCTGAGATCTTCCCCGCTGTCTGTAAATAAGTGATGTTTACACTTAGCATCTGCCCTGAATTATGCATCACAAAGCACAGGAGAGGCAAGGCACGTGCTGTTCTAACCTAGACATGAGAGAACAGTGAGGCTGTAGACGTAGCAGAAAAGGTGCTGCTGTCGCCGAGTCAAGATGTTGCTCATCTGATAGGCAGCACCGAGGCTTTGAAGAGGGGCCTCTAATGCGGCTTAGGGCAAACCGTATCTAAAGTTAGCCACAGACACAGCTGGCTGGGGCTCTTCTCCGAGCTGGATCACAACACAGAGAGACTGAAGTGCAGCAGAAAACGTAATATGCTAAAAATTCATATGTACCGAGTACCAAGAAATAAAAGTCTATTCTGGGTCTTTAGAGCTTAGCTCTCCTTCCTGAATCAGGCCCTTTGTGTTCTGTTGCCTAACAGGTCAGCATCCTCTGTGCCTTATTTGTGAGTTTCTTTGTCCCCCTATGATGCTGTTCTCTGCATTATGTGACCGGGTATGGTTTCAGTGGCTTGGCTTAAGGCCAAGTGTTATTTAACATCATGAATCTGAAGTGGACAAATCTTCCTTCGGATCTTATTCTTACAGCAGCACTGTTTCTGTTATCTATCTATCTATCTATCTATCTATCTATCTATCTATCTATCTATCTATCTATCTGTCTGTCTGTCTGTCTATCTATCTATCAGTCTGTCTGTCTATTATATACATTTATTGCTTGGAGTTCATGTGCAGACACATTTGCCGAAAGTACATATTCTTACAGTCACTATCAGATTTGAGTTCATGGTCATGTGTTTGTCATTTAGTGACATACAGTGCTGTGCAAAACACTTTTTTTATTTATCTCACTTACAGTATTTATCTTTCAGCATCCGCAGTGAACACGCCAGACTGAGCAAACAAGGACCATTAAAACTGTTTATCTTGGGAATAACTCAGTCAAGGAGTTTTGCAGATGATTAAATAAACACATTTATAATACCTATAGGATTTATTGGTGCCTGAACTGAAAAGCACATAACAATGACGAGGTGACAGCAACTGAAACAATGCTGTACTAGTACAGTACTACTGGACTGTCTAAACAAATGTCAGACATCTTAAACCTGTAAACTGAATGTGTGTAAGTCGTGTGACTCACTTGGTAATTAAACAGCAAAGTAAAAGCCGTAGCCAGCTTCTAGCGGTCTGGTGTTGTTGTGCAGTGGAGTGTTGCCGAAGGGAGCTGCACATGCTCCGGGGTCAGGACATTATCTTCTGTGTTGAGAATACACAAAATGTCTGTAATCTCTCTCAGACAATCTATCTTCCACCCAGACCCACTGGGCTTTATACAAACAGTGGCTCAATTATATACTCACACACAAACACATCACATGCCTACGCACTCCACACAAACACGCACGCTGAAGGAAAAAACTGATGTACTAAGTAGGGATGTGCATTCCATCTAACTTAGCGTGCCCTTAAAGGTTAATGAATGGATAATTGGTTAACTACGGTGAAAGGGAAAAAACTACCACAGTAAAACAGACTTTTTACACTTCTGTTGAAACATAAAACGACCATGTCACAGAAATGTCAGCCAGCATATTTCCTTTGTCTTCCCATGATGACACAAATAATGCTAGCACCGCCAATGGTTAGCCAAATACTGAGGTACCTGTGCAGGTCTAGTTCTAGTGTACTGACACACACATGGTGATTTAAATGGGTATTTGACATGGACTAAAGTTTCTGGATGTAGACCACATTAAAGTTCAGGCACTCTTACATCAAAGCACAGTTTTACCAGATTTGGTGGATGCCTTCCCTGGCACAGTTCCAAAGAGAATTTCCTATAGACTGGGATTTTTGTCACTGCTGGCAGACCCATATGACCACACCCTTCCATACAGCTGCAAATCCAACTATTTCCTTCACATTATGGCCTTTGGTACAGCCAAATACAGCCACTCCTTTTAGCCAGTCATTAACACCTGCTTTGGAGCCATGTTCCACACAAGGAGGGAGACATTCACTGCACTGTACTGCCTCCTCTCTTCACAGGTATTTATAGCCCCTTCATTCTTGTGCAGCACCAACTGCAGGAGTCTGAAGTTACTACCACCTTAAACGTGCTTATTTTATTAGTTGGAAATGCAGCTCACTTTTAAATGTACTCAGTTCATACTGTGCCCTGTTGCTTATGTAACACACACATGTGTACACTCTAACTCCATATGCCT
>JAMWET010006891.1:0-145000 GCA_024036415.1 Prochilodus magdalenae | reverse complement strand
TGGTAGTGTGTGATCACCAATATTTCAGAAGCTGGTAAAATCAGATGCACAGTCTGTTAATAATCTGTTAAGACTTTATTCAGGTGTGGTATCCAAGGCCTTACCAACCATTTCAAGCTTCCTTTCATTAAACACCACATTGCTGTGTGTAGCACTTCAGTTCTGTCCTTCAGATTGAAGGTTCTTTTTCAGTGAAAGGCTTGCTGTATGAAGTCATGTTGGGCCGGATCAAAACGTGTCCGGGAGATAGAAGATCTTAGAGGAGTGGAATCTTGGATTTGGCTTTCCTGTTAGGCAGAGTAGCTGGTTTTGCTGTGAAGTTGAAAGTTTGCACACTCATGTACAGTTAGCTGGAGCTGCACATGGCTCCACAATGAGGTTAAAGCTCTCGTTCTGAATGGTTCCTTCTTTGTTTCTAGGAATTCATAGTCTCCAGAACAGATTAACATTGTTGCTAGCATTAGCCCACATGCCACAAGCAGCAGACTGGAGAAAATTGTGTGGTAACCAGAAACAGAACCTAATGTGGTTTTGCACTGTCCGTCTTCTGAATCTTCTCCTGTGGTGGACCGAAGACGCGTCCTCTGATTTCAGGACAAACAAGTCGCAGTGTCATTACTTAAACTGCCATGCTCCTCAGAGGTTTGCTAGTAGTCACCCCACAGAGTAAAGGGATATGAAGATGCGAAACAGAACTGTGTTTTGGCAGATCACCAGCAGATTCTAATCACATCCATTGTGATAAACTGCGCTTGTCTGATCTTTGAACAGGTGGGAACGGACCTGCTACATACCAAAAACTAAAAGGAAATTAGAGTAGACTCGCCGGACACTGGGGATGGCTTAAATAGCTTGTTCAGGACGACAACACCACTGAAGAAGTTTTTCTTCATTATTCCTGCAGATGCCACAAGGCCGTACATCCATTACTGCCGCTCTCCGAGCATGGAGACCTTTACTTGCTGGTGGCATCCCCTTGACAACGGTTCCCAGGACGATGACAACGTCACCTACAGCCTCAAGTACACCATTGGGTAAGACGCGGCGTGACATTTAAACCGAGGTCACTGAGCAGGTTAACGTGATTAGTGCAGCAGGACAGAGTGCTTTTCAGTTGATTGAGAAATAAGTATATAAGCTATACTAATCTTGCAATTGAGCCAGTTAAATCACAGTAACCTTTTGTATGGAAATGCTATCGAGTTATTTAACTGCACGTTCTTCACAGTAATAGCTGTTCTAGACGTTTTGTCTCACCTTGCAATACTCCATTAGTTTTAACCATACATTTGTTTATATAATTAGTAACAGCATCGATCTGATAATCACGTATCGCTATTGGGCTGATATAAACAGAAAGCTGAAATGCTGGATCACATGTCAAAGGAAAACAACAAATCTGATTAAATTCTGTAACAAATCTAGGATTAGTTATATTTGGCACTGGCAAGTATTATAATAAACATCCAATTCTAATTCCTCTGTTTTAAGGATTATAACATACACATTTTATAATTTATATTACCAATTTAAATCTTTTATGTCTTTATCTAAGCAGTGTTTTAAATAACAAAAATATCAGATTTTAGAAAAGTCTGCACAACAAGCATGATCATTAAGGTCTAAGTTGCTTCGTGCTTATAAGGGTAAAGGACTTGCTGTTAAAGAAACAAATATATGTGATGTAGAAACTTTATATTATATTTGCCGGGCAAAAATTTTAATTATCTGTTAATAGGTTTAAGAAGCACTGCTGTAAAAATAAATCATCTAATGTTTGGGTTAGGTTAGGGTTAGGGTTAGTTTGGGCATCTCTGGTTTTGTTGAATTTCTAAGTATATATTTAATTGTTGAAATTGTCTAATAGGAAAAAATAATTATTAATCATCAAAAACGTATCATTATTAATATTATCAATAAAAATATTTTAATACTTCATTACTGCCAGGAATAACAAACTTAGATCCAGGCGCGCAGAGCTAAAAGTCAAAGGAGATTTATTAAACAGATGGCTAGTGAAGCACAATAGCATAAATCAGGCAAACAGCACCAAGGGAACAAGGCAGAGGGATAACCAGAGAGGCAGGCAAGGGTAGAGAACCAGAGAGTAGGAGAGACAGGCAAACAAAACCAAAGGAGTAAGACAAAAGGGTAAACCAACCAACAAATAGAGAGTCAAAAACCACAAGGGGAAACAAATTAGCAACCAGATAAGAGGGGAGAACTGAGAGAGAGAGTCAAAAACCAAAAGGAAATCACAATCGGGTAGTGAACTCTGGGAAAAGCAGTTCAGGAGAATGGAGGTGTCAGGGAAGCCTGCAGGCGTGACAATTAGGTTGTTGAGTATTTTTTTTTTTCACATTTTCAGAATGATGCCCTGCATTAAGTTACTGACTTAAATTGAAGAGGGTGGCAGTGTAGTCATTTACTGTCATACCTATTTGTGCAAATAGTGAAAGAAAAAGAACAATTTTGACTGAGAGTTAAAAGAGAACTGGTTTGATATGATGAAGTATAATAATGGTTACTATGAACATATACAGCTCTTCACAGTTACAGACCAAATTTAAATAAATTAATTACATTATTATTCACATGCATAGTTTACTTATTTTTGAAGCCTATATAAAATGTGGCCTGTGCACATATTGTATTTAAAGTTTTATTTTTAGTTTTTATTAATAATATAATAAAAAATAGGCACTAAGATTCGCACAAAACCGCTGCATTTATGATGTTCGATCTTACGACTGTAGCTCCAGAGATCTTTGCTATTTATGGATAATATTGATGTGTATTTCAGCAAAGGGCCTCCGAAAGAGTGTCCAGACTATGTGAGCGGAGGGCCGAACAGCTGTTACTTTGACACAGTGCACACGCTGATTTGGGAGATTTACTGCATGAATGTGACGGCGCGCAGCCGCAGAGGAGCCTTCACCTCACAGGAGCACTGCTTAGACGTGGCTGATATTGGTAAGACACACACACACACACACACACACACACACACACACACACACACACACACACACACACAGAGTCATAACGCATTCCTGTGTTTCTTTGCTTCTTTATATGCACTTCCTGTTTTGAAAGGCTCTCTAATATCACTCTTCCTGTGCACCACTGGTCAGCTTAGTATAGTTCCTGTTGATTTACTGTTCCTGCATGCAAGTCTGAATATTCATTAGAACAATACAATATATTGTTCCTTACTCATTTTCACAGTATTGACCTCCACTGATATCACAGAGATCCACACTGCACTATTGCCAGTGAACCTGACCACAACCTTTTTGCCACTGCAGAGCTTGTTACAATAACATATACGATTACATATTTAAAATAGGCATAAATGTGTGTTTTATTCTGTATTCTTCTGACTGTTCGATATGAGTGGTGCAGAGCAGGGAATGGAGTGATGTGATTTTGCCACAGCACTAAGTGGCTTTTTGCAAAGTCAAGAGTGAGCCACTCTATCCGGAACATCTCAGCAGGCCTACCTACTGGAAATTCTGGAAGTTGTACGGATGTTGTGCTCTCTCATGTTGGCCATTTTACTGTGCAAATGATAAAGGGGCATGTATATACCCTAAGCAGTTTTCTGGCTTCTGATTGGACCATTATTTTAAGCCTATAGCTTCTGAAAATAGCCTTTGCAGCCCAGAATGTTGAACTGGGTTTTTCTTGTTTGGTAGTATTACTTATCGAGTTCAGTTTGTAGCACTAAGAAGGGCTTTGCCCATTCACAGCTTTACCTTCACCATAATCACTGACCACCATCTCTGCTGTTTAGCTCTCTGGTCCCTCACAAACAGTAGCCATATTCGTTTCCTTTTGGATGTGTTAATGAAGATAGCCCTCATTAAAGTCAGGCTATAAGAGTGCTGGCTAAATGTCATGCTGCTAATTGAAACCTGGGTTGAAGCTTATCCATGTATCTGATATATTACTGCCTTTAACGATGGACCTATTACTTTCGCCTTCCTGCCTTTGACAGTTGCCTGTCTGTTTCCACAGTGGAGATCGACCCCCCCTTTAATCTCACCTATGCTTTGATGAATGCAAGCGAGGATGAATCAGGTCGCACCGCGCTGGTATCCTGGCAGTACCCCATCGCCCAGCAGGTCAACATAGGGTGGATTACACTCATCTACGAGCTGCGTTTCAGGCCACTCTCTGAGCCCAATAACTGGAAGGTACTGAGATTTTTTTATATAAGGCAGTATATGAATATGGTGTAATTCCTTTAAGCCTGTATCAGTGGCATCTTTAAAGCATCCCTGCTTCTCAGTAGTGTAGCCTGAGAAATGTGTTTCCGAGTTTGCCATTGTGGGTTGTTTACTCACTATGTATACCTACAGTGTAAATATGCAAATGACACTCCCGGGATGTATAATCCACATTCTCCACTTGAATGGCTGTGACTGGCTAGCACACCAAAGCCAATCAAACCGCACTTTATTTTGGTTTTCTTTCTTTTCAGATTGTGTTAGTTGAGACTGTAGTAAGGATGTGGAACTTGGTGGTTCTGTCTCTTAAAGGGTTAAGATGTACTACAGTAAAGCTAAGCTTATCAATCATGAACACATTCACTTCTGATAAAACTGTTTAGTAATCTGTTTGGTTTCATCATCCCTCAAATAAACTACACTGAGATTAATAACTGATGATCCCATCACAACAGTCTGGATCTGTTCAACATTTTTTTAATGCCTGCTACAGAGCATGGTAGGATGGTAATTACTTAACTGCATCATACAGTACATCTGCACACCTGGAAGCATCCTCACTTGTTCTCCTTCTTCATACATTCATTTACTTTTCACTGTTATTTAAAAAAGACAGAATGGGAGGTAAAACTGTGTCTCTCTAAATTGCCAACTTTACAAGAATGGAAAAACATGTTCTTAATAATAATGGATGTAATAAAACCTAAATTTATTTGGACAAATTACATTCATGAATTCATCATGAAATTATAACCTGTTATAAGATTTTGTGATAATATTTGAAACAGATTTTGTTTAACTGGGAAATGTTTTAAGTGTGAGAGGTTTCAAATGTGCAGCCCATTTAAAATCCTCACAGAGCATTGTAGTGGGATTCAGATCTGGCCGTTCCATCTGGAAGAGGGCCATTCCACAACCCTCCGAACATACAAAATAAATACTTGATGGACTTACTTGTATGTTTAGAGTCATTATCATGTATATAAACACTGTGTGTATAATGTATAATATATATACACAGTGGTTTATTGGGATAGGAATGGGGTTTGTATTTTTAGGGTTTAAAAGGTTGGAAATGAATAATTCACCCTTCACTCAGGAAAAATCACAGATAGATTCACCCTGACATGGTGTGTGTCTGTTACACATACAGGTCAAAGAGCGGCTACGTGAGCCTCATCTGGAGCTGCTGAACCTGCCAGTGGGGAGTTACGAGGTGCAGGTGCGCTGCCGCTCAAAAAATAACCACCTCTGGAGCAAATGGAGTTCACCTCTTACCATCATTATTCCTGCCAGACGCCTGCCAGGTACTCCGGCACATAACAAACCTTCATACATACTAAACAGGTGCACATCCATGCTGTTCCATCAAAAGATCATGACATCAGACAGGTGGTTAGATGTCCATCATTTTAAACCAACATTTGATGTCTTGTTTATTGTTTTCTCCTGGAGCAGACTGGGTAAAATATCTACAATGTATTCATTGTACTGCATTTATAACTGTACAGAAATAAATGATACTTGAATGCATTATGATATATATAAGTAATAAATATGTACATAAAAAATATTGGATATCAGTCCAGAATTATGAAATCTGAATTCATTTCTAAACATGTTCCAACATCAACAGCATGTTTGATATGCACACATATCATATAAATGCAACATATACAGTACGGTCCCAATTAGCATTTAAGCACATTGTTTTTTTGCTGGTAAAAGCCATATACAGTTAGTAATTGCTTTCTTTTGAATTAGGTTAAAGACCCAAGTGTGGTTCTAGATTTCTCTTGGATGCCTTGAGCTTTCAAATGGATTTGTTAAATGCCATTGAATGATGCCTATAAATAAAGCTGGGCTGCCCCAGGGAGAGGTTTGGAAAGGGTTAAAAGAACACAATGACATATATAAAATTACTACTTATTGGATTAAAATTATTTACATTTTAATTATTTATATTTAAATTAGATTTTTGTCTGGGCTAGTAAATGCTGACTGCTCAGATAAACAGCTTTTTATATCTAAAAACTTACATATACCGTACGGTAGATAGAACCCACTCAGTTACAGGGTATTTTACAATTCAGACAGAATTAACAGACTACGAGCTAAGCGGTAAAAACATGGACATGATTATTCCATTCAGGTGGAAGATAACTAAAGCCACGCTGCACCCATTAAAATCATGATTTGGATCAGTTATGCAGTCTTGATTTTGTAACATTACTGTGTGCACTGTTGAACTTCAGTCCACGGTTTAATTTTACATAACCTGGATTGCCCAGCAGAGTGGAACAATCATCATGTGGAAAAATAAACAAGTCGAATGACTTTCCTACTATTAATCAAACCAAAGTAAAACACAGCCCTGCTACCCAAAACACTGTGCTGCTGTGCGCAATGTAAATAAATTCAGAACGCAGCGATGTGTGAATCATTTGATCCATATATTTAATTGAAATAGAACAAAGAAAACAAAGTAAGTTCAAGAAATATACACCCATTTTGAATTTTATGCCAGCATGTTTGGCACTATGTTACATCCCCTCTTCTTTTAACGACAGTCTGTAAGTATTTGGGAATTGAGAAGACCAATTGGTGTAGTTGTGAAAGTCATATGGTGCCCATTCTTGTTTAATATAGGTTTACAGCTGCTCAACAGTTCAGAGTCTCCTTTGTTGTATTTATTAATTTCATAATGTGACAATTGTGTTTTCAATGAGTGAGCGGTCAGGACTGAGGCAGGCCAGTTAATCACCGGGTCTCTTGTACTACAGAGCCATGCTGTTGTAATATGTGCAGAATGAGGTTTGGCCTTGTTTTGCTGAAATAAACAAGACCTTCCCTCTAAAAGACGTTGTCTATAAGGCAGCATATGTTGCTCCAACACCTGAATATATCACTCAACATTAATAAAGCTTTCACAGATTTGTAGGTCACCCATCCAATGTGCTCTAATGCACCCCTAAATTTGAACTATGGGCTTATAACAAGCCAGCTGTTCCCTCTCCTCTTTAGCTTGGAGGATGAAGCATCCATGATTTCCAAAAGAAATGTACACTTAAATACTTCACCTCAGTCCATCCTAAACGAGCTCTAGCCCAGAGAAGGTGGCAGAAAAAAAAATGTCACATTTAATTCAACCTGATAGTGCCATCTCCACCAATCGGCAGAGGTATGTCAGGCTTGAGAAAAAAACTAGTAGAGGTCACTAGCTTTTCGTTAAGATTGACCTTTACTATTCTCACACTTGAACGAAGCAAGCACCAAGTAAACTACGCCACACATGTAGATTGTTTTTTGTGGATTTTTATATTATTTATCATATTTTTTCTATATATTATAGTTTTTAATTAGGTTTTAAATTATTTTATAACTTTATATAACAAGTCTATATAAGTCTGTATAAGTCTTTTATATATAAGTCTAATTGTTTCATTATGCTAAAGGTGTTTATGCTAAGCTAAAGTACATACTTTTTTGAATGAGGACGTTAAAGGCATAAAAGGTTAAAATGAGAAGTAAACATTATTAACAGTAAGGTGTTTTTAAGAGCAGGTACTCAAGTACTTGTATCGCTGATGGGACCTTCGGTTCGATTGGGTTAACTTATATAGTGGGGATCTGTGAATACTACAGTGACTCTCTGAGGTTCAAAAGGCTAACTGAGTTTCCCTCCCAGCTGTAGCGTGTACTCTTCAGCAGTAATTGCTCACTTACACTAAATCAGAACTTTATTCAGGATCCAGTCATACCTGGAGTGACGGCCAATTTTAGAGCTGAAACGCTTCCACCGTATGTGTCAGTGTATCCATGGTAACTGTGCTCTTTCTTTCGTTTCCCCTCTCTCTCTCCTTCCCTTTCTTTCAGATCGCATGTTGTATGCTCTCATACTTGTGACCGGCATTGGCGTCACGACTCTACTCATCATTGGCTTTGGGGTCATCCCGCAAGGAAAGAGGTCAGGGTCTCTAACCACGAACATAAGCACCCATTCAGTATTTCACCCCAAAATTAAGTCAGGTACAGGTCAGCGAAGGATGAATGCCCTGCACTCCTGCTCGACCGCCTTTCATCTCTCTAATAGGAAAAGAGCACTCAATACCAGTATTCAGTCTGATACAGTCTGCAGGCATGTTTGATGGAATTCAACAGCGCACAGCTGAAGTGTGTTTACACTTATACTCGTATAATAGATTACATTTAGACTTGGTTCACATTTTGTACTCAAGCTTCACTACAGTCTTTCTCATTTTTTCTTTATTTTGATGTATGTTCTCATGTACAGGACTAATACTGGAAACCTGTAACCTGTACACATTAGAATTATGTTTTTAATGTAATTTAATTTAAATCTTAAAAGAGTACAAATAAATAATCGTCTGAGAATCTGTATACTGTTGTTAGATGTATTGTAAAGCTAATTATGTTATTTAAGTATTTTAAAGCTAATCGTTAAAACACATATAGCTCATAAAATAAGCACACTAGACAAAAATTAGTCCCCTGTTACTGAAATGTATCTAATACAGTGTAATACATCCACGAGCATGAACAACAGCTGGGATTCGAATTTCGCATGGACTGGCAAGTTTCTGAATATAGATGACATCAATGTTCCATCCATGGAATTGTGCAGTTGGGCCAGATTTGGTGGATGCTTCCCTGGCACAATTCTGAGGAGAATTTCCTGTAGGCTGGAATTTTTGCCGATGCTGGTAGACCTGTACGAGCACTTCACTGTGTGTCTTTTACCTCCTTACAGTTTACAAGGACAAATGTAAATTTAAAAAAAAATTAACATGTTAAAGTAATACAGACTTATTATTTCTAATAAAACAGGCAGAAATCTTTACAACAGAACAGTGAAGAATCTACCCGTTTCATAAATGATCTGCTGTTTATCTGTGTGATGTTTTTTGACACTCAAACTGGGACATTACATCAGTTCAAAATCATACAGTACCTCCTACTTACTAATCTAAAGGTGGCAATGACTGTACGTCTTTGATTTGTACTTTCAATTGAATTTGATAAAGT
Source organism: Prochilodus magdalenae (assembly GCA_024036415.1). Taxonomy (NCBI): domain Eukaryota; kingdom Metazoa; phylum Chordata; class Actinopteri; order Characiformes; family Prochilodontidae; genus Prochilodus; species Prochilodus magdalenae. Next base: position 135,722 of record JAMWET010006891.1, on the reverse strand, counting down.
GAAAATGATATTTCACTGATTGGCCAAGAGGGTGTAATAATGATGAATGCACTCTTATGTGCCCACTCATTAATTAACCATTCAGTAAAGTATGTTCTAATGAATTCTGTGAATGTTGCATCTAAAACACAAGCACTTGTAGGATTTTCCTCCTACTATTTTTAGTATGCCAAGTTATTATTTTGAAGTCAAGATTTTAAGAGAATTGGTTTAATCTATTTTGGTATTATGTGTCATTATTTTGATATTAAGTCAAACTTTCCACAGTACTAATAGGGAAAGGGGAAAAAACCCCAGTGTACATTCTACCTGAGTATATTGACAGTGTATATGTCATATAATACGTATCTATCAGTATGTGAGTGAGTCTCTCTAAAGAAACCCTTTGATTCTGGCCTCTCTACAGGATTAAAGCTTTTCTCCTGCCGCCCATCCCCAAACCACGCATCAGAGGAATCGATCCCACTCTTCTGAAGGTACTAGCCTGCAGCAAAACCACACAAGCCTCCACTCGAACACACTTATTCTCCCTGGCTGCCTTATTAGCATCATCATCTCAGCCAGACGAGAACAGCGTACGCTGAGTGCATACATATACCTTATGTTTGTAAACCTAGCAGACGGAAAGAGCATAACATGAAGGCAAACCAAAGCAATGAAAACATTTAACCAGGAAGTGTAAACATGTCTTAAAACAAAATAAAGGGACATAGTATCGACACCTAAGGGGCACACCGCTGGGTCTAATGTGTTTAAAGCAAGAATAGCAAAACCTGTCATTTGTTTTATAATTATACACTGTTTGGCCAAGAAGCAAGTCGAACACCCTCTCGCTGGACCGCCTTTACCTTTGATTAGGATGTGCATTTGCTGAGGTATTGCATGATGCAATATGACAGCATTTATGTTTTTTTCCCAAATTACATTCATTACATTATTCATTTATTACATTACACTCTTGGACCATTTCAGCAGTATTGTATATCCACTATTATATATTATATATATTATAAATATGGTTGTGTCTTCAGGAGAGAAACCTCTATTAATGGATTACCGCTAGCCTGTCAGGATTTGACAATGAATTGGAAAGTTCTGAACTTCCAGTGACTTCCAGTCATTTCAGCATCCTCAATTTTACTGTTTTGAAACACAGTATGATCTTTTCCGCAATCATGGGATACGCCTTTCCACGTGGTTGTTTAAGAGATAAGAGAGTACTCACCGCATTAGTTGAAAGAATAGTTGCCAGCTGAAACATAAATCATATAAAATACTAAATAAAAAGTATTTGAAGTGTTTGCTTTTGGCCCAGCAGTGAAGAAGAACCAAGAGGTAAATGTGCAGTAACGTAACTTGTTCAGTAACATAATTAACTGAGAGTCCTGAATTTATGCACTTGTCCAATTCTAGATTGGAAATAGATACAGTACAAGGGACCTCATGATGTTTTTCTGTAGTTAGATGCAGAAAAGCGAGAAAAGGTGGGTGACTATGGATAAAGAAGAAATAAGTATAGATGGCATGCAGTAAGTGCAACATACAGTACACTGGACAAGTTAATTGTTTTAGCTGACTGCAGCAGTGAGCTGAGGTTTGAAATGAGGTTGCTTTAAGCTTAAGTTCCAGAATGGTGTGAAATTGGGCACTTATGTTTATACGCCTCAGTGTGGACTGTTGTCCTGTCTTCAGCAGCAAGTTTGAAAGACATTTTGGTATTGATTGGATTGGCCTACTTCTCCAATAGTAAATATACTGCTATGCTGCCTGTTGTCAGTATACTACGTTTGTTCTCTTGTATGGGAACTTATCTGTTGTTGTTCTTTCTTCTTTCTTTCTCCTTTCTCTCCCTATACCTCCCTCTATACTTCACGTTCTCTCCAGAAGGGGAAAATGGATGAGATTAATCGTCACTTCTCCTCTCTACATGGCTATAAGCCTCCTCAGTACCGTGAGGAGACATGGTATCAGGTCAGCATGGACGAGGATCTCTCTCTCTCTCAGTCGAGTCCACCGCCTAATCCCAAACAGGACCTATATAGCAACATTACGTCCAGCACCCAGAGCCCCACCTACAATGACGTCACCCAGCAACTACTTCATACCAACGATAGCCCCGCCCCCTATTGCCAAGGTCCTGTGCTCTACGGAGATGACCCCACCACCTACAGCGAAGAGGCTTTGGAGGTAGCACTGCCTGCAGAAAGCCAGCAGTGGGCATGGCCAGCATCAGGCCATGCCCAGCCAGAGCTGGTGTCGTTCCCAGGTATGGACTACAGCATGATTCTAAACCCTGCCCCCTTAACCACCACCGCCCCGCCCACCTCTCATGACTTCTACACTTGTGTCAATGGAGTGACACCTAGTGGGGCCGTCCATTTGGTGCCCTGTGTTTCAAACACGCTCAAGGGCTCCCCCTATTTTCAGCTGAGGGAGGACAAGGACGAGGACTCAGAGAAGAGCAGCCAGTTAGTGGTGTACATGGAGAAACAAGCGGAGGCTCCAGCCAGTGGTAATGGAGGTACAACAGGGGAGACGGAGCAGAGTGAATTTGCGGTATCTTTATTACCCCACCTGGCCGATACTAGCTAAATGTCCAGAGACATTGTACAAATGTGGACGGTGTGTACACTAAAGGACTTTCTATACACCTGCAAAGTACAATCACATCACTGATGTAATATAGCTGTCAGTTCATAACTACGCATTCACACACTAAGGAAAAGTGATACATTCAGTTTACCTGATTCATTGTTTCAACATGATGCAATATATACACTGCAAATAACTTGGTGAGTGAAATCATAACAAGTCTAGTTTATATATCATTGCTGTCCAAAGAAAAACATGCGACATCTCCAAAATGGCAGCTTTATAGGAGAAGGCAAAAACCTAAATTAATTTTAATGTAAGTCAATGGAACCAGACTTTTTCCAAGTAATTATGAGTCATTTGTGTTGGTCCATTCATCATGAAATTTTACACAATGTAAATGTCAGTTCATTTGATTAAATGATGCATAAAAGTAAAAATCAACAAAAATGGAGATACATTTTTCTTTGCACAGTGACAATATCTAAAAGTTGTTACATATTGAGATTCTATTATAAGATTAGCATTATTTCATAAACTCTGAAGCTAATCTGCTTTTGCAGCTTACTATTTCTTGGAAAAAAATAACTGTGGTTTATGGCAGCCATATTCAAAACATGAGCGGCCAGAAGGAGGAAATTAAATAAGGGTATTACGTCAACAAGTCAGGAACACAGCCACTGTTTGGTCAACAGGCTCCTGCCCAAGGCGTCAGTGGGTGGTTTATAGTTATGCCAACAAAAACAATACGTTTTTTCAACACAGAGAAATGGATTATAAAGACAGAAGAGATCCAGTGTTGGATTTGTCATTATGGATTTATCTTACCAAGTCTCCAAAAAGAAGCACAATTTGAGGCTGGATTGCATCATACTGGGTAGGAAAATGGAGAAATGTCATCCTATCAGGAGAAAGTGAAAATAAGCCTCCTGGATGCAGCATTTCTGAGATATATTCTATTATCTATGACGTCCTTTGATGCCATATATAACATCACTGACCTTGGAAAGTTAAATTCTCCAACTTCTATGGACCTGAAAGATCATAACAAGTACATACTGACGAATAAGTGAAATGGTCTCATAATGTTTTTAGAACTATTACATATATTAGATATATCAGCTGTATTTGAGATGATTTCACTGGCCAAGATATAGTATTGCAGGAGTGTCAACCAATGTCAAGTAAATGCACTGCATCACTTGTTCGGAGCACATTAGCACACACATACCTAAGACATGTAATGCGCACACTGACAGCAGATTACTATGCTTCATGATGAAGAAGAACTGAACTCAAGGATTATCAGTAGGTTGATTCTGTGGACGTTGCTTGCCTGCTCAACAGGGACAATGCGTGTTAAACCTCAGCGGGACAGAATAACCTTCCTCCCTCCTCCTCTTCCACTACTGCCAAACGACAGTGGAGTGGACAAAGTTGCCATGAACAGTTCACAGTGCTTGTACAACACTGTTGGAGACACAGCATTTCTTTTTGAGCTAAGATCTAGAGAAAGACCCTTGTTGGCTGCTAGTCGCGGTCAATTTCTAGACAGAACAGTGCACAGAACTGCAAACGTCAAATCATAGAGAGCAAGAATAAGGCAATCTGAGATCCTGAAGACTGTTTGTGGAAATTGGGCAGGGCATATATGAATATTCATGTTCTGTTTTCTAAGTGTTTGCAGAAGTCTATTTTGTGACACAAAAGTATCTCCTCACTCTCTAGATCACTGTGACCCTGCACGCCTTCCAACCAGTACGTACATCACTGTCATCATGTTTCTCAGTGACTGCTAAGAGAGTGGTAGAGTGTTCAGGACTGGTTCAAATCATCATGAGCTTGAGTTCAGGTGTTGGGGATAATGGCCAATTAACCTTTCCATTCATTCTTAGCTACCGTTCCAAAGTTGGACAAGGTTTACAGAACGTTGGTGAAAATGCAATTCACCCTAATGAGAAATTCTATTCTTTGTGTTTGGCACTGCAGATTCAATATGATGGGTATAAATGCTGAACTTCCTGTAGCTAATCAAAACTAGGCTGTAAATAATAGTGATATACAATAGTATATGTCTATAATGCAACCAAAAGCTACATCAGATGTATCCTAACAGTAAAACCTTTCACATTCGTAAAAGTCCATGTCACTTTAAAGCAGTAACGCACTCTGTATGTAGGTTTACTCAGACTCGCTAGGGGCTACGCTACGGGTTGCACAGACTAGTCAGACTTGTTGACTGACGCTTCTTAGTGATGATGCTTTAAGCTTGATGTTGAGTAGTTGCTAATGACTTGGTTACCACATCAACAATATGGATGCCTTAAAGAAGACAATAGGGGAGAAGTCTAGTCTGTATGTGTGGTTTCCTGAAAGCTAGCAATGCTCTATTGATCTGTGGAATCTGGAATCTTCACTCTGTACGGCCCCTATAATACCACCCCACCAATCTACAGTCCTTTAAAGATGAGATTTAAAACTAACGAAAGTGACACTAAATAGAGGGAACACAACACCTTATGATCCTGTAAAGTCTGAAGACTTATAGGGTGCACCTAAGACAGACACAGACTTACGAGATTCCGTGATCCTTATCTCCAGTTACTTGAAGGTTAGCAAGCATGGTGGCAAAGGGTACATCACATTCTACTAACCTGTGGAGTTTGGCTTTGTGACGTATTTCACATACTGAATTTTTAAAGCCGGTTGTAGCAAAGAATTCCATTCTCCTGTGTTTTTTGTCCATGGTGTCATCAGTTTGACTTTCATCACCTAACTGTCCACAAACAAATCTGAAGTTGTGCAACCCCGACTGTGCTGTGTGAATTATCTGTAGGTCTAAAAGGATTTTTACCAATGTTGTGTGAAGCTTGTTCCAGCATCCTACATTCGCTACAAATTGATCTTGTGACAAGAACCTCTGGGGACAACCGTGAACAATGAGCTAATTTTGGTTGGAAATGTTGGCTTTGTTGAATTAATTATGGACACGTGTCTGGAGATCACATTACAGGCAGTAAAAGTAAACGTTACCTTCGTCCAATAAGTTTCCAGTTCCCCCTAGACTTACTGATCGTACTTAAGGACTGTAGGGATGGGTTTTAGAGGTAGTGGGTGTTAGCTGCGCTGTAACACCCAAAGTTTAACACCAAAGGTTGTGTTGCAAGATCATGTGGAGAGTGTTGTGGGCAGAGCATGGACAGGCCAATTTGGATGGACAAGCTCTTTCTACTTCCTGTAGGAACTTCCACACAGTTCACAAGGGCGTTAGTTATGGCACCCTCTATCTATATAAATGCCTCTGCATGCAGTGAGTGCTTAGCAGCGTAATCTTTAATACCTTCACCACTGTTTTCCTGTAGGAGGGATTTGTGGAAACAGGGCTTATTTTGCTTTAAGTGAGGCCCTGTGTGCCTGAATACGTTCTTACAGTGGACGCGCACCAAGGAGTCCGCAGCAGTTATGCAGTACAGTGTGCTTTTGTCAATAAAGTTGGGAGTCGTTTTACAGAAATACACTCAGTCAGAGGAACATATGCAATAACTTCATAACATACAGTGGCAAAGTGGGTCTGTGCATTATTTATGTAGGGAGTGAAACAAACCTGAGACCACTTTAAAAATCTATTATATTTTATTTAAGCCTGAAAATAAACATTTTGAAATCAAAATTTAGAAGAAGTCACGACACTTAAAATGAGGAAGGAATATTCCAGACTTATTTATAAATCAATATTTAAACTGAAGAGATGTGTGAAATTCAGGTAAAGTGTTTGTACAGAAAGATTTCAGAGTCAGACAACTCTCAGGTGGATTTAAACAATGTATGGTGTCCATACCAGCTTGAGCGCACAATGTCATTAAAACAAAAGGGGCACAAATACTAATATATATATACTAATAAATACTGAAATTCATGTAAACATGCAAAGATTCTACCTTTCACTCCAAACGTAAAGCTTAAAAATGTCTTTTGCAATTAGTAAGCATTTTCGCAAGTGGCCTGAGGCTGAACACAATCATTAACAGATCGAGATTAAATCTTTTCAGCGTTAATGAGCCAATATGCATAGATATTCCAAAATCTAGACGACTTTAGACTTACTGAATTTACGCATGCAAGTTTTTAACATCAGCCCTTTATAATTAGCTTGCAATCTATTGTTTGTAAATATACCCGATTCCCAGACCTTGTAGTTCAAAAGAAGGCACTGAGTATAGTTATGACATTGGTATTAAAACGTAGTCATTGATAATGTATTGAAAGCTTTGTTTGATGCCCAGCCCATGTATCAGCCAGGCATTATATGCAGCTGATCAAAATTTTGGAAACACTGCCCAAAGAATCAGGGTTTCAGTGTTGAAGCGTATACGATATTCAAACATGCAACTCCATAAGCTTAACACCATTTAGAAAGAGTTTAAAAATGATATACATCAGTGAAAATCAGTTGTAGTGCAATTTTCATTAGGATGCACATTTTAATCAACCTTGTCCCACCTTGGAACACTTATATATCGTAGCTGTCCAAGTACCACAACTTGTTATGATTTTAGTTTTTCACTTGAGCTCAGCAGCTGTCCTTAATTTCACAATGTTCGGACCAAAAAATGGTCCAAAATAGCTTTGAAGATTAAATTAAATTAACTTATATTGAAAATAAATATATTTTCATATAGTGTTCGCCCGATCCTGTAAAGTTACCATTTTGGAAATACTCATTTTCTTTGGACAGCAATATGTACATGCCTCATAAAGTTGATATCCATAAAGCCTTCAGATCAAATATCGAGATGTATATAACAAGAAATGAACATAAATAGACAATAGCAGTATATTATTTATTATTTTATGACTTGTTTCCAATATATTTGAAGTATAATGTCTGAGTATAATATCTAAACGTACCTGCTGGTGCCTGGTTAGTCTTATTTAGATCAACACTGCGTGGGTTTTTTTTATTATTGAAAAAAATAACCAAAAACTATTAATATGGCAAGTGATTCCTACTTTTTGGAGCAGTATTGTAAATTAAAGTTCACTTTACCTGTTCCAATGGTCACCAACACCACCATCTGGGACCCTACAGGATTTAGTGTTCAGTCAGGGTTGGAAGTAAACTCCTCAGGAAGGTGATGACCACCATGTTTCACAGTGGTATGCAAATGTTCAGACGTCCCTGTTTAAAAGATGTGTTTGGTTAAGAATAGATTAAGACATCTCAACAGAGAACACTCTTCTCCACATTGGCATACAGAATTACAGACGAACTTAGCATTGAATTAAAAGACCTCAGAGAGCAGATAAATAGAAACTGTGCACGACAAACCCGCATATTAATGTGTGTTCTCTGTAGAAGGTGCATTTACTTACAGTCACTCAGAAAATCAACAAAACATCGAAATGGAACCTTAACCTGTAACTCAGAACAGCACAGAATGAAGCCAGACGGTCCTCCTCAGAAAGCACCAGAAGGATTTGTGAATGTGGTGTTTGTTAAGGCTGTGTTCTTATTTTATGGTCTTATGAATATTTTGAGTTGTTGTTTGATACAAAGCACTGTGTAAACAAGGCAGACAATCTGTGTTGTTTGTTTTCCATTTGTCTGTCTGTCTGTTTGTTTGTTTAACTGGACTATGGCCTTGTTCAGACTGCCATCCAAACTCCGATTTTCAGCATATACAGATTACGTCTAAACTGATTTGCTAAAAACCCACATGAACCAGAACCATTTTTACAGCTACGTCTCTGTCTGGATGCTCTGGCTGCTCAAATCGGATTTCAAAGCGTCTTTTGCGTCACTCACGATGCAAGGATACCAGATCTCAGAATGATGGAGGTGCTGGCTACGTAGTTACTGAAGCCTACGTCTTTACCAGAGAAGCCCATGCACATAGACTGGTGATGTCTGGACAGTCGTCTGAAAATGGGATTTGCCTGCAGCCTGAACACAGCCAATGAGAAAATACTAAAGATCCTCAATATAGATGATTTAACATATAGACAATAATGACTTACTCAGCTACACTGACTGCGTGTGATAAAGAGAGAGACTGAAACACTGTGTTACTTGTACAACAGATTTTCGTTCACGCTTTTTAATTAAGCTTTGATTGTGAGATAACCTCTACACTTTAATAAGCTTTAATGTATCTCTCTCTCTCTCTCTCTCTCTCTCTCTCTGTCTCACTGTCTCTCTCTATCTCTCTCTCTCTCTCTCTGTCTCACTGTCTCTGTCTCTGTCTCTCTCTCTCTCTCTCTCTCTCTCTCTCTCTCTCTCTCTCTCTCTCTGTCTCACTGTCTCTGTCTCTCTGTCTCTCTCTCTCTCTCTCTCTCTCTCTCTCCCTCTCTCTCTCTCTCCTGTTACTGTCTCTCGGCCACTCTTGCATTGTGTGCAGTGTTCCTCTGTGGTGTGTTATTCTGTCGTGCTGCTTTAGAGATGTCTGTGCCTTAACTGTGTGAGGTTTTCCTGTCTTCTTCACAAGTGTTTCCACACACGCAACCCATGTGCACACATGTACAGTACTGTGCAGAAGTCTAAGCACCTGAGCAAACTGTTTATTAAACGTGTTTATCTGAGCTGTCCGTCTGCTTATTTGCCAGCAAAGCAGGAGATGACGTGAGCATGAAGACAAAAATCTACATGAGCGTCGTGTTTACGAGTTGATATCTGCTGAGCAGGTTCAGGACACACCTTGACAACACACCTGGGTTCAGAACACACGTCTTCATAATGATGATGATGACGAGGAATGACAGTGCTGACAGGAACCAGGAGGCAAGGACGCATTGAGTATAGTTACTGTATAGCTTAATTAAGAACACTATGGTAAAACAACGTCTCAGGCATTAAGCGGTTTAACCATAACCACTTTATGTGATAAACTCATGTTACGAAGCTTTCAGAGGTGTTACAGTCCTCAGATGTCTGGTTCCTATCATCACCACTGTGAACAATTCTGACTTGGCAGTTTCTGTAGACTGAAGCATTTCAAATGAAACCACTCCAAAACTGGTGAAGCTATTCCTGTTTTCTGAGCTTATATTAATAAAACTGGAAATTTACTCCGTTAATAAAGGGCACAGACAAAGATTCCACTCCTTTAATGCAGAGTCCAATGCGTGTGATGTAAATCAATCTCCGCTCTCATTTAAATAAGCAAAAAATATAAGCACCTTCTAAACCTGAGCGTAACCCGTGCAAGGTCTCTTTGAAAAACTGAAAAGCAAGTCTATAATAATTCTTTAGTCCTGATATAATAATCTTGATGATAAGCACCAGTTAACACCTCACTCCAGTCCTCATCCTGCCTCCCAGCTCCAGTATCATTGCAAAGTCCGAACTTACCTTCATTCAATCAAAGAGTGAGCATATGGTTACACCCCTGAACTTGGCCGTATGTAAATGAGCTGTTTTAACAGAAATGTGAATGAATGAATCTCTCTGCTCTCTGACTCGCACGCACCAGCGCTGATGGGCGTATCTTAAAGGAATACCTGTTGTAATGCCTGTCTGGAGTGTTGGTGACATATGGGTGATCACAGCCTTCAGCACCTGCTCACTGACTTGTACTATAAGGGTATTTTAAATCTGTGGGTGTTCTGCACACCTGCATACCTGGTACACGTATGACATTAGGCTGAAACTGCTAATCAGACGTTCTTGTGTAGGTCTTGTGTGGTGTTCTATGGGGTTCCCTTTCTCTGTTCTGAGCTTTGCCACCAGCTGGAAATGTGTTTTCCCACGTAATGAATAAAATACTCTTGAAATGACTAGCTCCTGGAATGACTAATAGTGAACTGACCAGCTCCTGGATTAATCAGAGTGTATCTAATTGGCGTTCCGAGCTCCTTTTCCTGTTAACTCTGTCAATCCGGGATCGACCTGAGGAGGATGGGTTCCCTCCTCGAGCCTGGCTCCTCTCGAGGTTTCTTACTTACTCTAAGGAATTTTTTCCTTGCCACTGTTGCCTCTGGCCTGCTCACGGGGGGCATTGCCCCGGATTTCCCCTCCCTACGTCTACACATTTTTATTTCCCTTTATATAAACGGATTTTCTGTAAAGCTGCTTTGAGACATCAGTCGTAAATAGCGCCATACAAATAAATATTGATTGATGGATTGGCTAAGCAACAAACGCCCTGCAAATGTTACTGGCTGATCGCCACTGAGTACAAAGCATGCACACACACATACCGGCGAGTACTTTAGTGCCTTCACCCTGCTGTTCTTTAATCCGCCAGAAGATGGCACACTAGGTCACATAATGATTGATATGGGAGGAAGATCTATCCTGATGCATCCCCTTCGATAACAGCCTCACACAGTACGGATAATGTAACGAGTGTGTCCCATTCATTTAACACTATTTATTTAAAGTTGTTTATGGGTGATATTTATTTATAATATATTGCCAGGTTTGGAAATTCAGTCAGCGATATTTTTTAGAGAATTCCACAAGAAATTTCTGCATTATTAAATTATTAACACATAAAAAAACATTCAGAGTGCTCTGAAGCAGAATATGTCACTGTATAGAGAAACCTACCTACAGTTTTTCCCAGTGGTGGAACATGGAAAATGGACATTTTGGATGATAAATAAAATGGCCATATTTGTGTTGGTGAGTGCTGGGTTCTGTCCCCACCCCTTTAAAGAAGTCAGAGTAAATTTCCCTACAGTAAACCTGTGGAATTCCCATTTAAGATGTATTATTATATTTTTTATTCTATTATTTATTTTTAAGATGTTTTTTTTAAGTGTTTTAATGCTGGAAATGCAGGCTGTGGTGTTTTTCATGTGATGCAGAACATATAAATGGGAAACGTCATTGAACAGAAAAGGTTTATCTTAATTAGCCAAGGCAGTGTTAAACAATGAGCAAAATTAAATTGGCCTCTAGTGGTCTGCGGTTAATCCAGAGCTGCAGACAATGCAATTTAATTATGAAGATGTGTTTTAAAAGGGAAGAGATAAGGCCTTCGATAATGGCTGGTTTATGGAATTGTGACATTTAGTTGGTCTTATTGTGACGTCTGCAGCCGACACAGCGTTTCTGTGCAGGTCGTTAGCCCCCTTCAGGGGTTATCTCTGTTTCCATTTTCTATTTCACTCTAGTTTAAAACAGGGAAATGTTCACTTCTGAATACATCGGGCAGAGAGAGAGAGAGAGAGAGAGAGAAAGAGAGAGAGAGAGAGAGAGAGAGAATGAGAGAGAGAGAATGAGAGAGAGAGGGGAGATAGCAACAGATAGAGTAAGACAGGAAGAGGCGAGACAGACAGGTAAAGTGAGAAAGTAAGCGGGAGAGAGGTAAAAGACAGATAGAGTTTGACTTTGAAACATACTCCCCGTTAAAGGGCTACATGTCACAAAACAAAAACACCACACTCAGTAACACCTAACCAAACCACCTTCATAAACAGAGCATAACACCTCCCCCTGAGCCCACACATGACAGAATGCCTCAGGTCTATGATTCACTTTAAAGAAAGCAAATTCAGTTTTAAATCTGATCTTTATGAGAGCGTTCAGCATGTCCCCAGCCTGCTGGCTGCCGCTCTCTTCATTTATTCTTTCTAGACAGCCACACAGCTAGTACCTTTACACAGGTTTCGTACAATGCTCTTTATTTGCGGCTGCCTTTCAGTGATGTCAGCTGCAGTGTTCCGAAATTTAGAAGAGCCCCTTCTGCGTCTTGGAAGTCCACTACTGCAGCAGAGATGGGTATCAACGGGAGGAGAGGTGGATCCCCAGTGGAGCCACATCCCAGCATCTCCAGCAAGGGGGGAGAGCAGTGATCACTTCACTCAACAGCCTCTCCATCAGACGAAAGGACTGGATACCACTCTCTGTGCACAGTCCGTCTGCAGTTTTCCAATTGCCGTCAGACCTCAGTCTTCAATAGTGGTTATCCCAGCTCTCTAGAAAGCTCTGAAGGATATCTCTCGATTCTAAAACCTGTAAAAAAGGGCTCCTGTTCAAAAAGTGTGAACGGCAAGTCCACGCTGTCAGCGCTCACCACTGTTGACCTTGCTCTAAATACTGATTGGCATAAGGATAATGCTGCTGAAAGATTAATCTCGTTCACGCACAACACAAACAGATGCGCCTCATAAACCATGCCCTTAACACACCTTAGAAGTGCACAAGCAGTGTTAGTCCACACCAGTCCGTCTCCGCATATCAGCCTTTGCACCGTCTGTAGCTGCAAGGTTTTATTGTGACTCAACAGACCAATGAAGCCCTGTCCCCCTGTCCGGCAGCGGTAAATGGAGAGCAGTTGCTGGAGTTGACCATTTTTCTCTGTATGTCCTTGATGAGTAAGTCCGGGGGTTCCAAAACGGTCAGTCAGTGCCACAGCAAAGACAACACAAGGTTATTTGCCACAGGTACCTTTCCCCTATAGGACAGCTGTGGGAGGAACCAAGTCCACTTGACACAACTTGGCGCAAACACCTTCTCCACAACACCATCCCAATTATTGCTTTGAAAAAGGGAGTTCCCGGCCCCACTGCAGAGTGCCTGGTAACAAAGGGGGCCCAGTCCTCTGCCACTGTCCTACTAGAAAGCTCTTCTACTTGCCCCAGTTAACTTTGGCAGAGGAGGCTCCTGGATAGATATCTAAAACCCAAAGGAGAACGTAAACATCAGCCTGACGTTTTATAAACACTGTTACACCGTCTGCATATGCAGACAGAACCATACATCCTTGTAGACCTCTGATAATATATCCCTGCATTTCTGGCCGAAGTTCATGCAAAAAGAGTTCGATAGCCAAACTGTACATTTGCCCTGAGAGTGGAGACCCTTGCCTTATACTTCTGCCCCTTTTTATAGGTGTACTAAGACCACCTCCAACCTTTAACATGTAAGAGGCCTCTGAGTACAACACATGTACACCAAAGGCTTCTAAAGTCCTGAACAAATAAACACAATCAACTCTGTCAAAAGCTTTCTCTTGGTCAGGACCTGTATCACATGCATCCATATTGCTTACATCAATTACACCCCGGACCAAGAACAGATATACCAGCCCATACTGGCTTACAACCCTTTCCAACATCATGGTAGACTGTGGATGCGGTTCCTCCCCCTCCTGTCCACTTTAAAGTCAAGGGTACAGTTCCATCACCTCCCATCGCCACTACTGAATTGCCAACAACCTGCTGCAGAGAATACACACTCTTTCACTGCCACTGTTCGAGCATAAACAGTTACAAAAAGAAAACTCAGTCAGTCTAATCTGTGTTCGTACCATTAAAATCCAGCCCTGCTCTAGTCCTGTGACATTTGTGTACTTTAGAGCCAGTCTGCTGGTAAAGAGCACTGCTACACCCGGGGTAGTGTTTGACACAGGACTGAGAAAAACCTCCCCTTCCCACCACATCATCCACTCTGCCTCATTATCGCCGTCACTGTGTGAGAGGAGCTGTTTCTGTAAGAGGAGCACGTCTACACCCTCATGCCTAATACATTCACCAACTACTGTCCTTCTCATTCTGCCCCTGCCCCTGTTAATGTTTAAGGAACCTGCCCTGAGCTTCTCTATGAAGAGAGGAATGAAAAGAAAACAGACGTGGAAAACAGTGGACAGAGAGCAGAACACCCAGTGTCCCGTGGCCATGGTTATTTTCTTTTTTAGGGCCTCTGCCCTTCTCAGCTTAGTCAGATGATTCTTTAAACAAAGTCTCTTCTTCTTATCCAGTTCCAGGTCCTTAACAGTGACTGATTTACCCAGGGTATCATCCAGTTACTCATTCATCACTTTTAGGGTATAGAACAGACGATCACCCCCAGTCTGAGAGACGCTTACATACAAGAGGTCTGACAGATTATCCTCATCCTGTGATCCAGAAACCCTCCCCTCCTCATCCACTCAACTCATCCAAGCTCATTAAATGTCTTGGCCCTACTGTAAAACCCCACACTACTCAGGTATATTTGTCATTTGATGTCAGGACATCTATGCATTGACATGCTCAGGTTGATACTCTACAGCAGGGCAAAATTATATACATACTAACTAAACAAATTAAATAATAGAAATAAAAGAGATATTAAATAAAAAATATAGAATATAAAAGGCAGGAGGGGTCTGTAGAAATTCTCTGATATGTACATTTATTAGACGAGGATACTGTTCATTAGTCGGTTTGTTCTGGACTGGATGCTGCGGTACCTCCTACTTGATGGTAGTAGGGTGAACAGGCCCGTGTGCCAGGTACCTCCTACTTTGATGGTAGTACGGATCTGTGATGACAGGCTCTCCTTAGTTGTGCGTAGGCAGTGGGTGGCTACTCTCTATGGTGCATTTGTAGAAGTTAACCAGATCTTCTGAGATTTTCTTCTCCTCAGCGGGCTGACCTGGTAGAGTACATTCACTCATTACTCTCTCTTGTTCACCACTAACCTGTGCAGGAGGAATTCCCTCACCTCTGTCCTGCTCATCATCATTACCCAGCGCATCACTGGTTTGCTCACTGTTACCCAGTTCCTCACCAGCCCTTTTGTTGCTATCTTGCTCCCCACCTAGTGGGCCACCGTGCTGCCCACTGCTCCCCAGTGCATCATCCTCTGCAGTAGGCCCTTCAGTGTCTGGCACTGTGTACCACGGCTCACTCCAGGCCTGTCTCCCTGCTCCAGACCCGCTAGGCCCCGCTAGTGGATTATCCTACACTCTATGCCAGCAAACAAACAGCTTCTGGCTAAAGTCCCCACATTCAGAGCATCTCAGAGTCATACAGTAGGTGAGTTCCAGGTCCACGCAAGCAAGAGGCAACAGTGGCGAGGAAAAACTCCCTTGAGTAAGGAAGAAACCTCGAGAGGAACCCGGCTCAAGGGCGGAACCCAACCTCCTCAGGTCGAACCCAGATGAGTCGAGAAAGACAGAACTAACAGGAGGAGGAGCTTAGAACATCTATTAGATCCAGTCTGATTAGTCCAGGAGGGAGCAACTGCAAGATGGAGTTGACCCACAGATAAAGTTTATGATCAGAGCCAGATGCTGGTCAGTGTAAAGGTTATGGTCATGCTGGGAGATGAAACAGAGCAGGAGACCCACAGTGGCACTGATGCTCAGGTGCCTCTAGCCGCTCTGGGGGTTCTGATGTGATTGCTCCGGAGAAATGTCATTCCAGTGCTTAACAAAGAAGAGGAAAGAAAAAGAGAAAGAAGAAAAGAGAGAAAGAAAGTAAAAACAGAGAAAGTAGAAACAGAGACAGAGACTGATTAGGAGGATTAAAGATTAAGAGGTTGATATTTTAATTTGTTGAATTGAGTGTGTGTAGTCCTGAGAGTCCTGTAGAGGATTCCTCTGCGCTGGTAACCCCTCAGTGCTGTCTATCAGCGGTGATCCGCTCATAGAGAAGACAGATGAAAAGGAGAGAAGTTTGAGTGTTTGGTCCATCTATGGAGAAATGTAAATTGGTAAACAGATGTTATCAGCCAAACCATCCTCATACTGAACACTATCTTACCGTGGCGAGCTAACTCCCACTCAATATCCTCATCCGGAATGAAGGGTGGAATATAAAAGACTGTGACCCTCATTGTAGTGGCACCCAGCAGAGTGAATAAAACTCCACTTCCAGTATTCCCCGCTTAGTCAGCTGGTGCTCTCCACCACAAACACCACCACGGCTTTATTCATCCTCGACGCTGATATCATGTCATCCTACACTCTCTCCCGCCGTCAATAACACCTACTCTACCGAAACCTCAGATCTCTCCTCACACCGCACCCCGTGATGGAGCGAGAGATCACCACTCAGGCGAACCGCCATCTCCGCGCTCCGCCAAGAGGCCAGAGACCCATAATCAGTAAGAGAATAATAAAGAGAGCTGAGGCAGTTAGAGTATAGACAGTCACAATGTTAGGGTTACAGGTAGAGCCCCGAAAGTTAAGGGGGAGAAAAGACAGATAGTGAGAGAAAACAGCGGACAGGGGACAGTGAGACAGAGAGTAAGAAAGTAAGAGGGAGTGGAGAGAGAGACAGATAGAGTAAGAGAGTAACATGGTGATAGGGCAGAGAGTAAGTGGGGGAGAGGGGCAGATAGAGTACGAGAGTAAGTGGGGGAGAGGGGCAGATAGGGTGCCAGAGTACGGGGGTGCAGACAGAGTGCGAGAATAAGGGGGTGAGGGGGGCAGACAGAGTGCGAGAATAAGGGGGTGAGGGGGGCAGACAGAGTGCGAGAGGAAGGGGGGAGGGGGCAGACAGTGTGCGAGAGTAGGGGAAGCATATAGGTACGAGGGACAGTGGGGGGCAGATGAGTAAGAGGGGGAAGATAGAGTAAGAGAGTAAGGGGGTAGGGGGCAGATAGAGTACGAGAGTAAGGGGCAGAGAGACAGATAGTGTACGAGAGTAAGGGGGGGAGAGAGTAGATGAGGGAGTAAGAGGGGGAAGATAGAGTACGAGAGTAAGGGGCAGAGAGACAGATAGTGTACGAGAGTAAGGGGGGGAGGGGGGCAGATAGTGTACGAGAGTAAGGGGGGGAGGGGGGCAGATAGTGTACGAGAGTAAGGGGGGAGGGGGCAGATAGTGTACGAGAGTAAGGGGGGGAGGGGGGCAGATAGTGTACGAGAGTAAGGAGTACGAGAGTAGAATAAGAGTACGAGGAGTAAGGGGGGCAGTACGAGAGTAAGAGTGCGAGAGTAAGGGGGGAGGGGGCAGACAGTGTACGAGAGTAAGGGGGTGGGGGGCAGATAGAGTAAGAGAGTAAGGGGGGGGCAGATAGAGTACGAGAGTAAGGGGGGGCAGATAGAGTACGAGAGTAAGGGGGGCAGATAGAGTACGAGAGTAAGGGGGGCAGATAGAGTACGAGAGTAAGGAAGCAGATAGAGTACGAGAGTAAGGAGGCAGATAGAGTACGAGAGTAAGGGGGGCAGATAGAGTACGAGAGTAAGGAGGCAGATAAGAGTACGAGAGTAAGGGCGGGGCAGATAGAGTACGAGAGTAAGGGCGGGGCAGATAGAGTACGAGAGTAAGGAGGCAGATAGAGTACGAGAGTAAGGGGGGCAGATAGAGTACGAGAGTAAGGAAGCAGATAGAGTACGAGAGTAAGGAGGCAGATAGAGTACGAGAGTAAGGGGGTGATGGGGTCAGATAGAGTACGAGAGTAAGGAAAAGAGGTGAGAGAGACAGAGTATGAGAGTAAGAGGGAGAGGAAGAGAGAAACAGATAGAGTATAATAGAAAGGGGAGAGAGTCGGAGGGAAAGGGGGGAGATAGACAGACAAGAGTATGAAAGATAGAGGGAGAGAAAAGAAAGAAGAGGGTAAGAGTAAAAGGGTAAAAGAATGAGGTGAGAGACAGATAAGAATATGAGAGACAGAGGGAGAGGGGAGAGAGACAGACAGAGTAAGAGAGTAACGGGGTGGGGAGGTAGAGTAAAAGGGTAAGAGAGGGGGTAAGAGAGACAGAGGGAGTGGTGAGAGGAGAGGTGCGGGGCAGATAGAATAAGACAGTAGAGAGACAGAGTGAGAAGGAGAGAAAGAATTAGTAGTAGAGAGTAAGATAGAGAGAGCAAGAAAGAGAGGGAGAGAGAGAGTTAACAGTCAGCTTGGTAGCTTTTGTCTGCCTGCATTCCATCTTATAAATAGCACTCAACAACAACCCAACAGCATTACCAGCTCCAGATAACACCACATCCACAGCCCACTGACCTCCCCGACCTCCCTCATATTCTCATAAACAAATGCTTTATTATAATTCCTGATCGGTTCTAGATAGGAAAACACATTTCTTGGGGGTTTTCTTTTTAGCTTCAACTGTCAAAGGCCTAGGAGGAGCCTTCAGATCGAAATGTTTCCACTGCAGTCGGTGCAACACAGCAATGATGCAACAGTTAGAAGCAGGTCTGACACAGTCTTAACCACAGAGGCACATATCCCAAGATTATTAGCACAAAGTCAAAATTACAACAGATAATAAGATGTCTGAATACTCGAATCCTCTCACTGTACTCATCTGTTCATATACAACAAAAGTTAGTCCCTCTTGGTCAAATGACATTTTAGCACACTTAAATAATACCTATCTGCTCATTTTAGTGCAGCATTTCTGTTTATTTGCTGCGTTTAATGTATTAGAATAAATAAAACTCTATGGGTAAAATGTGTAATAAGTTTTGCAGCTATGTTAAAATGTTTTATTCTTCAGAAATACACATTAATTGTCAATTAAAATGAAAATAAAACTTATTTTTACATTGAAAATAAAAAAAACGTCATTTAACCTGAGACTTCCAGACTTATGCATGTGACTGTGTCTATTAACAAGCTGTCTAATGTCAGCGCTAAAAAGTCTCGTGTTTGGGTCCATAACACTCAGACATGTTCGACCATGCTTGCCCCTGCACCCCAAGATGATGTCAGAGGTGGGCCCTTAGCCAGTAGGGTGCTAGTGGGGGGTGGGTGTCTGTCTGTCATAGAGTGAGGGGATCTCTAAGTTTAGACTTCTACTGGCAGCTTCATTCACTCCCTCACGCCGGCCTAGAGACACAGCTGCTTCAGCCTCTCCGGTAAGCGACTTTCTTCTACCCTATGAAATAAAGGCAGTGCTGTAGGTCAAAGCTGAAACATCTTGAAGTGCTTGCTGAGGATTGTTGATTCTCTTTATTCCTTTATTTCCCCTGATCCCTGTATCATGAGGTCCTGTATCAGGTCTCTGTTCCAGAAGGGTCCTCTCAGCTGTCCTTGGGCTAAATATAACCTAGCCACTAAGTACTTGTGCACTCTGACGAACTCACAAACAGTGAGACAGGCACACCAGAAACCTACATGAATCAGGATAAAAGATCTGAGTGAAAAAGGAAGTTAACCATAGAAGAAACTCTTAGCTTGATTAAATTACTTTAGTTAAAAGGTGACAGTTACAGATACGTTATTGTTTTAATGGAGGGATGGACTGACAACAACCTTTCTGCTCTACCTACAAAACGAACAAAAACAGGCCACCAACAGCGCAATTTACTTTATCAGCTTTAATGAGCTACAGACATGACTGTCAAAACATGCCAGTCATCAGTCAGAGCAGTGCTACGCTCCAGCATGCCTTGTTCGTGTTCCCAGGTGCTGTCGTAATGTGTTGTTAATTAAAATATTTTAATCCGTGATAAATGCATGTTCTCTTTTGCTACTGTGTGCCTGAAACATACAGCCTGAATGTGTTAACAGACAGTGAAGTTGTAGAAAGTGGCATCAGATTTAAGTCTTTGTGGCAGATAACTTATAAAACGTTTGCGCAACACATGTCACAATTTCAGCTACTCTGAATAGATAAGCAAGTACAAGATGATCTGATTTCCAAACAGCATAAAGACGAAACACTTCTTTAATATTTTAAGCAAACGGACTCTTTATTTTCATCTTTTACAGTTTAAAATAACAAAAAGGCAAAGAAAGGGTAAATGTTTGGAGACGCTGCATGGTCAGTACTTATTATCACCGCCTTTGGCAAGTATCGCAACTTGTAAACACTTTTTGGAGCCAGCTTTCAGTTACTGCCTGCGGGGTTATGACCATTACTTAAAGCAAAAAGCTTTTAGTTCTGTGAGAGTCTTTGGGCCTTCTTACATGCACTGCTCCTTTGATGTCTATCCACATGATGATGTTTAGTTTGGCGGGTGGGGCTGTGAGAGCCATGGCAAAAAATGTCAGCTTGCGCCTTCTGAGGTAGTTCACGGTGGATGCTGAGGTGTGCTTAGGATCATTAACCTGCTGTAGAAGTCATCCTCTTTTCATCTTCAGCTTTTTGTAGAACCGATATACTTTATCCCTGCACCAATGTTCTAACTTCATCATGTTTCCAAAATGCATCAGGCTCGTTTAGATGTTCTTTCGAAAACTTCTGATACAGAATTTTGGTGATGAGGATGGAGGAAGGGTTTCTTTGCTAATGATTCCTCCATGAGGGTCATATTTGTGCAGATATCACTGTACAGTAGAACTCAGTTTGACCACCGTTCTAGTTAACTGCCATTCTTAATTACACTACAAAATGAGTAAACAGCTGCTCGAAAATATTGTGCTATCTTGCGTTGTGGGCATCACCTATCTTAATTTCCAGAGTGCTAGGCAACTGCCTAGGGGAGCCCATGGCCGCTGATTGTTGGGACGAGGTTTGAGGGGTCAGATTGTTTTTAAGGCTTTGGAATATACGTCACTCGACCCTTCCTGACTATAGCCATTAAAGTTAATTAAGGTCTCACAGCTTGGTAAAAGTAGTTAGAGAGCTCAAGCCTCTCGGGGTGTCCAACCGTACATGATTTTCCTTTCAGGAATTTCTATTCCCCTCTTTCCCATCTTTCACTCTGAAATAGTACATGCAAAAATAATACACTAATCTACACACTCAACTCTTCACAGGAACAGAAACTGGCTAGAGGTGCTTTTACGTGCCACTGTAGGCACTAGTCGCACTAGCCGCTGAGACTGGAATCAGAATTTAGTTGGGAGAACAGGAATTTAGTTTGAAGAACCGATTTCAGCTTTTTTCATTTTTAACTATCACCAAAAATGGTTATGCCTACCTTTACTACTACTGTTTATATCAGTACTCAATACAAAACAAAACAAAAAAAGTATCTCCATTTTCAGTGCTTCATCTTCAACTACCCTTTTCATAGTGGGGATATTTAATGAAGAACTGCTCTGAATTACTTGGAATAACATCTTTTTGCGTACCTACCATTAGAAGTTAAGATGGCTTTTTTCACTTGTCCTGGATAGATACTCTTTTGGAGATAAGAGGTTTTGTTCCAGCAGCTTTAATATGTCAATATGTCGAGATCTTTGGACCTGACTGGAGAAATACTATTCATATGGTGTTAACCTGAATAGCCCTGAAGTTATGACTCAGCATGTGTGCTTTTCTTTGTTAACCAGTTTAAGAGGACTGTGTGACCATGGCCTCACCAAATGACAACAATACAGAAGGGGATCAAAAGGTTCCTGATGAGGATGAATCTCCTGCAGTGAAAAACGTCCAAGCCCATTACCTACGCTGCCCTTCTCCAAGGTCATCTATCCCATCTACACTAATGCACACAGCATTTAAAAGTTGTAGGAAAAGCTTGCAACTCAGAAACAGTAGATATTTTGAAGATATTGACAAATAATTTATGATCACTTCTATCAGTTCTCCTGCCATGAAATATTTACTCAATGTAAAAGGTCTTTGGCACTTTCAAATGATGTAAAAATGATGGAACACAGATCTATGAGGTAGGCATTGTTGAGGCACTGTTGTAGTTCAGTGGTTTAATGCTTAAGCCCATTTTGATGTTCTCCAAAACTTGCTTAAGCACTGCTTTCTTACAGCCACCGTGTTATGGTAATAAACTTGCCTTCATTCTTTCCTGTTCCAGTTTCTCCATGATGTCAGACCGTTTCTCTACCATCTCTGACCGGTTCTCCATCATCTCTGGGTCAGATGCTGAAAGCATTTTTATGGAACCCATTCATCTCTCCTCGGCCGTTGCTGCAAAAAAGATCATCAATGAGGGTGGGTACACTTTGCACATTTGATTTTATCGAAACCTGTTGTCATGTTTTGTGCCTACAGCTAAACAAAAAAAAGATAAGGATAAAGTTGGCATCATTATTTATTCTCAGAATTGAAGCCAAAAGATCTAAAGATGGCATCAACCCCAGAGAGCATGCTGGAGACAGCAGAGCAACTAATGGTGGAGGACCTTTACAATCGAGTTAAGGACATGATCGACGACCGCAGCCTCTATAACACACCCTGCGTGTTGGACATCCAGAGAGCACTGGTTCAGGACCGTCTTGAAGCCCCAATGAACCCAGTGGATGAAGTATGGCCTAACATCTTCATTGGTGAAAAGTAAGACACTTTGCCTTATGTACTACATGCCACTAGCTGTACACTTAGAGGAAACTCTTAAAGAGCAGGACTTTCAATACAACTGTTTTAATAATTCAGCATCTTCATTCAAATTGGAAAGATCATCCAAAAATAAATTTAACTTTCGATTTGAAATTTTTTATATATCCTAGTGCTCTTATTTTAAAGGCCTCTGGCGTATAAACTTTAATTGGACATCCTTCATAAAACTTTACTTCAGAAGAACTCATACTGAATGCAGTTCTATCAACATTCCACAGATCAGTAGCAGTCAACAAGGCTCGTCTGAAGCGCCTTGGCATCACTCACATTTTGAATGCAGGCCATGGCACAGGAGTCTACACAGGCGACATCTTTTACCAGGGAATGAACATCACTTACATGGGCATCGAGGTTGACGACTTCCCTGATGCAGACATCTCACCACACTTCCGAACATGTGCCGAGTTTCTCGATGAAGCACTGCTGACTCATAGGGGTGAGTAAGGGTGAAGGCAATCTATAAAACCAGGCACAGATCAGAAATGGCTCATTAGCACTTCACAAAAAAAATGACGTGAGCTGCTGGATATAAATCAATCACTGAGTCTATTAATGGCCCCAAGTCATCTGATGAAACAGAAACAGAATTCACTAAAAATGATTGGCTCATCTATTATAGGCAGCCCATTCACTGAAATAGATTCGTAGTATGTCTTAAGGAAGTGAGTCAGAGTTGTACCTATGGTGAGGGAGCTCAGCTAACGAGAAAAAAGAAACCTCCTATGATGGTGAATTAGCTTTATTACAAACCCAGTGTAGGGGGTGGCAACTTTGTGGCATATTATTAAATCTGACCACACCAGTGGAAGAACAGCTGTTTTAAAACAACAAGTGATGATAACAAGAATTTGGCACTACTTGTACACTGGGCAGTGTAAGAGTTAATGCAATAATAATAATAAATAATAATCAGCAGAAAACCTAAAAATAAAGACAGAATAAACTGAAGGAATTCTCTGTTAGTCACGTTAGCTAAATGCACACAGATAGTCATATAGACTCATTACATGTTTTTATTTATTTAAAAAAAAGCAAAATATGGCATTTTAGTTTTTAGTTTAGTCATTTTAGTTTTGAAACCAATCACATGACTCCGCCCCCATAGTGTCAGATAACTCAACATGAGCACATCAGTTTGTCAGAAACTCTTCATTCAGCGACCATCAAATATTTTAACATCCAATATATCGTCTGATATTTTAATTAAATATAGATTTTAAGTGACTTGCATATAATTACTTTCTGTTTTTATTAACAATTCAGTAACATACAAACATTTGTAATATTTTACTTCATGTTGCTGGGGCTTCAACAGATACCAAAAATAAAATATAAAATTTGTCATAACACATAACGCTTTTGCTCAGGTCACATTTTATGTGTGGGGTTTTTTTTTTCTGATTTTTTTGCAATATGTTCAATTCACTGATTGTACATTAAAAATGTAGAAGTGCGAACCTAATAGCGTACAATACTTCAACATATAATGGCTGTGAATGACTGGACAAGCCACTGGATGTAGGCCACATCTATGTTCAGCCACTCTTGCATCAAAGAATCGGCAGGTGGGCGTCAGATTTGGTGGACTCCTTCCCTGGCATTTTACTCATTGTTTCACGTAGTCCCACAGATTTTCAAGAGGGTTCAAATCTGGGGATTGTGCAAGCCATCCAGATGTGTAAATGCTCCTGAACGCTCATCATGCCATTTATTCGCATTTTGCAGACGTATAAACATGAAAACTGTCACCTTGGAATGTTATGTTCCTTGGTAAGATGATGAGCAAAAAGCAAAACCTGGTAGTCCAGCAGCTCAATGTAGGCACTGTGGTTTAAATTTACTGTCACCTTTACTAATTTCAAACTCATTTAAACTAAAAACACCCCCAGAAAACCACAGAGATGACAGTTTTATTTGCCAGGGGATCTTATTTCACTTAGAAAGCAGTGAAAATGGCATAAGACTGTATCGTGAACATTTTCTGGAATCATGCGCACACAAACAACTGTGGCTGTAAACTTAATGAGTCTATGAGAACATTTTAAGATGTGATTGCAATACTGCTATAAATAGATTGTTGAAACATCATAAGAATCTGTATCTCAGTTGAGTAAGCTTCTACATTCGGTGGACTAACAGGGAAGTCTTTATTTAGTGTGTTTTTCTTTCCAAAGTTTAGAATCACTTGTCATATTAGTAAGTCATATCGAAAAAAGCGTATACAGTTTCAGCTGAAATGTCTTAAAAAACACAATGTAATTCAATGGCTTATCCACCATTTAAAGAATTATGGGATCAACATCATGTATGTCATCATTTATGACTATTTACTGACATTTAAAAATCTAGTGAAGTATTGTACCTTTTTTAATATTCAGACCTAAATTATACAAGTGTTATCCAAAAACTCTACTAATTAACTAACTAATTAAATGGGACAGTAGATTTCTACAGCTTCCTACAAATCGTTTGATAGCTTTATAGTGTTGTTATCATACTATAATAATTTTGTGATTTAATCATAATAAAATTGATTTTACACTATGGAAAACATTGTTTCCAAATTCCTGTAGTCCAAACTTTTAAACAGCTG
Source organism: Prochilodus magdalenae (assembly GCA_024036415.1). NCBI lineage: Eukaryota > Metazoa > Chordata > Actinopteri > Characiformes > Prochilodontidae > Prochilodus > Prochilodus magdalenae. The sequence continues at coordinate 110,630 of JAMWET010006891.1, read as the reverse complement.
TGCTTATTAGATACTGAAAAACACTTTTTAACATGCAAACTTTTTCTCTCTGTACAGGGAAAGTGCTGGTGGACTCCATGATGGGAGTAAGTCGCCCTGCCATTTTAGTTGCTGCTTACTTAATGATCTTTCAAAACATGTCCATCATGGAGGCCCTGATGGAAATCAGAAAGAAGCGTGCAATCAACCCCAATGAGGGCTTCCTAAAGCAGTTGCGTCAGCTAAATGAAACCCTGATGGAGGAACGAGATGAAGACGATGATGATACTCTCAGTCAATGTTCTGTAATTGACACTCGGGCCCGCCTCGATGAGGAAGAAAGCATGTTTGGAGTCAAAGCTAATTCTATCATGGTGGAGGAGGAGGAGGACAGTGCGAGTGTTATGAGTAGTGTTGCTTCATCTGCTGCTGCCGCTGCCCTAAAAGCAGGCATTGTTGGGGGCCCAAATGGACCTGACCAGAGGGCAACTGCAAATGACCCTTCTCTCCCAAGGGAAGGTGGCGAGGATGAAGATGAAGACGTGAACAAAATGATTCGGGAATGGCAGAAGCGGAATGAGAAGTACCAAAATGAAGACTGGTGGGAAGCGCAGTTAATGTGTGACGATGAGGATACAGAGTCTGTTGCAGAGGCTGGAAAGGGTTCGATTCCACGGCCAGAGGACCTAGAGAGTGTGACCAGTGAGGATGTGCAGATGATGAAGGAACGGGTTAAGCGCCGGCCTCGCCGACCCCCCTCAGACTCAATGTCTACCACTAGCTGCAGCAGTTATGCTGACCTGTGGAAGCAGCGTCTCAGGGAGATTGAGGAGCAGGCTGCTGCAAGGTATCGTCACAAGGAACAAGATGAGGACACAAGTAGCGAGGCAAGCCAAAAGAAAATAGACGATGACGTACAGAGTATACTCTCTGACTCGAGTTCCATGTACTATTTCTGCCAGAAAAACAAGGAGAAACTGAGCCCCCTGGAGCGGTGGAAGATCAAGAGAATACAGTTTGGGTGGAACAAGAAAGCATCAGAAGCAGAAAACAAGAGTGGGGAACAAAAGGAAGGTGAGGGGGAGAGCCCTGCTCCTCCTATGGAGGACGTCAATTTAACAGCCTATCAGACTTGGAAGTTGAAGCAGCAGAAGAAATATGGGGGTGAGGAGAACAAGGATGAAATTCTGGAGATGAGTCGTGGAGAGGATTCAGCCACTGTAAAAAGGAGACAGCGAAGAGAGGAAATCTTGGAACGTTCCAGGAAAACGCTAGAGGAGAGCCAATCTGTGTGTGGCTGGGAAACTGAAAGCTCAGTTAGTGGCAGTATCCCACTGTCTGCTTTCTGTGCTGGGGCTTTTCCTTCTGCAAGTGTTGCAGGCGATGATAACATGTCCATGTTGAGTGGCAGATCATCGGTTCTTTCAGGCCGTAGCACACGCTCCCAAATCTCAGTACCACCTGCTCCACCTGAACCTCCTGTCCCGGTGTTGGGTCCCAATGGAGAACAAATGGTAAACATAGCAAACATACAGAACTGGATTGCAAATGTTGTTAACGAAACACTCATGCAAAAGCAAGCTGAAATGATGACGACTGGAAGTCTCCCACCATCCCGAGCAGGGTCTGTTTTCAGCTTGGGTGCCGGCTCAGTGGTGGGACCTGGCCAACGAGCAGATGATGATAAGTCCTCGGTTCTTAGTGGATCATCCTATTCCAGCTCAGTACTTCGCAATAGAGCTGAATCTGTGGTTTCTGCTGGCGGGAGAGCTGCATCGGTACTGTCTGCTGGTGGACGGGCAGAATCTGTTCTATCTGCCGGAGGAGCATCCAGTCTCTCTTCAGTTTCTGGGTTAGGCTCTCGTAGGAGCAAAATCACCACCACCAGTGTACCATTATACAGCTTATTCCAAGACCAGGTAAACCTACATAAACTTGACACAATGGAGAAGGAAATTAAGTCTGATATGAGAGAAAAGATGGCTTCATATGAGATAAAGAAGATTACGGAAGACAATAAGCGCAGTACACTGTACAAGAAGAAAAAGCAAAAGGATGAGGATGAAGATAAGGAAGAGGAAAGCACCCTTATAAAGTCGGCAACTAAATCAAGTAGATTGAACGCTGATGAATTATCAACGAGCCCCTGTGAGAAACCAAAACCCAAAAGAGACTATGGTCGTTCAGGAATACTCAACCTTCCTGCTTCAGCAAACTCCAATTGCAGTATTGATGAATGGCTAAAAAATGTTAGACCCCCCACGAGCAAGCCAAGGGGCTATGGTGAAGACACAACTGAACCTCGCATGTCCAGGCCAACATATGAAGAACACTTAGAGCAATCAGAGTTCGATTTTCCAAGCCGGAGAAGCTCAGTTGTAGCAGCGGATGGTGAGGATGAGGACTATGGCTTTGCATCAAACAATATCTCACGATATGAAGTTGACAGCGATTTGAGCAGAGATCCCAGTCCAGAGTTTGGTTATCAATCAAGGAGGACTCTTCTTGGGGCAGAGACTTCCTGGAATGGAACATCAGAGTCTAGTTATCGTAGAACTGGGAGATCCTATGCTAGACATGAAACAGAGGAAGAGGACAGTTTCCAGGAGTACTCAGCTAAGCGGAAATATACTCATTCAACACAATTCAATGACAAGGAGACAACAGTAAGAGCTAGAACAAGACAGGACAATGAAGATGATGGGGAGGTATCTGCTTTCATCAACCGCATCAGACAGCGGGCAAGAGAGCGTGTAGCAGAGGAGTTAGAGGATGATGAAGTCCTTTTAGCATGGAGGAAACAACTGGATAAAAAATCCTTCGATAAGAGCAACGACTCCTAACAAGACACTTTGTGGTTTACGTGTAGAGAGGACTGGATCCAAAGCTCTTAAATGAGATGAATGCAGAATAATTTCACACCACTGCTAGATTTAAATCATCATTTGTTTCATTTTCTCAGTGGTGTGTGCAGGATACATTTATAGTGGCCCCAAAAACACTGGACACTGTAGATCAGTTTGTAAGCCACTGGTAAACAAAAAACACCTTCAGTAGAGAATATCAGGCTGATGGTAGACTGCTTGTGTGGAGAGAGACTGGAGAGGAATTCCAAACAAACTGCATTAACAGTACTGTCAAACACAAAGGTGGAAGGTTTGGGGTTGTATTCTTACAGTAATGTGTAAAGAATTTTGGACACAAATCTACCAAATCAATCTCAAAGTCTGTAAAGCATACTTTGTACTACTTTGCCAAACTGGAACGGCCTGTTTAAAACAAATCTCCCACGTTTTGGAGCCACTGTATATTGCTGTCACTGAGAATCAACAACCCTCCCCTATCTCCACTATGTCTTTTCCAACTTTATACTGTAAACTATCATATTTAATGAAACTATAATATTAAAAGCTTGTTCAAGCAGAAGTCACAGAAATGTATTTAAAAAAACATTTTGTTTAACTCATCTTACTTGTATGTTATTTCATAAACCTCACATTTAGTCCTGAAACTATTGCCTTAAAAAGCCATAGTGAGTCTATTTGTCATTTTTTAGTCTAATGTTGGCAAAAATAGTACAGTAAATAAAAGTGCCTTAATAGACTTCCTCAGCATGCTGATTAGCCTACTGATATTGTCCTTACAGATTGTACTGAGTTATTATTGTTAATTCTGTTCCTTTTATGCAGGCTGTACGTGAGCCTAAAGTAATTAAATAATACATTTAGAAATCTACTATATATTACCTTTACTTGGAAAGCCACTGTGTCTCATATTCTACTTGTAATAAGATATACCTTGTTTCAGGTATAAATTGTGTAGTTACCGTTAAAAGGCTGGAGATGCTATAACTACAGATTTCTTCTTCACTGAATAACGGTCAGCTCCAAATGTGATGAACTAAAGGAAAGCACTGGATCTGCTTTCAGTTTAAACTACAGATCATAAACTGTGATGATGACCAGTAAGACCATCTCTGGGAACAAAAAACAAGTAGACTTTTGATGAATTTAACCCAGCACTAACGTTTTGTGTAAACTGCAACTATAGACTACAAGAGCATGTGTTAATGCAGTAACATATGCAGATATATCGCCTACGATCTGGGCCGTTTTTGAACATCTTGGGGCACTAAGCAACATCGTACTTGAGGAATCCCATTTAACAAATTAATTTCTGGCTGAATGAAAAAAGAATTCATATTTCACTCCCTGATCTGCACATATTAAATAAAACTGCAAAACCTACACACTCTAAGCGACTGCTTAAGCTGCCTTGTCTTCAAGCGCCTCGATGAATGAAGCAATTAATATTTAGGAGGAAACTGATTTTCCCGTCATGATATTATGCGTATGTTATTAATCATATTTTCCCATCAACTATGCAAAATATAAAATTAATTTGAACATGCATATCAGTTTACTACAGGATGCTACAGACTTATAAGTCTTACTGGGGCACATGACATATTGGCTGCCATGAAAACCAGGTCCTTTACATCTTTGTCAGTATCTTCATATGATACAGTTGTACAGCTATTTCTTAAAGCTTAAAGAAATTTCCCAGTTATAAAGATATATTTTAACTGGTGTCTATTAACATGCTTCTAGTCCATTATTATTACACTGTAAACTCTATAACAGGGGGCTGCATTTACCGGGGGTATTTGACAAAGCATGGTTTCTGATTAGGCCTGACCGAATATTTAGGCCAAAAACTGGCATGTCCAGTAAGAGAACAGCTAAGAAACACTTGGACTCATTTACCCGCCATTCACCAGAAAGTTAAATTTTAAATGTCTTCCTAAAACTCACTTAAACAGTGTTCAGGAGCATTCTGACATTCCCCAGTGTTGGTCAATATGGGATTCATTCTCAGGTAAGAACGAAGAGACGTTTTCTTAAGACCTTCCTCGAGAACCTATTTAGAAAACTTGTTCCTGTTGGCATTCCTAAAATTGAGGCTTATGTTATCCAGTCCCATATCCCATCCTGCTTCCTGAAATACCCGTCCCCTCAAGGCCCATCCAATTACACCACTAAAATAATTATAGTATAAATATCAAACAGCCCAGACCAGTCCTGATAGTATTAAAACACACTGCTGGAAAAAAGGACTATTAGAACCATTGGGTTCTAATGGTTCTGCTTTCTAATGGGAATCGCCTACCATTGGAGACCACCAGGACATCTTCAGACCCCATTAGGAAACAGATGCATCCAGTATCAGTCCCAGATCACCCCCTCAACACCTGCACAGTCCTTAACACTGTGATCAGCCCCGACACAAACAACCATTGTCGGCTTCTGGACTCCAGGAGAAAGCAACAGAAACTTTAATGGTAGTTTCTCTGGCAGTTTTCCGGCACGTTTATGTGGCATAAATAAATACATAACAGCCGATTGATCCAATACACCAGAAGTAGGAGAGGTGTGTGCAGGTAGGAGAGTGAAAGAGAGAGCGGGAGAGCTCTGCAGAAGGGGGTGTAGTTTATGGGCGCTCGGCTGTTTTGCTGTCGGGATGGGTTGTGACTTGCACTAAATATTCAAAATGGCGGACCGAGGATCAGCGAGTCAAGATGAGCGCCTGAGAGCAGGTAATCATTACATTTTACATATTCATATTCCTTTCCTTTCCCTTCCATCTACTTCTAGGAGCAAAGAAATGCTGCACGGACGGTCAATTACAGCTTACGGTTCCCGGTCGGCCGGCCGGAGAGACTTTCACCCCCGACAATAAGAACATTTGCTGAGTTTAGCTGTAGCTCGTTAGCTCCGGAGTCGCTGTAACGTTAGGTTTAGCAGCAGCCCCCAGGACTCTGTGTGCCTGTGTGAGCTCGCTTCATTTAAAGCGCCGGGAGTCTGGCCTTACTTACTTACTCACGCTGAAAGTTTACTTCAGATACATGAACCAGAGAAAGCTGCCAAAATACCTTATGAATGCTAGGCAACTGTGCTAACACCCCGCTTTTGTGCAGCGGGTCTGTTGCGCTTAGCGGTCCGGCTAACTGCGTCCCAACTCCGGCTTCAGTTATCATCACAGAGCGCGGGACAAAACAGCAGCTAACAAGTGGCTAAATGAAGTTCACGTTAGCCGGCCGCTAGTCAGGCAGCCACTTAGCATATTCATGCGGTCAGGCCGGACAGGGCATGGCTTTAAGCACTTGTTGGTCACTAGTGTAACTAGCTGTAGTTAACCTGAAGTAATAAAGTAGCCAAACGCCCAGAAGCGTGGGAGCAGTTTTGGGTTTTCCTCCGAGTGCTGCTGCAGAGACCCGGCATTTTGTTTTTGGGCTCCTTCTGTTCGGGGAGGCTGAGGTCGGCTGTCTGTTTGCCAGTCTCTGTTCGAAGTTCCCCGTTCCACCTTAAATGGTGCAGCAGTTACAGGCGCGACAACGTAACTGCTGCACCATTTAAGGTGGAACGGGGAGTTGGAAAATGATTGTTTTAGCTTCGTTTCTCAGTCGGATTTATCTTTCAAATGAGCTGTTTTCCTGTCATGTTTCGTCACTCGTTATTCGCTTTGTTTACGAAAATAGCCACGTTAAACCCACTGTTTACTGTTTCGGCGTGACTGGTACAGATGAAGGGGGAGGTGGGTGGGGGTGGAAACAAGCCTAACCTCGTTCTCCAAAGTGCTGTTTTATTCCTGACAGCACATCTGCACGGGTGTTTATTTACCACGCTGATTCAGTACACAAACTTGCGTATGAATATTCATGTCGACAAACAGTCAGCTCATGAATGATGAATGCCCTTTAAGCCGCACTCATTTGCATTGGGAGTCTTAAAGGGGAATTCCGCGGATTAGTCAACGTTTCTGCATAATTCACTCGTTCAGATGTAAACAGAGTCATTCAGGGGCGTTTTGGCGTGAAATTGTACCGACTCGGGTTTCCTCGCAGATGTGACTACGAGAAACTGGGGGGCCCCAATGTCTACAATACAGATATGACCTCTGGATCTGATTCCCTTTGAATAGCTGCAGCAGCTGAGAAGCCTGATCAAGTGAAGTGTACTTTTAAATTAGGTCTCTGAAGCACGGTCTTGTAAGGTTACTGTTGAGTTTTTTAAAGGAGCAATGTGTATTTTCTTTTTTTAAGTTGACTGAAATTTGTTTAACAAAGTCCATATCACACACCATCTTGTAATATTTGTGCTGAGCTTTTAAAGGAGCAATATGTATTTTTTTAAAGTCTAAAATTCTTCTGTTTAGCAAAGTTTAAGTCCACGTCACACACAGTCCAGTAATGTAATTGTTAAGCTTTTTAAAGGAGCAATGTTTTTTTTTGTTTGTTTGTTTTTCCTTAGTTGGCTGAAATTTGCAGTCTTGTAAACTGACTGTTGAGCTTTTAAAGGAGCAATGTGTAATATTTTAAATGGTCTAAAATTCTTAAGTTTAACAAAGTGTATGTCCACATCACACACAGTCTTGTACTGTGGAGCTTTTAAAGGAGCAATGTGCAAGATGACACAGCTTGTCAAGTCCATGCTGCAAGCAATGGCTTTCTATGTATCGCTAGAAAATGCACAGTCCTTCTTCCTTTTTCTTTCCTTCCTTTTAGGGCAGTTAATAGTGCAGGTTTTAGTGCAATTCAGTTTTAGTTTCCCGCCAGCGTGTTTGTAATGCATGTTGGTGGTTTTCCAGAATTCCCGATTGAACTGTGTTAAGGTAATGTAAGTGGGAGGAAGATTAAAGTTAAGCAGTTTTTTTTTTTTTATGCACATAACTCTTAATGTCACTACTCCTAATAGAACGCCGGTTTAGAATTAGTATGTTTTATTTTGCTGTTGTGTTTTGATAGTTTTATTTTGACTGTTTATTCATTTGCAGCATTTCTCCACATGTGTTGTTTGCTGATTTATTGTTCGCTGCATGTGCCACTGAAAATTAGCCCCATGCTGCAGGATGCTGTAGTCGGTCTTGTGGAACTCGCACAGGAATGCAGAGCTCTAATGCGAAGTAAAGTCTGTTATAAGTGGGAGGCAGACTGTGGGGGCGGGATGTGAAATTGTAGGCCAATCTGAGATCAAATAGGAAATGATGTTTGAACCTGATGTGAACTGTCGAGTCTGCTGGGAAATTGACATTTATCACAGAGATTAAGACAGAGATAAAAAAAATTATGCATGACAAACATCATCGATCATTCCTGAGATGCATCATGCCTCAAAAAGAATATTTTTTTAAGAAAATAAAAGAGAAATGCATTCTAAAATTCAATACACACAGATATTGCATGGATATTAGTTTGTTTAAAGTGAATAATAGCAGCATAAAGCACACAATCAGCCAAGCCAAATCTGTGTCAGAGAGGATGTGACGGGTGGTGAGAGCAGCATCTTCTGTGACAAATCACAGCTCAGAGACATGAGTGAATACACAGGCCTTGGTGAGGTTCAGTCAGCAGAAATAGTATCTCTAGCATCCTAGTGATGCCAGCAGGAGTTGTTCAGTTGTTCCCAAGGAACAGAAGGTTCCTGAATGGTCACCTTTTACCCAGTTTTATAATGAAGGAAATACCCAGTTTCAGCTCTTTACCACTGGCAGCCCTCATGTCTGGTAGCATAGATTGGAGATAAACCGGTCCTTATCTTGTCACAGTGGCTTTCTCAAGGAACTCTTGCTCTCCAAGCACCGTGATGTCCATAAAGATAACAGATGTCACACAAACCTAACACAAGCCTCAGAGAGACACAGACGGCAAAGTAAATGTGTTTAGGTCTAAGGAAATCATTCTTAAGAAAAAGTACCCTATTAAAAAGCTGCACATGGCATTACTGTAGATAACCTGCATCTCTTTGGGACACATGGAGTTAAATTCCAAGCTCAAATGCGAGCTCAGATTTCAAGTCTTCATATCAGTTTGGAGATGTTTGTTTATTTTTTCTCCAGCTGGTAGAACGAGTCATCTGTGACATCTGTAGTGCAAGCTAATAGGATTTTTCAGCATGTGTTTAGTGTTGGAGATTAACAGCAGGTGAAGATTTAAGCCAACTGCGTGTGCACACTGGCAGCCACGGGTCAGATCTCTCTGGTAGGAAGAAAAAATAGAGATGGAGTAATCAAAGAGACAGCAGTCGCACAGAACACCGTTGTCCTCGCACACTAACTGGGCAGACAGTAATATACTACATGGGGTTTAAATAAAACAAACACGAGCTATTTCTCTCCAGTTTCTTGTAGCAGGAACGCATCCAATTTTGCTTGGCGTCAGTGAAACCAACGCTTTGCTTGAGTTCAGAGACGCCCACAAGTGGTGAGCGGCCAGGGATTTGGGAGACGAGGTGAAAAGGCGCTGCCTTAGTGAACGCAAGGATAGAGGGAAGATTTGTTCACTCATTGATCATATGAGGCAGTGTGGCATTATTTACCACCTGAGGAGTCTCAGTCTCGGTGTTTTATCTAGCTGGATTAAACGACTCATAACGGCATGAAGATATTCAGGAGATATGTAGTAACACAAAACTTTTTCTATTTCTAGATTTGGCAGGGTGTGTGTTTTGGTTCTGAGCACCTTTAAGTTAGTGATTGAGTTTTTTTTTTGTAATAAAAAGGAGTCACTGTTTCTCTGCCACGCTGTAGGGTCAGCAGTTCTCCTGAGATGAAATAGATGGTACCCCCAGCCTGGAAAACATGCAGACATTAAAGCGGGGTGGGTGATTTGTTTTAGATGCACTGTTTGCCATTTCTTGAAATAATTTTGAACTTTCAATAGCTATCAGTAAATCAAAGGTACTGGTGACAAAAAGGAATAGAGAGGTTATTTGAGACCACAGGAATGTAAAAACGTAATCTAGCCATATCATTCAGACCTGCCTGTCCATCTATGTACCTCTCTTCCTGCCCATGTGCACATGCTCTGCACATGCACTCATGTTTGTCTTTGTGTGGTGACTGTCATACAGCTGTAGGTGTAAGCAAGCTAGCCATCTTTATTTTGTATGCAATGTGGTTTTAAACTTTGCTGTTTGATGGTTTTGCAGCATCGCCATGAAAAGACGACGCCCAACTGTATTAACACACAGACTTGTATGTTGAAGAGCCTGAATATGAGTGGATTTTGCATTTCGTTTATTGTTTGTACAAGTTTGGAAATAAAGCAGAGCATGGACCGGACCTGTGAAGTTCTTAAATACATGGCCCATGTTACAGTATTTATCTTCTGTTAGTGTGTACTGCACTTGAACAGTGCTCTTCTCTCCAACGGGCTCAGCTTTTTCCCTCCCCTGATAGATTAAAAACTAGCTTGCATTTCCTGGTTTCTACAAAGTCACCTACCGTTGTCATATACCGTTTGAAATTCTCCCTAAGGCATTAGGTTTGTCATGACCTGTGTACTGGTATGCTATGAATGAGTACAAATAACATACTGTACGTCGAGTGCAAAGCATGCCATTGTCTTAATGTCAGACCTGGTTTTCCAGGGAGCGCTATTGTTACACCGAGCTTTTGGTGTAACAGTAGCCTCAAACCTGAGGTTGGACTTCAGCACAGCAGCCTGGTAGCTGCATCTGTTTTATCTAGTACCACCTGCAGGGTATGTTCATCAGTCAGGTGCATCAGGCTCCGAGAATGAGCAGCTTCTACGGACAGTGTAAATGACTAACATTTACTCATGCAGCGTCTTGCGCTCTAAGTTGGGGAAAAATAACATGGAACTTCTGAAGTGAAACAGAATTTAGCACCGGTTTTGCCAGGCTCCCAGCAGTTGCCGTGGCTCAGCAAACAAACCAAATGGGAAACTGACTTTGCATAAATTTAGACCTCCTGTGTTGTTTTTACCAGTGAAATCAAGTCATCATGTTATGTTGTGATTATAGTGTGCCTTGTTCCAACATTGTGCCACAAGGTTGATGGACTGACCATCTAAAATGCTATTACTGGTGGGTAAAGTAAGTCACAGATAAATACCTTTATGAATAAACACGATGTACACTTAAAATCCACTTCATAAGGCGCACGAGTGTTGGCTCTTGTTGAGAGCCTATGGGCCATGAAGGGCAAATATCACAGACATTTTCTCATTTCTAAGCAAAGTTTGGCAGCCGGTTTAACCGTTTGTTTGATGTGACGCTACCATCATTTTACTTTTTTGCATGGGCCATTAGCGATTCATACAAGAGCACCGCCTCATGACGGGGAGCTCTCATCTGAGGTAGACAGACAGTAAATGTTATTGGTAAGAAGCCTAAAATGTTTCGCACACAAGTCATCAACACATTATGTACATACACCCACTCAAGTTGATGCAACCATTTATTTAAAAGGCAAATTTGTTTGGAGCATGATGGAAACTACAGTTGTGTATGAAGCGAGAAGAATTTCTGATTGACACACAGTTAAAACTTTAAGCTTGTGTGTGCTGCTTAAGTTGTTGCTTTCTTGTCCTCATTAGCAATAGATGCTAGTGTTAACTGTGTGAGCAGTGCCTAAAGGGCTTCTCGCGACCCACCACTTCCAGCTTACTGACAGTCCACTGAGGGAAGTTTAGAGGATAAAGGCTCTGATCTGAGTCTGGTCAAGTAGCATACATTGGAAAAACCCTGTAGTTTATTTTTAAAATTAGAATTAAAGTTTTAAAATGAAAGCTTATTTTTGTTTCAGCTGTTCCTCATCTGTTTGAGCTGCTGAAATGTGGAAGGTTGTTTTTCCCATTCACTAGAGGTAAATGCACAGTGCGGGGTGAGGCATGAGGCAAGGTTTAGAATCCAGAAGGCACGGAGGCGTTTGCATAATCATGCATATTCATAAATCAACACATTGTTAATAAGTGTTGAGATATGGGAATGTTGTTGTGCCGTTTTTAGTTTCCTGGGCTTAAAAATAATTATTCGAATTCAGTTATTTCTTCTGGTTGAAATTATGACTTGAAGGCTTACTTTAAGATCCTCTTTTGACACCAGCATTCCTAAGTCCACCTGAGAATGGTGTCCAGGACGACCTGATCATGACTGAGTTTTCTGATTTCATAGTGATTGTAAATCTGACAGCAGGTACTCCCTTTACAGTGTAATTTTGAAGCATTATTGAAACTTAATTAAAAAATATTATGATAGTAGATCACCAATAATAATACTGTAATAATAACAATAATACTTGATGCGATATTGATAAAATATCATGTTTCCCTCTGCTAGTATATTGTATAGCTTGGGCAAAGAATCATTGTCCATGTGATGATCTCCATGTGATGCTTTCCTAGTCTCTCTTAAAATTGGCAGATCCTCAAGATCACGATGTTCTTGTAAATAGAACATGTCATGTTTTATGGACATCTCTGTCCAAAGTAATAGTACCTCATTAAAGCATAAAGATGGAATACAAAATTTCCGACAAGCCGATAACTGCATTCATCATTGCCTAAATCATACTGAAGATTAGAGTTTAGTATGCAAGGTCCTATTTTAGGTCACATTGCTGAGGTATTAAGAAATAGGACAGGTTTTTCCCCTTGAATTCAGAAACATTTTGCCTTTATTTTGCTCTAAGACTCACCTTAGTGCGATGGATCCATTAATCACTAGTGTTTAAGTGGGGTCTTATTTGGCCATTTGACTGCTGTGGTGTGTAGCCAGCCAGAGCTGAAGTATGAATATTTCGCTTGTTTGATCAGATTATTCTAATTATCAGTTCTTCTCCGGTAACCCAGAATGTCCAGGATATCTGTGGTATTCTTTACCAGCTGTCAACTTCCCTCGTTATAATTTGCTATGGCCATAAAATGTACACAGTCAAATCACATTATGACCACTTCCTCCTTCCAGTGGCGGCAGTGCTCGTAACTCTCAACCGATTTGAGTATAAGCCATCCTTGCAGATCACATACACCCAATATATGGTGATTTGTCTTCACTGGGGAAGATGGCATCTTCCAGCAAGACCAAAGGTCCAAAGGTGGTTGGAAGAGGATGATCAAGACTGTCAAGTACAACTCTGGCCCCCTAATTCATCTTAACTTGAACCCAGTTGAGCATCTGTGGGACCACCTTTGTTGTTGTGTTCGCTCTTTGGAATATATATATATATATTTTTAAACCTTGTGTTAATACATTGTTTGTGAATGTGAGTATTGAATGTGGCTCAGTATTTAGATCCAGGACTCTGTGTTGTAGTGCGGGTCTAGGCGCGGTTGCGATGTTGTGATAGAAATAGTTTCAGCAGTTCATTCCAAAGTGGTGCCAGGAATGTTTTTGCATAGCTACATTTAAATGACTGTTATTTGAATGCCTAATTTCTGGCCCTCATTTGTAATCCCCACATCCTTCACTTATCTGCTTTGAATTATGCTTCCAATAGAATGAAAGGCCAATTAATTGCTCATTTTAAATGCATTAATTAAAACATTTGCATAATGCATTGTGTGTCAATTAGGGTTCTGAAGCCCTTGCCACAGCAGTATGTAAATTGCGTTTCCCTCACCTCTGTTTTCTTGGCTTTTCAACTACAAAGCCCACACGGCTCAAACCATCTCCCACCTTAGCTGAACTATTGTCATAGCAACCGTGTGAGCAGAAAGCCAGTGGGCTTTATTCCACAAACTGGACACGGATTGATTCCACCGTACAATTAAGGCACCAGCTCTGACGTACGTTTCATAATGCTTTTACAAATTGTGCCCAGACACATCAGGGGAACTCTGCATTCAACACTTTTCTCAGGCTCTGTTCTTAAGTCTTAGCCTTTGTAACATTCGAAAAATAAAACTTGCATTTAGAAACAGTTAATGAAATCATCATTCCAAGAAATATGTCATTTAAGTTATTGTCCAACTGTCATTATTTTGTTGCTAATTCAAGAGATATTACACCATGAAACATATATTATGTTAATGAATAGCTTTGTATTAATTAGCATCAGTTTAATATTAACACATTTTAATACTTCCTTTCAATCTGTCATTGTGATCAGTTCAACTTCTCTGCAGCGCCCCCTCTGGTTCAACTATACTGTAAGCATGCTTAATGTAGAATGGGATTTCTCAACCACTGGGCCGCAGACCACAAGTGGGCCATGAATCACTCCAGTGGTCTGTAGGCTTTTACTCAGGGGAAGATGGCTGTTTGTCAAACATTTAGTGAATGTATAAAAACAAGCGAAAATACAGTGGAAAGTACAAAAAGTAATTTCAAGTGATAAACAAGATAATTAGGCTAATTAAACATCCATTTAAGACAACACAGCCGGGATGTCTCAGCGTTAACTAGCCAGAGGTGGAGAAGTGTTACAGCGCCTTCGTACCTGGCTTGTTCTGTGCAAACCTGCTCAAACGATTTTTTTAGTTCACAGTTTTAACCACTGTGTGAACAACCAGCCTGTCTTTGGGTCCACACTACACTTGTCAGAAATTGTGGGTCTTGGTCCAGAGACATGTGGATGTGCATAGTTCGCCAAATATATGTTAGGCCAATCAAGTGTGACCTGAGTGGGTAAATTCAAGCTGATAAATCAGTTGTAAATAAACAGACCTCAAGAGTGAACTGAGCTGACCTTTGTGTACATGATATCACAGTCTCAAAGCTCCCTGAAAGCTGGGTACTTCATAGCCAGACATTTGATTCTTATGGGCCACTGTGCTCCCGAGTTATGAAGGGGGTGGGCCTTTGGGTGGAAAGGGTTAATACTCCCTGATCAGTATTGAATTGTGAATACACTGCTCACAGTTCAACCAACCATCATTTCTGCCTCCTTATGAGGGCGGCCAGTGTTTGAAAGATGAGAAGTGGACTGCGGTGATGAGTATAAGTTTGCCAAAATCCTGATTAATCTGTCCACTCGTTATCTGTCTTGGCAACATCCGGGGCAGTCATTCCCCGTCATACAAGATGAGAATACTACCCTTTGAAAATAGGAAGCGACCCGTATATCTTAAACTGAATGTTTGAACACTGCGTTAATCTTTTCCTGCTCACGGCTTTTAATTGAGAGGTGGGGGTTTCTCAAGTGCTTCCCACTTGGGATGGAGTTATCTGAAAGTGCAGGGTTTGGTTACTTCATATTTTGTAAGAATTATCATTTTAGAATTATCATTTTGTGTCTAGGATATTCTGCCTTTGTGTCTGTACTGTTTACTACCATTGTGTAACTTTGTTGATGTTGACTTATCCTTTGACGTTCCTTGGTTCCGGTGGAGGCTGACACATATGTAGACTGGATCCCTGAATAGCACCAAGCCTAAACAGAACCAGTTCAAGAACTGGGCTGTTTTGGTGAAAAAGAGTTATGTGAGAAGTCTTCAGGAGGTTGTTGAAGCGCTATGCCATTACTGCTTGAGATGTATTGCAGGCAGCCTTCTAGTAGATGAAGAATGTAAGAAAAATGAGCATTCTTTAAAAACGCGTTGACCCTATAGCATTATAAGAACTGTAGGAGTTTTGAACCATTTTTAATCACCTTCAATGTTGTAGCCTATGTGCAAAATGTAATATAGTTGAAACGCCATTAAAGTGTTTGCTTGCAAGTTGTAAACTGCCTGCGTTGTATTGTAAGATTACGTGCCTTTTTAAGTTAGAAGTGAAGATACCAAATGTTTCTGTCTTTGAATGACTAATGGAAACTTGGAAAACTTTTTTGCAATTGACTGAATAGTTGACATTTATGTTAACTGCCAACAATCAGAGCCACTTGTGGATTAGTGTGTCAGGCCTACGTGTCATTCCGAATCAACGTTTTATGGATAACAGTAATCCTGTCTCTGTTGCCTATGTTCCCTCATTGTTGCAGGGCATTTATGTGGTGTATCTCAGGGTGTGTAAATTAAGTAACTCTGTTATCACTGGGTTGTTTTGAGACTTGCCACGGTGCTCGTTAGCAAATGAATTCCTGCATTGTTGTCAGGGCAAAGATTGCATGCTGGGTAGGTTCTCTCCCTCTCTGCTTAATTAAAACAGTCACACTCGGGTGGTAATTGGGCTCGCTTTACTTCTCCCTAGCTGTTGTGCTTGCCATACCCCCCACCCTAAAAGCTATCCAATTAATATGCTAATGAGCAGATAAATATTTATGAAAGTTTTGAATTATGCAGAAAGCTTTCAGAGGTCTCTCCGAAATGAATTGCTTGCCGAACTTCAAAGCCGTGCTTCGCTAACGAGCAATGGGGTGTAAGATTTGCATACGGCTTTAATCAGCTGCATACTGATTGCGTTTCATTATGGATGCTACAGTTCCAGCTGCAGTCTTTGTCTCTGTTTCGTTCTGGTGAAGACGGAAAATAACTTTTCCATATGCCCACCGTAACTGTCACCATTTACAGCTGGACCCGGCAAAGGAGCAGGTGGATAACTGTGCGCAGGTTTCTTTCCTTCCAGTTCGGCAGTGTAGGCTAGATGGTTTTGGAGTTAGCTTGTATTTAAGGGTACGTGTACAGAGTTTTTGCAGAGATACAGATCATGCATTCGGCTGTTTCTGGTAAGTTGCTTTTTGTGCTTCATGCTTTTAGTGTTTATGTAACAGGCTAGTAGTTTGTCGTGTTTGGAGGTATTGTTGCCATTGTGCTTGTTCTGGTTGATTCTTAGCTGTGTGTTGGGAGTCGTTATGTTTAGCTTTTTAATTTTTTTTTCCCCTTCCGTTTTTTTTTTTCTTTTTAGCATTGTTAGCATAGCAGTTAGCCCAGCTCAGCTTATTAGTTAGCTCACTTTATTAGAACATATTTATTGTTCTTTTTGATTTGGCAGTTATTTTCATATTTGCTTTGCAAGTGTTAAATCATGGAAGGCAAAAACTGGAGGTGCAAGAAAGAGGCATACATACTCTCAGTACTACTCTGCAGCCTATCCTATAGCACCATGAATCCGATTTAAGGATGTGTTTCTTTTTTTTTTCTTTTTTTATCTGAGCAATACCCTACAATGATTATAGAGATGATAATATGCTTTCTTTCTTTCTTTCTTTCATTACAGATTCTACTAGCAGCCCCACTCAGTCAAGTAAATCTGCCATGGATAACAGAATGCATATCCAGGGTAAATCCTTAAAGGCATTGCTCGGTGTGATTTGTCTTTTTTTAAGTTTGTGCAGAATTATATTGTTTTTTTGTTTTTTTTTAAACTCTGTTTCTCCTTCACCTAGTAGCTGCTCAAACAAATGGGCTGGACTTACAGCAGAAACCAAACGGACAAGCAGCAAGTGCAATCAGCAATGCGCAGGCACAGGCCTTACTCCAACAGGTAATGGGCACATTTACTCAGTCCATGTACTCTTAGAAGAACAGAAAATGGAATTGTCGCGTAGTGGGGATGTTATAAACAGTATAGTATCGAACTAAGTCAAGCCAGTTTGTGATTCCTTTTTTGGGTACATTATACTATGTGTATGTGAGTGATCTATATCCTGCGACAATTGCATACTGATAGCCACCTCTATACTAGTATACCACCGCCTCCCACCCATATTGTTCGGTTGCAGTGATTTTTCTACGCTATATTCTACACATAACGTAAAAGGAATGTTAATGCTTATGAGCATGGTAATGACCACTGGTGCTTCAGTTTCCATGGCAAAGGTTTCTTTATCCTGGAGACAAGTCAGAAATAATTCACTGAGAAAGTACCTTGGCACTTGTTATCTCTTAGAAACAAGTGTGAGCGATCAGAGCGCTATGTTAATTAAACTCTGCTGTAGTTATTCAGAAACAGGTGGAGGAGAATATGCAAATCTATGCTGATTTTTTTTATGCGCCGCATAATGCCCTCATTTGTGAAACATGAACCTCCCCCCAAATGATTTTTGCATTTGTGAAAGTTTAGCCGACTCGTCTACTCTTGGAGCCTAACAGATTATGCACTGTACATATTTGTTAGAGGCTGGACCCTCTCGAATGTTCTTTGTGAAGATGGTCATATGCTTTCTGTTGCATAAAGTGGTAGTGATGTGTGCTGATGTCTACTCCCTTTCAGTGGGTAATGGCGTTTGGGGATAACTGTGGTCAGTCAAGTTTGTGGTTCATGCGTTAGATTGAGAAGGGAAGTTTTAAATACAGGTTTTCAGCTTTGAAGTCTAATATGGTAAATGTGCCTCTAGAGCAAGTTCATTTTTTTCTCTCATTTTGCAAAATGTAAACTGTACGAGCTATAGGCGGGGGAATTTTCATATAGTTATTGCAAATGATAGTATTTTATATCTATTAAGTGGCGCGAAATTCATATAGTTATTTGTGTTAGTATTTTAAAAAATAATTATTATAATGAACAGTTTTTATATATATATATTGTTCTTTATACACAGCATTAGTATAATAACAGGATATCTAGGGTGGATTTTCATTTGTTTTCTTTGTGGCAAGTTTAGTGCTTAAAGAAAAAAATGACAACCTCCTTTGTCATCCTCTCTTTAATTTACAGCATTTAAGGCAGTTTATTGCTGAGACTGAGATTTACTTGGCTGCATTGAGTGACTGAGTCGTACATGTTTCATAAGGAGTACTTTGTCTGTTATTGAGCATATCGTGCCTTGCTGAGATGTAGCAACAAGATGTTAACCATATTTAAGTGTTTGTAGATTTGCACTGGGATTAATATAAAATGTTTTTTTTATCTGATTGCTTACTTTTCTAGTAGGCCATCCTGAAATGGGACTGAAATTTTCAGGAATATGTTTTTTTTTTCATTATGAAGTTTTTCACTTTACTTTTTGTTTTTTTTTTCTCACTTGGATTGTTCTTAATACAGGCAGTATTAAAAATACTGCAGCCTAGACGGTGTCTTTCTGCAGTCTGAAATGCTGTATAATGGCGTATATCTAGATAAAATGCTACAGCTATGCTTACCAAATGTGTTGGGTAGATTAAGAAGTATTGCTTTCATCGGTAGGTTCAAACCTGATTCACTTTGAAGAAATAATGCCAAATACAGGAGTGCACCTGCACACTGAAATGATGTGGCATGAAAGTATATCTTCTGTTAAACACTGTTCTATAAAAACACCAGTTACTCAACTGCCAAATCAGCAACTAAAAAGTAGACAAAGCCTGCTGTCTGTATGAGGTTGCTAGACTTATGATGCCAAATGAAAGCACAGCAGTGTAAGCTTGCATGTTTAAAATTTGGACTTCGTAACGGACTCGTACTTTACCAAAGCAAATGTCAGCTTTAGTATGTTTTAGTTTCCAAAGGCAGCATTCATTTTACTCAGGCAAAACGAGTTTAGACTAGCATTTCCTAATATGACCATGACACGTGGCTTCAAAGGTCTAGGTCTATTTAAAAGCTGTAGAAGTTAGCTGACTGAAGAGATAAAACATAGTTTGTCAGATTCATAAAATGCACTGCCAGATTTACCTTGAGCAAATATCATGGCAGTAAAACATTTGCTCTTTCCTACACAAAGACCTTTAAAGTGTTATGCTTCTTGCACTATTAAACTTACAGGCTAAAATGCAATTCCTACAGTTAAAGGTTAAGTGTAAGATATTTTTCGGAGGAGGGTTTATAGTAGAAACATGTGTAGTTCAATGCTTGAGCAAACTTATGTCCTTAAAGTGATTTTATGGTTTCTTTGTTTTTTGTTTCTTTCACCCTTTTCAGCAGCCATCAGATCTTAACTCAAAAAATATATATATCGTTTTCTGTAGCCTTTAATATGTATGATCTAATTTACGTGTGGATTTTGATTGGTATGCCACTAGACACCTTTACTTTAGAAGACTCTTATTTACAGTCCCTCACACTTTGTGTGGCAGAGAATTTTTATCTTTGAGCTTTAGGAATCTGGCCTGTATTCTTACACTCCATCAAAACATATACTTGCAGAACTAGAACTGATCGATTAGTGCTGATAGTTGGCCATCTCTTTCATTTTAGTCGGAACGTTTTCAAAGTTCAAATTGCTTATTTTAATACCTGTGGTGGACAACAGTTGGCCAGACAATTTATGTTCATAAGTGAACCTTTATTTGCATGTTCAGCTGGCTTCGGTGGATCATTATGTAAAGATAGTTATGCCAAAATATGTTGGTGCATGTAAGGAATATGTCCCATTCATATAAGTTGACAGCTGATAAGCTGACAGAGTCCTTCAAATATATATTTTTGCTGGGTCCACTATAAACTGCAGCTTGGACAGTAAAACCTATGCCGCTTTAATATCTGTTACCATCAGAAGCTTTACGTGTCGGTGTTTAAGTACAGCTGACCTCAGTAATATAGTTATAGTGTATTTCATGATGACCCAAGTAAACAAGTTCGACTTGGGTTGAGTTTTTCCAAAAGTGAATAAGGCCAGTGATAAACCTTTGCTGATTACTGTCTTGTTTAGGTCTACCAAGTGTGAATGTCAAAGGTCATTAACATGGCCTGTGCGATGTTAGAGTAAAAGTGGGGACCAAAAAAAGGGACAGATGTAGGCATCATATCTGTAGGTTGTGATTAAATGTGATTATTTGTCTGCTGTGCCAATCTGAGCACACTGTAAAAGTTTTTTTTTTCCTCCCTGGCTCTCTAATATTCACTTACTCCTTTCTTCACATCTCTCTGTAGTTGAGCCTGAATTCAGCTTTGCAACAGGCTCAGCTCCTGGCAGCAGCCGTGCAGCAGTCAGCAGGCCAGCAGAGCAGCACCACTGGAGCCAACATCTCTGCTTCTGCAGCCACGCCCATCACTCAGATCCCTTTCTCGCAGCCAATCCAGATTGCTCCGGTGAGAGAAGAGCCACCTGAATTTGATTTATAGGGACCACTTAAGCTCATCTACAAACTTCCAGGGTGCCTCCACCATAAGAAATGAAGGCATCCAGTTTATCGCTATGTGTGAATTGTGTGGATGTGGTTTTGGAGCTTGTATCTAGTAGTTTCTCCTGCAGGGGTCGCTTTTAGCACACTAGTGACTGTCATCAACAGCCACAAAGTGCTGTACAGTCTGTTTTACCTCCATGTTCAAAAATAAAGCACACTTTCACATCAGGAGAGCAGGAAAGTCACTGCTTTAGTCGCCATTTCTCGCTTTTGTTATCATTTAAAAACGAGTTATTTAAGTGTTTAGGTTTTCACACTTCCACTCTAGACTAATTTCATTACTTGCTTTTTGCTTTCAGCTTAAAACCAGTTCTAATTATAACCCTTATTTAAAAAAAAAAAACTAATCTGCCATATATTGATTGCAAAAATCATTTCCTATGTGTTTTGCTTACAAATATCACAAATAAGAAATTTGTGATTCAATAATAATAATAATAATAATAATAATATCAGGTTGATTTATATAGCATATTTAACAGTTAGCGTCACAAAGCAACTTCACAAATGAGCAAACCAAGCAAGGTCAGGTTGCAATTAAAAGTTCACAATCTCTTTCAGCAGCTGCAGCCTTCAGGTCTTAACCTGCCGCAGTTTGTGTTGGTGCAGCCTGGCCAGCTTCAGCCCACCCAGTTCATCCTCTCCCCATCACCTCAAGGACAGACTGGTATGGATACACCTACGCCAACACACAGAATTATTTTTTTACCTTCTCTGGTTGGCTCTGTTTCATGCTCTTACTTTCTTACTTTGTCGTGCTTACGTACACCCCCCCTTTTTCTTTTTCTTTTAGGCCTTCTTCAAACCCAGAATCTTTTCACACAGCTACCTCAAAGCCAAGCCCAGATCCTGCAGTCTCATGTCACACAGATGGCCTCGACACAGGTCTGGAACTCCCACAGACCATTGGGCTTTTGCTTAGTTGAGTTTGAAGGTGTCTGCTGATGAACGTTGACCATTTGTTTTTCATATGATGAGAGTAGTTGTTCTTGTGTGACTCTGTGAACCACAAAACACGATGAATCTGACCGTTTTGATTTCTGCTTGGGCCACTTGTACTGCAGCACTGTAATCCGATACACACCTGATTATGCAGTATAGTCAGATTGGCGTTCATGCATATTTTACATTCAGGACCCCAGCAAATCACAAACTATAACAAAACTCACGTCTTTGGTTTTAGAGGAGTAAGACAAGCACAGACAGTGTAAACATGAATGCATGACACTTTAGATCAAGTGAAATCATCCTAACAGCAACTTCAAGGATACGTTTGCAGGTGGGGTCAAAGGAAACAACAGTTTCGCACACATCCGAACCTTTATCCAGTACATGCTTTGTGTGGAGTTAAAGGTCTGTTGTTCACCAAACCAGTGCTTCCTCAGTTACAGAAAGTGAACATCTGTGGAATCTGTAGTCAGTTGTGGAAACTAAAAAATACTTTGCCCTATAAAAAACAGGAATCACAGTTAGACATATGGCTTATGTTAGGACTTGTATCCTTTCCATTTCCACAGGCAGCAACTCCTACACGGAAGATAGCTGCCATGCCTGCTCCTGCACCACCCACCCCAAAGCGTGTAGATGCTTCTCTAGTGGAGGAGGCCAGTGACTTGGAGGAACTGGAGCAGTTTGCCAAGAATTTTAAACAGAGGAGGATTAAACTCGGCTTTACTCAGGTACAAATATTTGTCAGAAGCTGATGGGATTTGACCACCCATGTCTTGTTTGGAGTGTCTTTTCCCTGATGTGTGTTGGGCTGGGATTGGATTCAGTTCCCATGGAACTCCTTCTGATTTTCATGCTTTTCTTTACAATTGTTTTTGATCTGGCATGCTGGAGGCACCTGCTGATGTTGGGGGCAACATTTATCAGTGATGTCTATAAGCCCCATTGTGAAATGTGGGGATTGAAATATGATGCACCCAAAAGAATGTTTTTCTTAAATTTGTGTGGCATGCTATCTTTTGTGATGCTGTCTGCAAGACTTCATGACGCCACTCATGATCTATTTCTATTTGACACCCAGGGAGACGTGGGCTTGGCCATGGGCAAGCTCTATGGAAACGACTTCAGCCAGACCACAATCTCCCGCTTTGAGGCCTTGAACCTGAGCTTCAAGAACATGTGCAAGCTCAAACCTTTGCTGGAGAAGTGGCTTAATGATGCTGGTCTGTCTCACCTTCTTTTTGCCTCTTTTCTGAGCAGAGTATACATGTTTATGTATATGGCTAGATTTGGATCACCATCTCAATGTGTTGATTTAGCTAATGGCCTTTAAAGTAGTTATTTAGAAACCAACACTTTCTTCATCTATTTATTTTATTGTGTCCCTATAGAGAACATGACTTCTGATGCTGCAGTTTCTAGTCCCAGTGAACTGTCCCCGGGCCTGTGTGAGGGCTTGAACCGCCGCCGCAAAAAGAGGACCAGCATTGAGACCAACATTCGTGTTGCCTTGGAGAAAAGCTTTCTGGAGGTTAGACTTCCCATCTGCCACTAGGGTGCAGGAATACCTTCCCCTCTTAACAGTTTTCAATGGCTGTCTTCAGCAGGACAGTCAACAATGAACAGTATAATAAATACACATGCAGCTTTCTATCAGTTTTCCACCCTGTTTAGGAGTATCGGATATGGGCATTAAACTATTTGGGCAATGATCACAAGTTTAAATGGGATATTTTAGTTTAAATTCATGAAATTAGTTTTAAATGCCTTTCATTAATAAGGAATGTTATCTTGCCATGCTAACTGCTGGGTTTAATGCAAGCTTGTCAGTCACCTTGTAGTCATATGGGAATTATAGACTGATCTCTCTTCTACAGCAAAGTCAAAAGCCTACCTCTGAAGAGATCACAATGATAGCAGATCAGCTGAACATGGAGAAGGAGGTAGTGAGAGTTTGGTTCTGTAACCGTCGGCAGAAAGAGAAGAGGATCAACCCGCCGAGCAGCAGCACACCCAGTACACCAATGAAAACCATCTTTGGCAGCGCTACACCGGTAGAATCCAAATACCTACCTAGTAGTTTATTCATTTGAATCAGTTACCAGTATTTTAAAGCAAACTTGGATGTGAATTCTCCAGTAATACCTTTTTTAATCGTTCACAGGTAACCAATGCATCAAGTGCACTGACTATAAATCCAGCGCTCCCTCTCAGCACTGCGTCTCTTCCTGGGCTCACTCTCACTGGTACTTGTTCATAAATGTAATTCATTGAAGTTGTGTACAGTCAAGTCTGATAATTGTTTACTTTTTGCAGAGTTATATTATTGACATATCGGGGTCAAATTCAGCTTAATATTTTTTCCCCAACTTGAAAAATTTATGTTTATGGTTAAATTATAATTTATTTAAAAAATAGTAGTGCCAGTAAAAATAAAACACAAGAGTGATTAAACAATGTCTGAAATAAAGCTATGCTAGAGTTCAAGCTCTCATATGCTGCAGTAATATCATCACACCATCTCCTCCTTTGGCCATGAGGAGTGACGGTGCACTTTCTGCTCGACCTCCACCAGAGAGGACAACCATTGGGTTCACTGCTTTACTCCTATTGTCCTGCTAGCTTCCTGTCCCTGACTTGTTTTGTTGATTGCAGGTACAACTCTAGGACCCCTCACCTCAAACACAGCTTCAGTCATCTCTTTGGCACCTGCTATTGCAACTCCAGCCCCAACAGTCACATCGCCATCACTTACTACCTCTGCCACTGCAGCATCTCTGACCAGTTCTTCGCAAAATGTGGTAGCTACAACTGAGACAGGTTCTACCATGGCAACAGCATCATCACAGGGAGCAGGTCAGTTCATGGTGACCCCGGCAGGGCTGAGTGGAGCTAACCTGGCAGCCGTGGCAGCAGCGGCAGGACTCAACCCAGGAATTATTGCACCTTCCCAGTTAACTCAAGGGTGAGTACCAAGTATTTGTGTGTGGTGTCTTGCTATCCTAGTAAAGACAAAATGTCCTCACAATAAAAGAACAACATCATTTTACACAAGTAATGAAATTAGAGGTCCTTATTTGATGTGCTGTTTTCAACCCAAGTTCTTTCTGTCTTTCCTTCTGTCATTCCTTTTGTCTTTCCTTAAACTTAAAAAAATAGCACTGATGTTTAAGTTTAAGGGTTAGATGTAGGTGCATTATCTAGCTATAGTAATCAATAAAATGATTAGAAATCAACTGAAGTCCTAACAAGTGATGTGTGGCAATGTAAGGCAGGGGAGCCGAACTGCAGGGTTGGCGATCTGCTGTTTGAGAATTTGGGTTTACACACCTGGCTCTGATATGCATTCACTGAGGGTTTCACAACATGTACACATGCCTACTTGCCTCCTAATCTGGTCCCACAGAAGTCTTTTGAAAGAGGAATCTTTTCTATTTAAAGACTAGGCATTGTTCCATGACTCTTTGTAAGTGAAGTAATTTCCAAAATCTGATCCAGTTAAGGAGGCATTCAGGTATAATTCCAGTTTATAGCTTCCTTGTTGTGTTTTTGTAGATACTTATAGCAGTAAAGTTGGCTTTCTGGTCTCCTTCTGTATTAGCCAAGAAGTGAGGGGTGAAAAGAAGTCCTATAAAAAAGCCTTTTGTATATTCCCATGGTCACGATACATCATCAGAAGGGGGTTTTCTGATGATTATACCTGAATGCCTCCTTAACTGGGTCAGATTGTGGAAATATACTTCAGTTACAAAGAGTCATGGAGCAATGCCAATGTCATGGATAATTGTAGTTTGCATATTGCATGGAATTCGTCTAATTTAGGGGACTTATTAATATATAATACATGAATAATTTAAATTACAGTCAAACAGCCTGTTTAATTTTAGGCTTTGTGCAGCAAGTCATAAATAGCTCCACTCCTGCTCTCTATATATAGTATATAAGAACCTCACAATACACAAACTGAGTTTTAGAGCTGCATTAAACAATGCAAAAGTTAAATTGCCAGAAGAATGAGGCAGATATTTGTTGCTGCCTGTTTTTCTACAAGAAAATTTCCACTGTTGGGTTAGTTAAAAGTGGGAAGTATGGTGCTAAAAATGTTTTTGAGTTGCAGTAGTTTTCCATATGGTCCACGATTTTCTCTCCTTATTAAACTATGACGATATAAATACATCTTTAAGGTAACGCTAAAGTAATGCTGGCCACAAGCTGATCACACTCTAACTCAGACCAGGCAATCTGCCAGAACTTGGCACAGAAACTCAGTGTTGCAACAATTATTAGACGTTACTAGTCTTTAGACAAAGATGAATTAGCATGGTTGTGAACAGTTGAATTTTATACTCAAAGATTGTGGAAAGCCAATATTTAAAAAAGAGACAAAACTCTGAAGATGCTAGTAGTACAAAGTTAAGAAAGTTAAGTTAAGATCTTTCAAAAATAATTATTAAACTTTTTATTGTGGAAAATAATATCCACTAGAGGTCACAGAATTTCTGTTTTGTTTTTTAAACTCTGGGAGTGGGTAAGGCAGCAATTTTAAAAAGAACCGCATTCAAATCTCTAGGCTGGCAAGGTGTATATATAACCCCACTTTGCTCAAGATGGCGCTGCTTTGCTGGCAGTGCTGTGCTGCTCCCAGACTAGACAGAATTGGGCTTAAAACAATGTAAAATGCACAATAGCTTTTGTACCCAATTATTTTGAGCGTAACATGTATAAATTAATCTGCACAACAGTTGCACATGCCTCATGAATCATGTCTTATTGTTATGGAGCTGTTGTAGGCTGTTGCACAGAAAATGTCACCTATCATCTGATAATTATTTGCTTCTCTGCCAGGGGAGCATTGCTGAGTTTGGCTCCGGCAGCTCTTGGAAGCGCGCTGAATCCAACAGCTCTAATGAACAGCACCACACTGGCCACCATTCAGGGTGTGTAAACTTGTTTTTTTTTTTTTTCAATTTTTTAAAGGATTTGGATTATTATATTATATTATATTTATTATATTTTTAACAGGTGTTGTCATGCGATGTCTGTATTTTGTTTGTTTCATTGAGTTTACTGTTTGTTTGCATTTGCATTATTTCCAGCTCTTGCATCTGGAGGGGCATTGCCTGTTACTTCCATTGATGGAAATGGCAACCTGCTCTTTGCCAACACTAGTGCAGGAGGTGCAGCCCCTAGCCTGGTGACAACTCCTCTTCTCCTGAACCCCTCTAGTTTGTCACTGCTCCCCACCGGTGTACTGTCAGCAGGCGGAGCCACAGGTGGGGCTCTAAACCTACAGGTGATGAATGACATGCACCAGAGTGCTGTTGCTGCAGCACAAGTGCCAGTCAAAAGCATCACTGTGGCCTCCAAGGCTCAATGAACTTCTGGCTTCTTCCCTCACTTTTCTTAGACTTTATTTAATCCCTGTGCTATTACCAAATACGGAGACGCTTTATTATTACTACTATTCTTTATTCTTCTCCTTGTGCCAGGAGACTTTCTATTTCTGGACAATTCTGACAGTCTTTCTTAGCTATTCATTTCTTAGGGCCTTAATGGAAACGTTTGCGTTTTCCAACGGTACAGTAGGAATTGCTGTACTGGTTTTGGCACCTGCTGAGGCAGCGGTTGGAATTATCTTTACCTTATGTTTGCATGGGTTGGAGGGTCTTTTTCTCTAAATCATTTACTAAAAAAAACTATTTGACGAACTCAACCAAAAAATGTGAGACTTCTTGATATCTAACGAATAATCCCTAAATGAGATTAGAATTTATATTTCACTTTGTACAAGGTTCCTTTTATTTCCAGGCCTGTTGTGCAGGCCCATTGTAGAATATCTCAGATTTATAACCAAGATCATTTCATATATATTTTATGGTTTTATTTAGATATGTTACTGAAAAAGTGTCTTGGTGGATGCTTTGTTTTTGGGAGGCTTTTTAAAATCTTATTGTTATGACTATTGCATCACTTTATAAACTCGGTTAGAAGGCTTTAAAACTAGTAATAAATCGCAGAGGCTCTGGTTCAAAGCAGCGTCTCTTCAAGAGCAATGCAAGTGGTCTTTGTTCTATCTAACTCTCGTCTGCAAACACTGAGTAAACTTGGTCCTGGTTCAGTGCGACACTCGTTCACAAGGTGCGTAATGTGTACAGTCGGCATAGAGTCGCACAATAGAAGGGGGGAAATTGGGTTTATTACTGAAAGAAGTTTAAAAAAAAAAAAAAGTAAAAGTTCAGTCATTCCTGTCTGTTCTTCAGCCATTATTTGTTCTTTCATATCAACTGTTAATAGGTTGGACAAGCTTCACCAAACCGATTATTGATACCTAATCTCAGACTACCTAGCCAGCATGCATATGTAAAGCATCTCTTTTCTTAATTTACTTGACTTCATTTACTCAGCTAGCTAGGAATGTAAAAATTGCTGAAGCCACTAGGACTGGCCCAAATACCATTTTTTGGCCTTCACCTGTAATTAACAGTGAATGTTTAAAGCTTGACTAGTGTGGGGGTTGGCGTATTTTGCTTTTCACAAAAGAGTTGCATGGTGACGATTTTCATTATTTTGACTGGGACTTTTTGCTTACATTTTTTTTAGTTTTGTCCAACCTAATGACAAAAGAACTGGGAACACAAATGGTTGAATTGGCTCTTTGCATGCTTTTTATCACTGAGAAGGTATAACCCTTGAGCATTAGCTGGACATTTCGGTGACAGTGTTGAGGCAAATGGATCTGATATAAAAGCTTCAACCAAAATGAATCCCTAGCTGCTAACCTGAAGTACACGTCATATCAACAAGTCACTGAATAGAGTGCATAGAATGTGCTATGTTCAGCATGAGATCCTGTTGAAAATCCAGTTGAGGCCATTTATCGTGTGTGCATGGGGAGAACAGACGTGTTGGACTTGCGCTTTCTAGTGAGTATATTTTTGTAGAAATACCTCGGCAGCATTTAATACTAAAGCAAAATACTGATGTTAAGCATGATTTGGAATTTGGTTTTAACTTTTCTGAACACTGTTGGTCCTAATGTTTTAAAGGAGTAGTGTGGCCGCTGTACATTTGGCCATTAGAGTATTACAGATGGCTAAGGGTTACTTGAAGGTTGTGAGAGGAATTATTCATCACTCACACTAGTTGTTACCAGCACTAGCTTGCTAATATTCTCTGTAGGGGGCACCATTTGTATATGCCAATCTTACTGCAGTTAGCCGTTAATGATGGACACAACCAGTGAAAGTTCAATTGTGGTCTCAATATGCCTTACTGATTAAAATGGCCATTCTAATCAGAGACACAATTGCTGTGGAATAGCATCAAGGTCATTTAGACTCACCAAAGTCATTTCTAATGCTATGCAAGTTATGTAAACCACCAATTCTAAACACTGCAGAAGGGTTTTATGTAAAAAAAAAAAATGGTTGTATATTTTAAGCAGTTCTTGCGTAGTGCTGATTGAACACAGATACTTAATACTACTGCATTGCTAATACTACTATTTCATGTTTGTACTTGTTTTTGGGAGGATGTGTGTGGGGGGTTTTCTCTTACTTGCCAAAGCACATGCCTTCTGCACCGCTGCTTACTACTAGCAATGTTGCTAACCAGGTACTAGCGCATGGATGTGTTCCCTCAGTGGGACCCCCCCCCTTCTCTCCTGTATCTGGTCTTATTGTAATGCTTGTCTTTTGGTCTTTTATATATACAAGTAGTTGGTAATATATTATATGCAGCTTAACCTTTTTGTCATTTCAGAGTTAGGACGCACTTATTTTGTAGTTCTTAACAGAAGATTTAAAATAAAAATGTAAAAAACTAAAAGAAAAAAACCCCACTGTGGACCCATTTGTCTGTGCAGGGTTCCTTGTTGAGGAGAAAGTGTTGAATTGGCCTTAAAAGAGATTTTCATGAATTCCATTCACTTCAGATTCACTTGTTGCCCTTGTCAAATTTCAGTATTAGGTATTAAATGATAAATCTCATACTCCTCTGCCTAGCCAAAAAAGTTGCACACTGGTGAATTTCGCTGGGCCACCGTTGGCTGTGTTAATTCACTAAAACACATTTGCAAATTTACCACCTGCAATGTCACAACATTTATTTCCAACCAGCGTCACATTTTTTTTGCGATCTTGTATTGATGATAGGCGAGTTGACCACACTGTAAAGTGTTCTCCAGCAAATCCCATAGCCTCTCAGTGTGGTTAAGGTCAGAACTCTGGTGGTCAGGCTCCCTGAACCATTCTTTCACAATTTGAGCCCAATGGATCTCAACATCCTCAAATATTTAAGTGCCTTCAGGAAAGAAAAACTCCATTGATGGAATAACTTCATGCAGCACATTCAGAAAGTCAGCTGACTTTAATTTATTGCCACATAATGTTGCTGACCCTCACCTGAACAACTGAAGCAACCCCGGATCATGACGCTATGGCCAAAGGCTTGTACAGTGGCACTATGCATGATGGGTCCTTTGCTCTATACTCTTACCTTCTTACTCTGATGTGCCTATCACTCTGGAGTATAGTAAACCTGCACTCACAAGACCACATGACCTTGAGTTCATTTCTCCAAAATCAAATCTCTGTGCTCTCTGGCAGATTGAATATTTTTTTTCCGATTAGCTTCACTAAACTTTAGTTTTCTTTTGGCCACACAGGTGTTTAGTTCCCACCTTGAAAGTTCTTGTCGTATGTCTTTTCTTTCACAGTAGACACAGCCCTGAGTTCTACTGTCAGATTTTTTTTTTGACTTTGACATTTGACATTGAAATGGTCTTCAACCACAACCCAATTCCAGTCATTTCCATTCATTTAAAACACATCTTTTCTACGACCATATGATACGTCTTCACACATGCTTGTTTAAGAAAGGAAAAGCTGCTCAGTGTTTCAATCAGGGTTAAGAGTTGCTGCCAGCTGAAACATATTTATCACCGTAGTAAATATCCAATCAAAGTCTCTTAAGTATTTTCCTATTTAAATACAAGCTGCAACTTTTTTGGCCAGTCAGTGTGCACTAGGTATGCCAAAGACTAACAACAGTGTAGGGTGGTTTTTATTTTTTTTTTTTTTTCTTCTTGGCATAGCCATTGTTTTTATTAAATCGCTCCAAGAATACAGCTATAACAGAAAGTGTGCACTGTAGGGAAACTTTACAGTGGTGGTGATGGGAACTCTGGGTGACTATTGATATTAACTACACAACATGTTACATGTTACTTACTTGTCAAAACAACCAGTGAACCTACATATTAGGTTCATATTAGGTACATGCAATCAGATTTGTATATGTACTGTTATTGATAAAAATTCTGTCTTTCTTGGATATACCTCTCTACCACTAATGTATTGAAGTTTCATTACAAAACTTTCTCAGACTAAACATAAAACATTGCATCGGGCATAAGGCAACCCAATTACAAATAGCTTATGCAATCATTTTCTGTGCTCTAGGGTTTTAGAGGTATTATGATGGTTGGTTCCCATCACGACCACTATGAACAATTCCAGCTACAGAGCACCAGACCACCCTGACTTCACTTCTTTACAACTTAATTGTTTAATTATACGGAAAATTCTGGAAGCTCTGTGAAATTCCCCATTAAAGCCATTGTAAAGAATTTCCATTCATGATTTCCTACTCAACACTGAGTAACAGTGGACTATTAAACTTTCTTCCAAAGTGAAAAGAGCATACTTTTTAAAACTGTTGAAAGTGTCATAAATACCAAAGATTTCTTCTCTATTTCTTACTATTTAACTCTTGTAATTTCTAATTTTTTTTCAATTATTTTTTAAATTTGTTCCACTCAAAACATCTTTTCTGTTTTCACACTGCAGAGGTTTCTGTAGATCAGTGGGGAGTGTGGGAACAAGGTATGTGGTGTTTTCCTGTGTGTAAGGTTTGTAATGTACATCTTTAGTGTTTTTTTTTATCTTGGGGATCTAAACGTATCAGTATCAAGTTCATGCTTTCTGTCACTACAGAATGTGTATCATTTCATGTTGCCTTGTAGAAGAAAGGGCTAGGAAAGGTTGTCTTCACTGAGAAACGAAGTGCACACAAATAAGTTTCTGTATGGTGAAGTGGGTAAAAGTACTTTAACCTGCCGATTAGGTCACCTGGCATTGATGCTGTAGTCTGCTGTTTGTTTTTTACATGCTTTTTGTAGTCTTGGTTTCTGTTAAAATATGGAAGATGCTGTAGTTGTATATATGATTAAATCATTTTCAGTGTGTTCTCAGAATGTTGTGTGTTTGTTTACAGAAAAAGGTACCCTGATACAATACAACACTGATTTTCATAAATGTAAAGCAAATAAATAACTGTTTTCACAATTCAGTATCACACCGATATTTTAGCTCAAAGAAAGTAGCAGCCATGTTTTTCAGCTTCTGGAAACTCCTTGTTGGAGTTCCTGCTACCAGGTGAGGTCATCACATAACAGACTTGTTGCCTGCCTACCAGCACACTTGAGAAACCCTCACCCTATGTCCCGCTCCAGCCTAGCTTGTAACTATACTGCCTGTTCTACCTGATTTTCAGGATCGCACTCTGGCTCAAACTAATACAGCCGAGTCCATACTATTCTAAGATTAGCCACAGCAATGGGTTAATTTGCCAATTAAGAGACACTGGGCTCATTAGGGGCGGAGCTTAAAGACACAGGATCTCTTAACAGCATTTCACACAGAGGGTGAAGGCAGATGTACAGTATGTTGGGGGAAACTGAAGCTGTAAGGCTTTTAAAAAGAGAAACGTATTAAACAATAATGCAATAAAGAACTGACTAAAAACCAACACTGGTCATATTCAAATACGTGGTGTGTTAATGTCCCGTGGGCAGCGACCTGTAACCACTGAGGAAGGACTACAGGATGATCTACACAAACTGCAGCAGCAGATCAGCTGACTTAACATCTACAAGTTGGAACAGCAAGGTGGGAGTGTCTAATAGAGTGGACAGTGAGTGGAAACAGTGTTTAAACACTCCAGCAGTACTGCTGTGTCCAGTCCACACGTACCTCCCAGATGGGCTGGAAGCATTTGAAGAGTTTCATTCCAAACGGCTGTTTGTCAGCGGTGCCTAGTCCTGGTTTTTGGAGATCTATCAACTTGGACAGTTCAGATCCAGCACATCTGGTTCTAATATTCAGAACCCTCTGAAGGTCTTCATGGCCTAGATCAGGTGTATTTGACTAGGCTTGGATCTGCAGGAGAGGGAGCCAGCCAGGACCAGGATTAGGCCATTCCTGTTTTATATACATTTGCAGTAATTTTGAACAGAAATAGATTTTGAGAAAAGAACAGCTGTGGTGTGTAATGCAGAGCATGTGTTATTGCTCTATTAAAGATGTTATTAATCCTAATAAAGTAGTGATGTTTCTTGCATATGTAAAGTCTGTGACATGAAAACAACTCATTCTTTCTAAGTGGTCTAAAGTGCATGTATAATGAAAGCCTTCTCTGTAATGTAAGGTTTCTTCTTGGGCTCAGAGCACTGACACCAGTATCATTTATTCTAGAACAGTCCACTTCTAACTTTTAGATTATTGATTAATTACCTCACAGGTCACTGAATACATGTGATCCACAGTTCTAGACACAGTTCAGTATCACCACTTTACACCCAAGATGAGCCCAGAGTGAAACCAGTAACCTGCTGGCACATCAGGGAGGCCTGTCTTTACAATTGCAAGCCCAGGTAAACTCCTCTAATGCACTCATTTGATGTAGAGAGTCCGTCTGAATGGTGTTTTGATCAAGAGCATTAAGTCATCTTTTCTGCAGGTGATCCCAAGAGGAAATAAAATCTATGAATCTTAACATCATATGCAGAAATAAAGGTATGCCTGTGAGGAGACATCATTGGCTTACTGGTACGAGCTATGGATTGTCAGTATAAATCCTTCTGTCTTCACTGAATAGCTGGGAATCTGAAAGAAAAGAAAATCAAACATGAGGTCCTATGTCTCCCTGGTCTATGCTATGCCTCCAAGGGTGGTTGGTTGTGGGAAATTTAGATCATGGCTGCAGAGATGATTGGCCTCAGTAGAACCAATGATAAGGAGTTATGAAGCAAACTCCACCATGCAATGCATCATCATCAGCAAGCCCCTGTACAGGAGGTGAGTCTTTTCTCATAAAACCTACGAGTCTCATACTCAGCCACCTGATTTTGAGGGGGTTGTTGTAAAGATCGACAGATACTGTATATATCCATAGATTCCCAAATATGTCCCGTTCACCAGTGTACAATCCAAATTGGTCACACTTGGGGTGTTCCGCTCAGTAATCCAGGACAGCAGACACTTCACTCTGCTCTGTAAGGGTGAGTGAGCAGTTCCTTAGTCCTCATCTGTGACTCTGGTTCAGGATTGAGTGTCTCGTTCTCACTGACTGCCTCACTGTGGTGTCATGTAAACTGAGTGTGAGTATAAGCATGGCTTCATGTGCTCAGACACTAGTGATTGCGAAACAAGGCCCACCTCAGCACCCCAAGCCCATCTGCTTATTTTTGGTTTGTTTGGGTTTTTTTGCTATTGCCTCCTAATAATCTAATGCATTGCACCTATTACACTGCAGATGGGTGAAGTAAATGTATATCAGTTCTGCCCTAAACGTTTCTGTGATTAACTCTTTAGTGTCTTTTTGGTTATAGCCAGACCCTAACACACCCCTGTGCAGCTCTAGATCTAGAGATACAGCATCAGCTACTATTAGAAAGTGCTATATGCCATACATCATGTATGGCACTGAAAAGGTTTTACTATTTGTAGGGCGCATGGTAGTAGCCTGTATGCCTATATAAATCAGCTCTACCCATCACCTGCTATTACGACGAAGTCCTGCTTTTAGTCTCTGCGCTACTAAGTGACCTTAAAAAGATATGTGCAGTGATGCTGTGGGCTGACCTGACATTTGTTAGTGGAGTTCCACACAGCAGTCGTCTCTAAAACTAGGCCAGCAGTGGTACAAGTGGTTAGGAGTAGCAGACCCTTCTGCTGGCCAAAGCAACAAGAAGCTCTCTCTGGCGTTTACAAGCAGTGTTCAGCTACAAGCTGTTAGGTGCTCAGGACATCTTCACAATATTCTGCTGTTGTCGTTGGTGGTGACTTGGGAACTTGCACGGCCTAGGGCCTTTGGACATGAGAGATAAATATATCTCATCAGGAAAAGGCCAGCATTTTTAATTTTGCAAGAAATCTACTAAGCAATCATGTTCAATCAACACTCCATTACAGCATACACCCCCCTCGCAGCTGTGGTTGTTCATGTCACAAGCCGCTCATAATGCAAAAATAAAAATATGACAACTTGGCTAATGATATTTCCTCTATTGAACAAATGATTGAATATGTTTTCAGGGATTTAAAATCTAGAAGGATCTTGCCTGACAAGCAAGTGACAGAGGGTCTTCTTAAATAAACCCGTCACAAAATGACTTAATAGCTCTTTGAAAAGGTTCAAAGTGTGCTGAAAGAGAGTGTTGCCAAGGCGGCACGTCCATATACTGAGAAGATCTTTTAAAACGCAGCAGCATCATCACTCAAAATTCAGATTTGAAACCAACTAGGTTGTCTAGAGCTCTGGTTTTTCTGAACAGTGTCGAGGTCATGCAAGGGAAGAAGAAAGAAATGGAAAGAAGCTAGATGCGTATTTATAAAGCGTTTCAGAGTAGGGATATTCATCTAAGATAAGGCCTCATAAGTCTCTGTAATTGCAATCAGTTGTATGCAAAAGGCACAAGCTGATCCCAGATCAGTGATCTTACCTTACCGTGTAGTTCAGGAAAAGCTAACTTCAAGGTATTGCAGCCTCAGTGCACAATCCAAGTTAATCCAAGGTTGTAGCTGAATCTATTAGATTATGTTAGTAGCGCTGGCTGAAAAACCTGAGGCTGATGCTAACAGGTCCGTTGTTAGCAATCTAGCGTGCTAACATAAAGGAACACTTCATTTTAAACATTATAGCCAGAACATCAATTTGCGATTGGAAAAGTGAACAGCTTATCTGAAAACTCTAAGCTAGATCCAAGTTTATCTTCACACCCTGCGAGCTAGTTGACTGTAACTTATATTTTATGTATGTGTGTTTTAAGCAACAAAGCAGTGTTAATACACATCCAGTATTTACTTCCACATACTGCAAGAACGGATAGCACAAACTTTAGGCCCAGGTTTCTGTGAAAAAAGAGCGAAAAGAGCCAAAAACTGAGTGGTTATTATCCACACTGTCCATCTGCATCTTTTGTAGGCTTGGCCGGCAGTTGCTGGGGCAAAATCATTTCATGGCTAGTTAAAACTATTAATACTATTAAAATCCCTAAAGTTTAATCCGGGAACTTTATCCTAAAGCATCTGTATGAACATGAGGTCAGCTGTACCGCTTCTTCAGCTAAACCAGACTCTTAGTCCTGTTGCACTGAGCTACTTCACATAGCAGATGGCAGTGTTGCTCTGCTCCGAGCACCTCCTCATACTGCACAAGGAAGAGGGAGGGGGCAGATGCAGTGGTTAGGTGGTCTGGAGTGCAAGCGTCACCTTGCTGCGGAGCTGAACTGTACATGCCTTCAGATAAGCTTAAAGATTAATCTCGTTTGCCTTTGCTTCCGCTTTCTCTCATCTCCTCCTTCTTCAGTGGGTTCCTCTCCTCGCAGAGCAACATCATCTCCCCGCAGCGCGGCTACTGTAACGCAAACTTCATTTAGTCTCTGCCAGATAATGACTCGGTTCTCTGACTGAAGCTGAGCTGAGCTCATTTTGCACTGTGTTTTAAACGTCTGGTTATTAACTCAAAGCTTGGGCAGTTTCCATCATGTTCAATCCACACTTCATTACAGCATACACCCCCCTCGCAGCTGTGGTCCACTTTTAATTGTTCATGATGTCACAAGCCGCTCATAATGCAAATATAAACATATAACAGCTTAGCTAATGATATTTCTTCTATTGAACAAAAGATTGAATATGTTTT
Organism: Prochilodus magdalenae; assembly: GCA_024036415.1. NCBI lineage: Eukaryota > Metazoa > Chordata > Actinopteri > Characiformes > Prochilodontidae > Prochilodus > Prochilodus magdalenae. The sequence goes on along the minus strand of JAMWET010006891.1, from coordinate 73,993 downwards.
CAGGGATTTAAAATCTAGAAGGATCTTGCCTGACAAGCAAGTGACACTGTCCCAGGAGTGGGTCTTCTTAAATAAACCCGTCACAAAATGACTTAATAGCTCTTTGAAAAGGTTCAAAGTGTGCTGAAAGAGAGTGTTGCCAAGGCGGCACGTCCATATACTGAGAAGATCTTCCAAAACGCAGCAGCATCGTCACTCAAAATTCAGATTTGAAACCAACTAGGTTGTCTAGAGCTCTGGTTTTTCTGAACAGTGTCGAGGTCAGGCAAGGAAAGAAGAAAGAAATGGAAAGAAGCTAGATGCGTATTTATAAAGCGTTTCAGAGTAGGGATATTCATCTAAGATAAGGCCTTATAAGTCTCTGTAATTGCAATCAGCTGAATGCAAAAGGCACAAGCTGATCCCAGATTAGCGTTCTTACCTTACCGTGTAGTTCAGGAAAAGCTAACTTCAAGGTATTGCAGCCTCGGTGCACAATCCAAGTTAATCCAAGGTTGTAGCTGAATCTATTGGATGACGTTTCACTTCTTAAAATCTATTCAAGTACTCAAGCAAACATGCACTGAAACTCCTGGAGGCTGCAGGAGACCCGGGGTCACGCGTCCTGTAAAGGCTGGCGTGTGGTTGATGCTGAGGAGTTGCTTCTCTGTAAAAGCTGTGCAGAAACGTTAGGATCCACAGGGTCGTCCCAGACAGAGTTAGAGTATGCAGAATCAGTCTTCTGACTGTATGTATGACACTCTCTCACTGTTTAAGAGCAGATGATCAGCCGAAGCACGCTTTGTTTAAAACCTGTCCTGCTGAGAAATGAACAGAGGCACTCTAGAACAAAGGAGCTTCTCTAGAGCGAAGCATTTTTGCTCCAAAGCACTGTGCATAACTTTGTTCATCATAACTTTGTAATCTTAAACAAAATACAAAAATTGACAGAGGTGTAAAGAGGGTATAAAGAGATGTTGGGAAAATCTCATGTAAAAATAAAATATAGCAAATATGAAATATGTGGACCTTATGAGGGAGGGGAACAACAAGAATGTTGGATTTTGATTCTTACTCCTAAGATACATAATAAACTTTCTCACAGTGTCTGTTATTCTTAACAGTGATAAGCACTGAACTTAGGCAAGAAAAAAAATTGAAAGAATTAGTAGTTTTTCAAAAAAAATTACGTAAATAACAGAATAAATTTGAACTGTATGTTTACTGTATGATAGTCTACTGGACAGTTGTGAGGAGGTGCAGGAAGTTTTATGGTTCTGTATTATATCATTTCCTAAGCAGAAGATCAGCCAAAGCACACTTTGTTTAAAAACTCTCCTGCTGAGAAATGCCAGGAGGCACTGATGGGCTGATGCAGAAAGGGCCCATACAAAGCTATACATTTTTTAAAGAGGTACAGTTTAAGTGGAGGTCAGCTAACTAGCAAGCTAGATGCCTTAGCTCAGTTTTACTGCTTCTCTTTGCGGAGATCTAAAATGTGATGTGTTGAATAACAGCATAATTGCTCTTTTAGATCTGGATCTCTCTATTCTCACCGCTCTAGTACTTCGTCAGGCTAACGAGGCTTTCCTTTGCTACATCTTACATGTTTCAGTTTATAGTTCACGCCTCCAGCACGGAGGATTTTGTACATGAGGGGTAAGGGGGTACGGGGTCAGGCAGGATTTGAGGGACACAAACATATTTACAATCTGATCATGGGATTTTCCCATTTAATAAATGGACAGTGACATTGTTCATCTACGCACAGGAACTGTACTCCATAAAGAACTCTCCTGAAGCCAAATACAATGAATGCAGTGTTACTAACTTTTTCCAAGGACTGTTATTAGCGCAGTCCTGCCATTCCTGCCTAGATATGGATTTGAACATTGGGTTTCTGAGCATGACTTATAGTCCGATCTAACAGATTTAGCATTTGCCTCACTTTCACTTTTAAACCGGGCTGCAGCACTCAAGAAAGGAACTGACAAAGACGAACCCGGTACAATTTAACCAGGCAATCAAGATACAACTTAGATAGCCAAGTTGTGTACCTAGCTCTACTAGCTCTTATTTCTTCGCTATGATTAAATGTCTGTAATCTTCATGTCTGGAAGAGGACTTTTGGAATTGATTCTTTGATTCCTGTCAATTCATATGAATACACAGCCCGAAAGCAATTCTTAATTGTAAATGTGGCAAAATAAATGCATTTACTTATTTCCACCTTTTGCTAATTTTGCATTGCTAATGGTAATACTCTCATACCTCTGAAAAAAATATATGATTATTGTAGAATTATTTTGCATCTACATTTACTCAAAAATGTACCATAAAGCTACAAAAACCATAACACATAAAACAATGTGTCAGACATCACATAGCACAGCCTATGCACTGAACTCAAATTTCTTTCATGAATGAGTAGTTTTGTCATTCAATACACAAGTACTAGTTCTGTATTATATTATTTCTTATACTATCGTTTTTTTGTTTTGTTTGTTTGTTTAATATTGGAATCCAAAGATGAAAAACATGTAGAAATATGGAACAAACTGCTTTTGAGTTTTTATTGTGGATTTAAACAATTCAAACATTTCTTTACAAAGACTCGTTTAAAACGTTTGCACATAAAATAGCCTGATATTGTCTGCAGTCTTTCTTAAAATGTCTTTTTCCAATCGTTGATTGTTATAAAATGAAAATGATACCACTGCTTAAAACTATGCACAAAAAGAGAAGAAATGTTTATACAAAATCATGACAAAGTAAAGCAATTCAACAGCGAATATATAGAAATTCTCAGTATAAGTTCAATATTTTAAAAATATGTCCTCGCTGTCCAAAGAAAAATATGTATCTCCAAAACAGTAACTTTACAGGGGAATGCACAATGTTGTGTAAAAGTACCAAGGTTTTGGAGCATTTCTGTGTGCCCATTGATCATGAAATCCGCCACCGAAATAATACAGAACAATAAAAACCCAAAATGGAAGTTAAACTGGAGATATATGTTTTTCTTTGGACAGCGATCATATTGAGCTAAAGCCAAACAAGTAGTTTTGTCTATGCTAAAATAGACTTGTGATCTTCATCACAACATACAGTAGCTAGTTTGTGCAAACAGAAACATCTATAGCTGAATGGAAACTAGTTTTGCACCCATATGCTAGTTTGCCAGGTATGTATGTCGTATGGCAAACCATCAACCACATGAAACTGAACATGTTACATCACAAACTATACAAAAATGAACATGCCATTCAAAAAGCAGTCTGTTAAAGACTGTCCATGTCTATATGCTAGTTTGAGCACAGTTAAACGGTTTTAGAAATGTAGAAAAACATTAAAATCCTACAATCTTGTATTTGAAAAGCTTGTGGCAAAACGTATTAGAAAGGTATCTCTGGTCAACCTGTATTTACAGCGGATTTAAAATGCTATAGCCATATCAAACAATGTCCAACAAACTCTGAATGAAAAAGCTCAAATAAAGACTGGCCAAAATGAAACGCCATAGGCTGACTGCTCTACATGGGAATGTAAAGGTAAATATACAGACTCAGCATTCTTTAGTAATGCAGGTTATTGAGTTGGACTGCACTCTAGAAACTGTCATCACAAACTGAACATCACTTAATAGCTGTTGGCGTTAGCGACGTGGGGGCAGAGGCTGCATGTTCAGTGAGTCATAGGTGTCTTTAGTGGCAGAACTCAGACCCTGGTACAGACAGAGATGAAGTCATGGTGAGAACAATATTTTGGTGTGATTAGTATAGAAACGCTTATTAATACACTATATTTTGTTATATATTTATGTATATTTTGCTGCAAGACAAAAATGTTAATTTTAATGCAATATGCATGTGTCCATTGTAAGAATTATTCATTTGCTTACCTGGTACACCTGGTCATTTTGACGACGCTGTTGAGAGACATAAAAAAAGAGCTGTCAGCTCAAACGACACTTTTTTTTTTTTGTGCCCCAAAAAGACCTGACCTGTTCTAGTTACATTTAACTATGTTCTATTTCCTCAGCCTTAATTTACCAAACCATCCCAACTAGCTGGAGATTGTTAAAGATCTTACTACAGTTTTCAATATAAAATACCATAAAAGGCAACATATGCAACATTACTGACAAAGAAGACAAGCTGCAGGGCAACTTGGGAAAAGAAACCCCCTATGGTAATATAATATATGATAAAATGACTTACTGATAAAATCGAACATGCATTGTATTGCATTTCCCAGAAAAGTGTTTTGGGTCAGTTGAGGTAATATTTTAAATCACTAGACATTTTATTAGGATTCATGTAAGACATAAATGTTTTGTGAATGAGCAAGAGAATCTCAACGTTATATAAAGACATAATAAAAAGGTGGGGATTTTTTCTGGAACAAGCCAAGTACCTTCTAGGAACGTTCTAGGTCACACAAAACATATGCATATGGTTCTAGACTCATAATTAAACTTGCATAATAAAAACGAATAAACAAACAGAAGGAAAACAAAGCTCACATCTTTCTTCACTTGGATTTCTTTGTACGTATCCTCCGACTTCTTTTGCAGACGCTAAAAACAAAATCAAATCATTACTACATAACCAGTGTTTTCTACTGGAATCATCAACAATAGCAATCCTCCAGCAGGCCCACTGTCTAATAAGCTGTCAGTACAAAATGTCCTCAGCCTAAGCTGGCCTGGGCAACACGTGGTGAAGAGCTAGTAACTAATACCAGGAACTTTTCTTTTTTTCATTCTCATAAGTAGAGTTGTGCAACTCTCACTTTTCAGCTTAAAAGGGTTACGGTAATGTTGTTCTGAGGGGTCCTTACCGTATATGTGTCCTCTGCGTCCCTGCGTCCCTGCAGGTGGTTACACAAACAGATTGGTTTTTATTTCTCACTAATAAAATGGTGTTAAGCAACATGCAGTAATTTAGTTTGACCATTAAAGGTACAACACAAGTGTTTAGTCTACTAATTCAGCTGCTAAGCGATAACTACTCACCCCACGGCCTCGTCCACTCTCTGCATCTCTCTGTCTCAAGCCGTCATAATGGGACCGAGCACCCTTTAGATCCTCAATTTAAAAAATATATATATAAAATGTAATAAATGCATAAACAATCCAACAGATATATGAGGGAGTGCAATTTTTAAAAATCTGCATATTTACATTGTAATCTTCAGCTGAAGCGTATATGTTGTTGTTTTTTTTTTTAAAAACTCACTTTTTGTATTTATATATATTTATTTCCTGAAAATTCCAGCTGCTCTTGAAGTTGTATTAAATTTATAACAGACCTACAGAACGTTTCACCATTACTAAATATAATGTATGGAATGTTTTAATGTAAGCCAAGGGAAGCAGACTTCTCATTTTGGGTTGTTTCTGCTGGTGCGTTCTTCATCCATTTACACACAGTGAAAGGGCAAAGTTACTTTCAAATCTTTGTCAAAAACTAACAACAAACAAAATCAAGATACAGGGTTTTGTTCTGACAGCAGTGATATATGAACCTGATGTTAAACACTGCCAGTAAAAAGCACTTACTTGGTAATCAGACTCCGTCTCCATTTTGCCTTTGGGCCTACAGAACTGGTTACAAAACAGAAAAGACACTAACTTAGTTGATGACTTTTCCATTTGTTGTATCTTTGTTTCATTATACATTACGCAGTGCTGCGTTTTTTATTCAAATCAATATCAAAGACGTCTAAAGTGACTATGAACGTAACTCAGCTTAAGGCCGTTTAAGAAATAAAGTTCCTGATGTAGTTTTATAAAACTGTTTCTGAGTCATTTTCCAAATAATTTCAATTTTAAGCAGCATAGTTCCTAACACAGGTTATTCAACTGAGGTTTTAATAGGCGTGTTATAGCAGGGAAGACATCAAACATGCCTGTTGTTGATTTAAAGAACCTGTAGTTTTTGATGCAGAGCTGCTATGTTACACTAAACAGCCTTTTTGCTACAGAATTCAAAAGTAAAAGGTTTTCTAAGGTGTCAGTTTGCATAGAGAGCACTGCATGTGTAAAGGAGTGCGACCTTACTTTCTCACGCAGAAACAAGCCTGTGATTATGATGCCGTAGCCCAACAGGAACACATCTAGGATGTAGCAGAATCTGGGGTCATATAGTCCGTTCGATGCCTCTGTTTGAAAAACAGAAACCAGTAAAGTTTTAGGTTAAGGTATCTTTACTACCAGCGTTCACAACAGCAGTAACTTTGAAGCATCATCCTGCTGCCATTCAGTCTGCAAGTCAGTTACTGTGTAGAGCTGTACTATGCTCTGTATGACAGTAAACTGTCATTTTGACAGTGTTGTTTTTAGGCTTGTGTGAATCATTTACCAGGGCAGTGTAAGTGTGTTTTACTGGTAAATACAAATGTAAACAAACACCAGTAAACAAACAAGACGTTTTATTTAGAGAAGGTAGTCCAGATATGTTGTGAACTACTTAGAAGAACACAGTTCTTGGTTCCTGGCCAAACCAGGTGTTCGTAGATAACTACACATAGTGCGGCGCTGGCATGAGGAATGAAAACCGTGACAGATAAAATAACTTCTTACTGTTACAAAAACACTATTTGTATTTATTCTAACATTAGTGTTTCCCAGTTCTTTTTGCCCTAATGAATAATTTATTAATTTAAAGTTTGACCTTTGGCTTTAGAACTTTTGCAGCCTGCTGTGGATATATTTTATTTAGGGCTGAATGATTTTAGCAAAACATCTAATTACAATTTGACTAATACTGTGATCGTAATTTCAGTTGGATTTAAAAGCCCAATTAGATTTAAAAATTCTACCAACAAGACCAGCACATTTGTACTTGAGGCTTAAACACAAGTACAGAATGCTAGATTGAGTGTATGTACCACAATATAGTATAAACGTAGGGCAACACTGAATATCGGTAGGATAATATTACATTTCCAGCTCCTGCGATCAAAAGGAATTGCACTTCTCTGACTTACAACTTTAGTATAAAGTTGGTAAATCGTTCAGCCCCAATTTTAAAACTGTCCAAACAAGACTTAGTCTGAAAACCTAGCGTATCATAATTATCTAGTTGAGGATAACGGTTTGTGTAAATACGGCAGAAACAATAAGCCGCAAACACCAATATCTTCCCGTTTTTTTTTTTTTTAGTTTATTCTAAAGGAATAACAAATAAGAAACAGTCTGAGTTACACTGACGAAGTGTTCTTAAACCTCATGCTCTGAATGATTCTGCTCTTACCTAAAAACAAATTACAAATAAGAAAACAAATCACACGTCAGAATCGTCATAAAAACCTGCGTAAGTGACTTTAAGAAGAAATTTCTTAGGAACATTTGGTGAAAGAAGCCGCATGTTGTTTAAATGTAAAATGCATTCTGTTGGAAATACTAAGAGCTTGCCATTTCAAGCACAGATGAAAACCATGAACTACAAGTACCTCACCAAAATCAACAAATAACACAGAGCGGTAGTTGTACAGTCTGTGGTCAACACTAAAAATATTTAGCAAACTATTATAAGTACCTCTGGGGAATCTCTGGGGTCTCCCTATTTACCCATTGTTCAAAAAAGTGACTGTCAATTAAAAACTTCGACCAGAAACCCTGGCACAATTACAGCGAGCTATTAAAGCTTTTCATCAGCACTGAACATGCAAATTAGACCTGTGAAGAGCTACACAGTTAAATACACACACACACACACACACACACTCAGACAAGGTGCAGAACAGTGAGCGGTGTGTGATCCACCAAGCCTCTTGCGGTCGATGAGACTCGCACAGTTTCTAGTTCAGTGGTTTCCTCAGCTGCAGCTCTCTCCGAGCCCAGGAGGTAAAGTGGTGTAACTGACTGTGTATGTGTAAAAGAGAAAGAGAGAAAGAAAGAGGGAAAGAGACAGAGAGAGAGAGAGACCGAGAGAGAGAGACAGAGAGAGAGAGAAGGAAGACTCATGTGGGCCATATTTATAATATACACCTACACACGGAGACTGATTTTTGAGGCGATAACAGGCACACATATGCATATAAAGGGTGCCTGAAAAGTGTGACTCCCTTCAGATTAGGATCTGCAGTTATTAATACAGTTATTGATGCAATCCAGCTTCTTTTTGCCAGCCTTTTTTCTGTCAACAATAAATACCTAGTCTGTATCTATTTCCACAGATGTGTTCACTAAAAATAGTGCTACCGAGTCTTTTCATCAGATTGGAGTTTTCTTTTAGTGAAATGCTGCAATGTTCCAATAGCACACAACAATGTGACCTGACCGGCAACGTAGATTTCAGCTTTCTTTCCATGTTATTTAAAAAGCCGCTGTTCTTTACGCTGTGTTAATATTTCATTGGAGTGATAGAAAGTCTAAAATTTTATTCCACTATTTTACCATACCTTCACATTAAGAACATTCTTGCCTGTAAAGTTAACATTTTGGAGATATCGCTGCTATCAGAACAAAACCTTGTATCTCCAGTTTTAGTGGTTTTACTATTTTTGTCTTTTACATTGTGTGTAAATTTCACAATGAATGGACTGAAAGAAATGGCCCTAAATTACTAGGGAAGTCTGGTTCCATAGACTGAAATCATTTCCTGTTATCATTTTGTAGGTTTTGTTGTGACAGCAATTTTTAAAGATTCCTTAATTGATACTCAGGGCATGCCTCATGTATCTTCAGAATTTTTTTGGTTTCTATTTCATTTTAACACTGCAAAACTTAAGTTGAGGACATATTCCCCTCTGTAATGTCACAATGTCATCCATTTTTGGACATACATACAAGACTAATTACCTATTACTAATATTACTAATTTTTTGTATTCATTTTCCAGCATTAAAACATATTTGACAGGCAAAGATAAATATACTCAACTATCATCATACAGTCCATACCTTAGACAATTGCATGGAGCATTCGATCTAGTTCGTTTAGAAGCATCTTACTACGTAAACAATGGGGGAAAAGTAAGGTAGACACTAAAAGGCAGGTTAAGGTAGTTTTCCATAAGCAGCCTACAAATTCACAAGTGAGCAAAAATGACACTGCAATTTAGCATATCTTCACAATGAAGCTTTAACTAAAATTTGTAAGTTGATGTTAAAAATGACGCTCCCCCAATCAGATCTTGAGTGCTAAGCTTTACAGCTTTTCAAGACTGAGGAAAACATTATCTATTCAACGCTTGTCAGGTAAATATACAGTACTCTGTAAATATCTAAACAACAAAAATTAAAACCATTTCTGCACTATTATTTTGTTTCTGATTTCAAAAACTCCAGGTAACACAGAACAGAACAGAACTTCAAACTAAAATTAAGATGTAGCAAGAATCTTGTTTTCACAAAAGCAGTTGATATCTTTTGATAAAGAGCGGTTTGATAAAGAGCGGTTTGGTAAAGCGAGGTTTGATAAACAGCGGTTTAATAAAGAGAGGTTGCCTGAAGCCCTAGTCATTTTCTGTATTGGTCAAACTCCATCTCTAGCAGATATTATTTAAATAAAGTTTTTATTAATGAAAACAGAACAGAACAGTGAACTATAAAAAATACTGGCGTGGCAGGACACAATCCATTTGTTAGGTTTTTTGCATTTGTGTTTATTGTAGTATACGTATCTTTCTAAATTAAATAGCTATTTATAATTTTCTCAAGCTCTCTTAACTGCACAGAACCCTTTTTAAATATACAATAGATATACTGCAGATTTATTAAACCACAGAATTGTGCAATGCATAACCGACAATACACTCTTCTTCTCCATACACATTTTTGTCTGCTAACTAGTCCAACCCCTTTCCAACTCTTTTTTGATCTGACGTATAGGTAAAAGATTAGGCCGAAAGACACTGTTTCACATACACAATCTCAGGGCAGACCCCCTTATACAAATTCAGACCTTAATTTTGGACTTTGGCCCTTTTTTTTTTTTTTTGACTGCCACCAAACTGCAAGTACTCACTTAGGGCAGATCCCCAAACATTCATACTGGCCCGCACTCCCTCTATGTATCCTTTATTCATGCCTCATTCCTCCCATACAGCATTTATTTTTAGCACACCTTAGCAACTGGCTAGCACCAAACATAAGCGGCGCAATCAATGGCCGTTCTCCATGACTTTTAGGTGGTATTTCTCTATAATAAATTTTGTCAACAATAAAAACAAGGCGAACTAAATAACAATACTAAGTCCTGGTTTAGAATTTAACTTCATACTATGTAAACTATGGGTAGTTTGTTTGTGTGTGTATATATATAAGGTGTTAATATCTCGGAAGCCGCTGGACTAAATAAATACACACACACACACACACACACACACTACCTATAGTGTGTGTGTATAGTGTGTGTGTGTGTGTGTGTGTATTTATATTTATCATTACCAATTTTTTTTTACCCAATTCACCCTTTAAATTTTTTTGGCTGAATTGTGAGACTCTAGAATGTCATAATATTTGCTCATACCTTTTTATTTATCAGTTTTGGTAATAAATTCTGTTAATGAGAAGCGTGAAGTATCTGTAGTTGCCACATCCACTCCCAGGCCAGTGGAGTCTTTGTGGTTTCCTTGTTAGTCTGTTTTCTGTGAAAACGTGATTCTCTCTCAGATAGGCCTTGACTATGTTCCACTGAACTGATAAGGTTTTTTCACATAACACCTTATAGCAAAAATAACCTCATAGGTCATTGTATAATAACCTGCTCTTTGTGGAAACCTCACAAGATCAAACTCCATCAGCTCTGGCTGTAGCTCTGAGTGAGCCTTCCCATAGCTTTGCGCATACGATGGCTGTACCTTGCGTAGGCTGTGGTCAAGTCTAAACTTCCCTTTCAACCCACCACAGAGGTGTGCTGGTGTGGTTAAGTTTCCCCTCTTATAAGCAACCTTAAAACATTGCCCCAAAAATAAATAATGTAGAAGTTATACATCTACAGTGGGTGCCTAACCAGAATGTGGTGGCGCAAAGACTGCAAGTGTTTCTGAACGACACCTAAGACTTGATACGCAGATACAGCTTTTTGGGGTGTCGGTAAAACCATTGTGGCATGTTTATGGGCTTCTGTTTACTGATTATCAATCTCAGTTTAAAATGCAGAACCTGGGAATTTGTGCCATATAGACCATCACAAAACGGATATTTACCATTTACCATTAACTCACCAAACTCAAAAACATTACACTGCTAAAACAGACGCACCTCTGTACATCAGAGCTTTGTTTTCTTTATGCTCTTCCTGATTAGCATGGCACTAGCATAAGCATATGCTACACTACGTTCACCTCCCTACAACTTTTGTTTTTTCTTTTTTTCTTTTCTAAGGGTTGCAAGTTACAAAGATAATGTGGTGAACATGTCTTTACAGAACATTCTTCTTTTCCGTTTCATTTTCTTAATGGAATCTGGGAAATATTTTTTTTGATTATCGAATTAAAAAAAACTAAATTCCTGTTAATACGCAGATTTAAAGTGTAAACGACTCCATTAGTGATTCGGTTTGCATGTTTCATCACAATGTACTAGATATCTGTCACCAGTTAATAACAGGTCCTCACCTCAAATTCATTTGTATGACCACCAAGCCGCTCCCATGTTTGCAGCGGTAGAGCATGAGCAAGAACGGCCATGTTAAATGTGCTGTTGCTGGCCAACAAACAGGTAACGGCTTTTTGGAGGGACAGAGAGAAGTACCTACAGTACAAGAATCGAGGATGTGTCCTCCATATGTGATTTTTCAGCAAACGTTTACCGCTTTGTTTCATTTCTGGAAAGTAGTTAAATGTACTAGTAATGGCAGACCGTACTTGCTTATATAAAGTTGTGGGAATTCAGGCCAAAATAATATTAAATAAATTAGTTCAATCTTTTGAATCTTTTAGGCCAAGTGTTTAATTAAATATTTAAAAAATTAAAATTTTTATGGAACTGCTCCAGAAGTCCAGTATTTTTGTTTCCTGTACTTTCAGTACTTTTCTGTATTTTGTGTTTCCTCTAGATCAGTACCTCACAATTCAGAACCATTTTCTGCTAATTGTCAGTAAATTGTATATGCCAGCACAAATACGCCTGAATTTACATACTGGCTTATAGGCAACGAGAACCCCCATTCATTCGTGTATCAAGGCTGGGCAGTGTTTCCGATTTAAATGTTTTGTAGTTCTCAAACTCCTGTGTGGGTTGCAAGTTTCACATGTACGAAATTGTTTGCTTCATATCAAGCTTACATGAATTAAGAGTACCACTTATAAATGCATCACATTTCCTACCACGAGCTCAATTCGCTTTCATTTGGTGGGTCCGCATCCTGCCCCAGGTTTTGTTAGCCAATTAGAAAAAAAGCTAATGCATATGTATGGGGGGAAAAAAAGTATGCAGCATACAGAGGCCCAGACAATACACGGATACACAAAAGATAATCACTTGAATAAAATTCGTAAAATGCTAACTGGCTCACAAGGAATGATTTTATCTTTAAAACTAAAGGCCTGTTAGATGGTCTATATGGCTGAATGTGTTTTGTCCTTACATCGTACATCGTACATTCAGATTACCTTCGCCTTCTAAGTCTTGCTGAGACACTGGGGTAGAGAAGCAAGGCCGAACAATGAAGAAACCACCACAGTTTCATTTGGTGCGGCTATTTTAGATGGCTCTTATAAGAGCTGCAAGAAATGTAGTCGCTTTCTTGCTGATGTTCTTGTAACAAACCGAATCTCATGGATAAAGACATGTTCAGTACACTCGTACATATTCGATTCACAGTTGCCAATACAGGGATTATGCAACGCAGCGGAACAGACAGTTCAATGTCGTCAGCTTATATGTATCGATACCACTTGTTGAGTACCGTGCTTGCTAAACTATCATTTTGGGTCTTTCTCTTTTTAACATTTGACCTTGAAAGTCCTCTACATTTGTGAATAATAGATCGCAAAAAAAAAAAAACAGCAGTTAGAGAACTTCTTTATCAGGTGGTCTATTTTCCCTTTAATCTGTTTGATATTGTTTATCTTTCTGCTGTGTATCAACACACTCTGGGGGTGTTTCATTGAAAATGAAAAGTCAGAAAATTTAAATGATGTCACTGACTGTAAACTGACATTGAAACGCCTACAGACGCAATGTCATTTTCCTCAACATCAGCAGCTTTGAAACATATACACAGCTTAGAAATATATAGTATGTGTTGTTCTGCTTGAATAAGCAAGTTCTCTATATAACAGGCATAAAAGTTAAGATTAGTAACCTCGGCTGTGACATTAAGATTGCACTACTATATATGAATTATGAATGGTCATTATGAATGATTCAGTAATTAGGCGTTCTACTAAGACTAAACTACACTGTAGAAAAGAGAAGCAGACTTGTATGCAAAGTCCTACGCCTGTAATTCAGGAATATACATTTTAATTTACATTGCTCAAATCTTTGCACAATACGGAGACATTGGCAACGGTTTACGAAGGAAACCCCCCGCTACAAAAAAGACAAACTGTAGTTCTTCAGCTTACTGGTGGAGGTGTTGTAATTTATATTATTAAATAAAGGCCTTAAAATTACATTAAATTCTGTAAATATTCCAACTTCATATTCAAATACTTTCAATAGCAGCAAACCAATTGTGATTGCTCGTCGTCTGTTAAATTTAAATGAGGCCGGTCGCTTCAGATGGGGACCCACTATTCATCTGATATTTCCATCATTTCGTGATTAAAGCTCCATTTTAAGAAAGCTACTAAAACAAAACAAGACCGCCCCATTCACAGCTTTAGCTTCTATAAATTACTCTGTATTGGAATGGAAAATAAGAAAAAATAAACACTGCATGGAAATATGTCTTATCTCTTCGAGCGTTCTGTAAATCACATGTAAAAGTGGGAGAGGTGAACACCTTTTTGAAACTTCTGTAAACGTGTTTACCATGTGTGAGATATACCATTCTTTTAAGTGGAGTAGCAGCGTCAGGGCAAAGGCAGTATTATTCATGGTTGCAGATGGAAAGTGCCCTCCTACAGAGTTCCTCTGTGAGTAATGACAGCAAAGGCTTTGCATTTCTTCATCCTTATGACTGATCTAGGACCAGATACATTTACTCAAATCCTAACCTCAGCCATGGCTTAAGAAACTGCAAAACTGGTCTGAGGTGAGCACAAAAGAGAAACTTCATCCAGCTCCACCGAGTAGGCCCTCTCAGTACTTTTTCTGCTGTGCTTGTCAGATTGCTGGACACAATAACACGGAGTCCCAGCAATGATGCCATCATGAGTGAAGAGAAGACAGAAATGATTCCTTCCAATGACTTTTCACTTCTTGTTTAGCTATCAACAGGCAGAAATGGAGAAGTAGGCTTGCCAGGCGAAAACACTTTTGAACAATCGTTTATTGTCCTGCTGGATTTAACACTACAAAGGATGTTTATGAATCTCTAAAATAAATACTATACGAATATATTAAAAGTCTTCATTGTTTTACAATATTGTTCATGTACCCTTGCGTCGACCAGAAAACACTGAGGTCTGTAATTCTAATATTAAGTGTCTGTGATGTCTAAAACGACACACAGAATACAGAATCTGAATGTTGATACGATCGCTTGGGCATTTTGTGCTGATGAATTTACTTTGCAAACCAAAGAACCACAACACTGTTCAGCAATGTATGGTTCTGATCGGAAAGAAAAATAATAAAAATAATATTAATATTGAGGTTCTGGCTCTGTATGATATTAAGAAGGTTGTTTGTATTTTAAGGCCGACTCTGTATTCTTAGCTGCCAGCACTTTGCAGCAGCTAGCGAGGCCTTGAGTGAAAGCTTTCACTAAACAGTCTTCTTGTAAACTCGTTTGTATTCGTCGCAACATGAAGAAATACAGAGAATTAGGATTTATGTATTTTAAGGATTTCATAACAAATGAAAAAAGCTGGTAACAGGATTTATGCAAAGAATGTTAGTGCTAAATGATTTACAGGTAGGTGTTACTGCTTTTACAGGTTTATAACAATAAGATTTACTGTATCAAGAAATGGTGTTAAACATCGATGAAGCAAGGTTCACACAAAAAGGAACACAACATGCATGAACGTAAATCTGGTGTAAACGTTTCTAAGATTAGCGCTGATATTTTGTTGGAAAATTGTATTATGAGCTATTTCTGTTTGAGAAATGTATTCATATTTAAGTTTTAGTTTTAATCAAGGCTGAAAATAAAAGTGAACATAAATAATCCCTTAATTAATCTGAAAAAATGCTCCCCATCAATCCCAACATCTCTTCTTTACATAGAATTTCTTTACATAATCACCACAGGGGATTACGCTAGATTCTGAGGACAGAAGTATCGTTTTATAACGTCTGGAGGAATTACGCCTATCATGGTACACTACACCTGTAACTTATATACAAAGTTAAAATAAAAAATGAGAGATTTGTTCTGATGGTATTTGCCTCTCAGAACAGACATTACAATCCATGCCCTATACATTCATAAAATCAGTCAGGATTTAACAGATGCACTGTAGGTTATCGATGTAATGGTTATTTTGCTACCAAATTCTAAACAACGATCCCAACACAGAAATAATACAGAGTTTGCCAAATGTTCCCTCATGACTTCCAATTCAAAAGACACAACATATGCACAAAGCACATAAAATGGCAGAGTGGAGGCCTTCACATGCAACTGGAAAAGGCCTAGCATTCTTACATACACACAAAAACTCAACACCAACATGTTTATCATCTCCGTCCTGATTATCAACATTAGGATCACATTTATTCAGTAGCTGACTCTGACGATAAGACTGGATACTCTTACAGAATCTATGCAAAAAAATAAATTCATCTTAAAACGACAACAAAAAAAAATGTCTGCCTTTAGTTACGTGGCCAAGCTGAGAGCGGATGCTCGTCGCATGAATTCAGTGATCTAGAGTTAATTCAATTTAATTTTTTTAAACACTCTCAGGTTACCTTTACTGTAAATAGTAATAACTACTCAATATAGTGGAAAACAATAATAAACAAAACCCTTAGTAATTATTCAAAGTTCAAGTACGTCAAGTCTTACCTCCAGGAGAGAGCATCAAAATGAAGAACACCAGCCCGGCAGTCTTCTGAAGCCTCATACTTGCGTTTTAAAGGCTGCTGAAGTTAATCGCAGGTCTTAGTCTCTTCACTCTGGAAAAAAGATTTATAAGAAGCAATCCACCAACTCGGGTCCAAGGTTAGACGTTTGGGTGCTTGAGCACAGGGAAGCAGTGCTGAAAGGCCTCTATTCGCAGCTGTGCTGCGGGCTACAGTGACGCTTCTGCTTCTTTGAAGCTCGGAGCTCTCTCTGGTGACAGGAAGTGGCTCCTGTAAGCTCCACCTGGTGATGCAGACAGCCAACCTACCCAAAGACATGGCTGCACTGCAGTCTGAAGTTTTGTGGCCTCCTTACTGCAACATCCTCTGCTGCTGGGGTGATGTTGTCGAGGGGGTCATGAGCATCTCTAGACCTGGGGTCAGCTTTCAGACGTTTGTTCTTTGATTTTGTAGAGTTAAACAGCAGAACCTTACGGCAGTTACCGTCTGATGTCCCATGTAAACGTATCGTACAGCAAAATGTTCAAATTTTCTTTTTTAATTTCAGTACGTTTTAGTTTGGTTGTGCTGCTAATAGTTCCTGGCTGACAGTAAGCACAAGAGAAAAGAAAACACAATGTGAAAAAACAGACAAACAAAGTGGTTTATTTTAAACAAACTTTATTTCAACGCACATGCTTTGTCCCAGATTGTGACAAATGCTTTTACATGTCCCCAACACACAATCCATTCTCATTTTTATCAAAAATACACGTCAGCATCTGTAAAAAACACTGATTCATTTTACTAAAGTTTTAGTTATGTGTTTTTTTTTTTTGGTTTCTGGATATTAAGGCCCAAAGGAAGAAAAATAGCTAATGTAAAGTGAAGACTACACCAGAATATTAATAAGCATAAGAAAAAAGAAAAAAGAAGAAACCCATGTGCAAAGTGCAAAAATCGATCAAAGATCATTTCAGAACAATGATCTGTGATTTGACTCATTTAAAAAAAAAAACCCACACACACACACACACACACACACACACACACACACACACACACACACACACACACACACACGAGCGTACACACACACGCACAGGCCTATTTTTAAATAATAACTGAATTCTTTAAAAATATACTGATACATAACATACAAATCTTAGACTTTAAAATACGATTTCATAATTGGTTTTAGCAAGATCTCACAATAAAATGCAAACTGAAGCAAATGCACTCATGTAGCCACTGCAGAAAAATTCCCTTGATCTACCTCCTAAACACATTTCCTGCATGACAGCTCCTGGGAAAACAAAACAGAACACACACACAGAATTACATATGTCCAAACAGACCTAGTGACTGTAACAATTTGTGTAGAGTTGTGTAGTTTTGTAGCCAACAGTATGCTCTACCATAGTTTTGATTAAATAGTGTTCGGTCGTTTTGCTGTTGTAGTAATACCTACTACCTAACTGCAGGCGTGTTACCCTAGATGGAGTGTTACATAAGCCTTCAAGAACTAAACGAGCAGCAAAAGAAAAACCAGCCACTGCTAGCTCTGTTCTAAACGTACCTACTCACCTCCTAGTGAGGCCAGAATAGTGCCTAGATTCTGTGGTTCAAAGACCAAGAAACCCCTCTGATGATGTACAGTACTGTGCAGAAGTCAGACACCACCCTTTCTTTATTAAACCCATTACCGTCCCAGTCACAATTCAAATGTTCAGTATAAAATACAAAAAAAGAAATAACTTTTAAAAATTAAAACATTTATTTAACATTAAGGGGGGCTTCATAGGTATCTTGTTTATTCCAAGTAAAAATTTAAGTTATAATTATTTTTCTTTACTTAATTTTCTCCCCTCTTTCTTGCACAGTAATGTTCAGTAGATTTTTGATTTCACCATCCTTTGCACAAGTAGATCATCTTGTATCTAAGCTCTACAGAAATAGCTCCTGAAAAATGACTGGTTTACCCAATAACCATCTTGATGGGAAAATAATCAAAGAGTAGTTTGAGATATTTGCACAGGGCTGTATCTTGATCTCTGAGATTGATACATTAAACGCTAGTTTAAAGCCATCGCTACTTCTCTCTTAAGTCATTTTCCATCTAGCTGCTGGAAAACTAGTGTATTTTCAGTGACTATAAAGAAAGAAGACCAGAACAGTAATTACTCACAGTGGTGCGCATACGGTGTGGCTTTATAGTAGTCATCAGGAGAAACCATCTTCACACCACCAAAGTAGTCCAGCACCCAAACCTGGGTGATGTTCATTTTAGCAAAAAACCAGTTGTGATCTACTGGCCAATCGATCATCTCAGGATGTCTGCTAAATAGCGCCATCTTTGCTATTTCAGCTTCCGTGCCATTCACCTAAAGACAAAGCAGAATGTGATCTTGGGTCTTCAGTATTGTAGGTCACACATGATGGTTATTTCTTTATATATGGTTTAACTCACTGCATTAATAACTGCATAGTGGTTATGTTTACAGTCATAACTATTTTTACGTTTGTGTGTGTGCGCGCGCATGTGTGCGTGTGTGTGTGTGTGTTGTCATACCTCCTGTACAAAGCCAGAGAGGATGATGTGGGCACACAGTGGGCTCTGTGGGTCATAACCCTTGTGCTTACAGAAGGGTGTCTGAGCTAGAGAGACAGACATTGAGGCCTGGGGATTCACCTGTGGAACACATATGAAATTTTAAAAGCGTAAAAACACTCGCACGCCTTCAGTTCTTCATTCCATCATGCACACTAATGGACCATCATACAGATTCAGCATAGATCTACAGGTAACTCTTTAATGTGCCTTAACCAAAGGAGCATTTCCAGGTACATCATTTAGCAGAACCTTTGTTGTGAGAACTTTATTCTAAATTTAGTGTGAACTGACTGTAGTTTGAAATACTCAAGGCAGACATAAATTACATTATAAGGTTTTTCTGAAAACAGCAAGCATGAGTTGCATAAGGCCCAACGGAAATGGTCACATGGTTTCAGCAGTTTACGTTGGCGTGCTGGGTACCGTGAATGCAGATAAAGACCAAATCAGTAAAAACAGTCTGAGTGAGCGCTGAAAAATCGCTGTGTCACGGTCACCGCCTCATACCAGCGGAGTCTCGAAAGTACAGACTTATTTACAGCAGTATCTGCAATTATTTGCGCTGAGAATCATGCACCACAAAAAAGGAACAAGACACTTGCATAGAGAGTCAACATATTGATCTTCCTAAGCAAAGCCTTTAACCCCTAGTTTCAGATCCTTTTCTTACAAAAACAGTGCTGTCTGATAGGGATGACATTTCCTCCTATGGCTCCTCATAGACATACTTCTCTATGCTTTGTGTAAAGACAAGTTATACAGCATATATACAACATATATCATATGTGCATCATGCCATTTTCTGTTTCTGGGATTTAATAAGTTGGAACAGACAAACTAGGAACATATAGTGTCCCATATAAAACAACAACAATGACAATAACAACAATAATAACAACAATCATCATTATTATTATTGTTATTGTTATTATTGTTATTATTATTATTATTATAATAAACACCCCGATTTAGAAACTTGATAGACATGACACAAGGTCACTTGCTTTTCTACATGTGTTTCCCTGGCTGTTTAGAAACCGACCCCTGTGAAATACCCCCGAGGCCGACTGTCTTTGAGACAAGTTTAAGTGGTGAGGTGTTTGCGGTCGTACCTGCAGGTCCTGCACGGATATCTCCATGTGCGTCAGGTACATGTACGGGGTGCCCGTGCCGTTACCGGGGGCTCCATCGCTGATAGAGAACGCATTTGAGAACGGCTGTCCTTTCACGGGCTCGTGCGTGGAGATGGTCGCCATCGAAGCCCAGTCACACCGGTTCACCACAAACCGCGCCATTCGCGCCACTTCCTCATGCGGGGGGATTTTAAAGTCGCCTGCCTGGGCGGCCGTGAAGGCCAAAGACAGCAACAGCACCACCGGGGTCATGATAACGCTCTTCTACACCATGTCAACAGCGACAGTGTTTATGTACGGCAGTGGTCATATGACCGTAAAGCTGTTCAAGTGACCCTAACGCACGCGCGAGACAGGGAACGCGCATGCGCACGTAACTGGCGATCTACAAACATTAAACCCTGGATGCTTTAGCACAGTTATGATTTACCGATCAGTGGATTCCTGTAGCTCTCTTATTCACACATGCTTCGGCTTAAAAAGTTAGTACTTTAAAAAAACTGAACTGCCGGTTTGTCCCGCAGTGTCAGATCAGCGATCATAAATACACTTTGTAGGTTTACAGTGAATGTAGCTCAGCCGTACTGCAGTTTCTCCACTTTCCACAGACGAGCAGTACCCCTGACACTATTACATGTAAATACACAAACGAACAACCATCCATGCTAATGGCAGGGGGATGAATAAAATCCGTATTTTATCATATACAATGTTTACTTTTGATCTATACATCTTTACAGAGACCACATCAGTCAGTTACACAATATCCAGAAGATCCGAAAATTTAGGACGACGAAGTATTCACGATACGTCGTATTAGTTAATAAATTACAAGGTTGAGTAAATGCCGTGGGACATCGCTAAAATGTACATCCCATAAGTGACTTTAAGTGACTAACTGCAGTCGCAATTATCAACCTCCATGAATCTCTCATCCTATTGGTTCCAATCTAACCCTCTCCATCCAACCGCAGATGTGGAGTGATTGCGCAGGTGAAATTCATTAGGCCCCCCACCTAAACAGTATAAGAACGTCACGGGACCACACCAATGACAGTCATTCTTCTTTGACCTTCTGCTACTGCTGAACTGCTCCTGCAAGGTAATGTGTTTTAAATATTTGGTTGTATGTAGTGCAAGCTAAGTAGTAACCGTTGCTGAGCTTGCAAACTAACAGCTAACTGAGTTGAGTTTATTAATGCTCTACAAGTATTGCTTTGTTACTGCTCTGTTCCTGTGGTGCTCCCCACTTTTTAAATGTGTGTGTCCCTTTAAGTGTTTTTATAATGCCAAAGAGCAGTTTATCTAATGTGAGAAAGCCCATATGTCCAATTGAGTCTGCTAAATGCCCTTGTTGTGGTCTTGGGTATGCTAGTTATTGAGGAGGCAAGTTTTAATGAGTATTTGCTGATCTCTTATGTTTGGGAGAAAAGGGGAAACCAACTAACTCCAATTTCCTCTTTTAAAATGTAGACCTGCTAACATGTCTGGCCGAGGAAAGAAAGTGGTTGCTGCTGCCAAGACCAAGACCTCTGTATCCAGATCAACCAGGGCAGGCCTTCAGTTCCCTGTGGGTCGCATTGCCCGCCTGTTGAGAAAGGGCAACTATGCGCAGAGAGTGGGTTCTGGGGCTGCCGTTTATCTCACTGCTGTGCTGGAGTACCTGTGCGCTGAGGTGCTGGAGCTGGCAGGTAACGCCAGCCGGGACAACAAGAAGCTGCGCATTGCACCACGACACATCCAGCTGGCTGTGAGGAATGATGAGGAGCTGAACACGCTCCTTGGGGGAGTCACCATCTCTGAAGGAGGGGTACTACCAAATATCCAGGCCCAGCTGCTGCCCAAGAAAACCAAGGGACCCAGAGATGCTGACAGTAGTAAAGAGATCCAGTCTCAAGAGTTCTAAGTCAACTTTATCTGCACTTATTTTTAAAAGTATTATAAATCAATAAAGTTTTACTGAACACTATTGCTTTGAGTTGGGGTGTCCTTTCCCAGAGAAAACATGGCTTCTCAGGTTTTTAAAACCTGTAGGTTTTGTCCTTGCTGACTGACTTCCGGTAACAAGCCAGTGGTTTAGGTAGGTGATCATGGAAGTGGGGTAATTTTTAACTATGGGGCCATACTACATTGAACGTTGTTTTGGTGTAACTAAAGAATCCTTAAAAAAAAAAAGCAATACAAAGCTGCATGATTGTGTGACTTCCTAGTGTGGTGTGTGTGTGTGGGGGTTTTTTTTTTTTTTATTTTTTATTTTTTCCCCCAAATTGCTGCATGTTTTGGTGCCTTCACTGGTTCAACCCACTCCCTTTAGTAAGGGCTGCTGGCCAGGTGTGTTGGAAACAGAGTTGGGGGTGGACTTTCTAAATCTCCAGAACCAACAGCCATCCAATGTTTTAACTCTAAATGACCTGCAACATGGAAAATATACACTTCTGTTCTTAAAGTGTGTGTGATCAAATTGCTATGATGTCACAGTAACAAACACCCTTATCAAGCTATGCAAGCAACATGGACAGTGTTACAAGATAATGCCACCCTCCAGCAAAACGGCTGGAATTCCAAAGCGCTGTCGGGTAGCTGAGAACAGTGGTGTCTGTGGGACAGTTTTTCCTATTGGTGTGTGCAAAAAGCTAAACACTAAAGGAAGAGGAACAACTGGTAATGCAGTATAAAGCCCATTTGACGCTTGTAGGATGGATCAGACAAACTGGGTACTGTAAATAAGGGGTAAGGGCATTTAAATAACTCTCAGTGGCATTAATGGCATACATTGTATTTTTGAGGGTTCTCGTTAATATCAATCCTAAAATTGCTGCTCTCCCAGCAGCAAGTGTTTTTTCCCTCAAGGTAACATGATACAAGAGTACTAAAACATCATGGCTGTCTGGAGAAAACAAACTGATCATTTGAATTAGATGTGGCAGAGCATGAATGTATCTAAAACATGCAAGGCAGGAGCTCCCCAGGACCAGAGCTGAGGACCACCGTTTTAGCATGCCTGCCCTAGCAAAAATGATCGAACTGTATAATGTTGCCCTGAGGCAACGGATGAAAACGACCAAATATACTTTACATTTCATACTTTCATGCATATTCAGGCATAAAAGATACTTACTGGTACTACACTCCACATGGCTTTGGTAGCTGAAAAGGATTTGTCCATCTCCAGGTACAAATTTAAAGAGATGGTGTGGTCACCAAAAAATTTGTTTGCTACCCAAAAGCAGCACCATGGGAGTCCAAGATGAATTATGTTTTAATGGGATTGTTTACTTCTCCTGTTCTGCTATTTGAGCTCACACAGACATCAGAGACGTTTTTCTCCCCGTCAAACTGAGAAAAGCAGCAACTTCTAATTACGGTATTTAGAGACCCAGTTACTTTTAGCTCGTTTACAGTTTCATTACAGTTACTGCATTTGGCAGACACTCTCATCCAGAGAGACCTACAAAAGTGCTTAGTGTTCAGTCAGCGAACGTGAATGTATCCTAGCTAATACAAACAGTTTAGTCTAAAACTCCCCCTGAGCTCAAAAGTGCTAATACCTAGAAAGAAGAATACAGAGTTAACTACAGCACAAGTTCACTACCAACCAACCCCTAGCCAGTGCTCGTACCTAGGGAGAAGTAAAGCTAAGATCATCATCAGTGCATTACAAAGCATTTCAATATATACATAAATTACTGTTTACAGGTGCTTTTTGCAGCTGATGAGTCATTCCTGTTTAAGTAACTCGTTTTGTCAAGGTTGTTTTGTTGTTGTTTAAGTTACACCAGATGTAGATCTGTTTGATCAATTTGACCACAGCGTCACTCTAACTAATCAACAGCAGTATTTATTGTGCTGCTCTCTGTGCAGTATCTATATTCAGTCTTAAATGATGCAATGCTGTTTTTTTCAAATGTTTATTTCAAAGTTTGTATAAAAAAAACATTATCAAATACCGTTCAAGTGTCGCTGTGCAGAAAGACAACGTAGGAACATCAAAATATGGCAACGAACCGTCATAATTTCATTTAACCGTCATGACTCCATTTGAAAACGTAACCAATTACATATCAGACCTGAAATATCCCATTATAAAGGACAGTTTGTGCTAGCCCAACTTGAAGAGAGGTTTCCACCCTACAGTGTAGATTTCATACGCTTTGGGGTTCATTGGGTTTCCTGTGCCTTTCATTTGAAGCTTGCTCTTGCTGCTGACGCAACTCCCAGGCAGGTGGTGGTACACCCATCACTTCCCATTAGATGAGAACTGCTTGACAGTCCTTAAAACCGCACAGACATGGTACCTCGTGCTCAGGGTCGCTTCCCGGATTATAGGAGTAGTCCCAGGTCAGTTCCGTCCCTGCAGCGATGGGTCTGTGAAATAATAATACTAATCAGATACTGGAGCCCTATAAAAACCCTGCACTGCAATGTTAATGTAAATACTTAACACCAACCCTAAAGGCCTAATCACAGCCATATGATTTTCTGCATTGTATGGGTGCATCGTAAGCTGACATGACAAGCAGCACTGTGAAGTTTTCCTTTCCCCTTTCCTCCCTTTTCTCATAGTGTTTAAAAATCTCATTAGATTTCATGTAAAGGTGCTACTACACAAAAGATCACGTCAGCTGTACTGCCTTGGAATTTCTCACGTGCTGGGAAATGCCCATTTAGGCTGTAATAAGCCTGTAAGTGGTTACTTAACTAAACATCCATTCACAAGGAACTTACCTGCATGTAAAGAAGGCAACTGCGGGAAATTTAGAGTCATGGGTATCAACAAAGACATTTTGGACAAAGAGGTTTGGATCGCAGCTGTGCTGTGGTGGCAAAAACAAAGGTGTAGGACATATTAGAAGAACAATTCATGGCATTATACATCTATCTGATGCCACAGAATAGAAAACTGTATTTACATTGACATGGAGGAATAAGGAAAGTTTGGTACATAGAACGGACATAACATGAACCCTAATTTAGTTCTAGGGGGAAGTATTAATGTGCATATGGCCATGTAAATCCGCATGTTGCAGTTTTTCACCCCGACCACCCTGACATATTTTCTATGTAGACATCAGAAATCAATTTAAAATTCAGAATAACAGCATTCTATGGCACCTTTAAACATGTGTTCAATTGTTCAAGAACTGCATCAGAATTTTGATAGCACATACATTTATAAATCTGGCTACATTTCCTTCCTTTGAAGCATCAAGGTAATACATTTGCTTCTGACAGCCTTGTTTCGGGGCATCTCTTTTGGGCACTGTCTGATCTGGAACAGTGGCGTCTCCGTTTTCATTCTTGCCATCCAACCGGGGCTTCTTCTTCACTATTTCCTCTTTATCGTTGTGGCTTTTAGTATCTACCAATATAATAGAAAACATTGATTTAATTAAACAAAGACAAGCTTATAGGCCATTGTATAATTCTTCGCTAGCCTAGACGTGTAGTAATAGTTGTACCAGTCTTTTTGGAATCAGGTGATGAAGAGGTTTTCGTTTCCTCCTGCTGGCCCTGAAACGGAAATCAACAGGGACACTGAGATATATATATATATATATATATATATATATATATATATATATATATATATATATATATATATATATATATATATATATGAAATGATGTATGAAATGAAGGTATTGCAAAGGTCAGTGGTGCAAACATTATGAATCTAGATACTGAATATCACTGGTACATCTACACCACTGAACAACAGTACGTTTCATAGAGATAAATAAATAGTTTCCTTATGGAGGATACGTTTTTTAAACTTTACAAATGTTTACATATATAGCCACAATGTGGACATGCCACCTAATTATTTAGGTGTCATTAAAATCTCTACAGACAAACCCTGACAGTAGAATGGGACATACAGAAGAGCTAAGCCCTACTTACATCATAAATCTTTACTCTGCTAGATCTGTTCAGATCAACCATAAGTGGAACTATCAATCAATCAATCAATCAATGTTCATTTGTACAGCGCTTTTTACAACCAACGTTGTCTCAAAACAGCTTCACAGAAGAAGTATGGTGACATTGAATAATCTAGACCGTGCAAGCTCAAAAAGCAGCACATGATGCATAAAGATTGCTTATCTTCTGTTGCATCAAACACTACACAGTTCCGAACTGCCTCTGTAAGCATAATGAGCACAAGAACTATGTGATGTGAGTTTCATGAAATAGGTTTCCAGTGTGACATACACAGTCTGGTTTTTGGTGGCTCACACTGTAAATCTGAATAGACCACCGAGTACAGACAAAGCCGACGATTTATATTTGTACTTGGCCTGAATAACATGCAACAAAAATGTAGCCTCTACAGACAGTTGTGTCCGTGAACAAATATCAATATAACGATTTCATTAAAATCAGCACGCTATGCACTAAAGCACTAAAACCAAATGCTGCACCCCTATCAACAAAAGCATAGTAGCACAAACAGCTGCTCCCAGAAGAAATCAACTGACAAGAATAAAACTTAGCCTGATCACTACACCTCCACCCCTACAGCAAAATCTGCAGGAACTGCATGAGACTATTTAAGCTACATAGGATGGATTATCGCAGGACACCATTAGGAACACCACAACTCCATTCTGAAATGTCCAGCTTGTTGCATTAACAAACATGCCACCACGATGCCATACTGAGATACTTCTGTATGTGTAGCTTAATAAATATTGCCCATATTAGTCTTAATTTATCCTCAGTTATTGTTCCTGGTAATCTTATTCCTGCCCAATAGCATTGCAACACAACATCTCCTTCGGGGCGAAACTACCATTTTGATTATGAGTGTATATGGGCAAGACAATATCAAGGTCTCTTTGTAGCCTACTGTACAACAAAACATGAAAAATCACTATCATGCAAAAGTTTACTTAGTAAAGACAGCATGTACCTCAAATGTTTTGTTAGCCTAGGTTAGCCATCGGTAATGAAGAATTGCTTGTGGTTTTGTGTTTATAACAGACTAAAATCACAGTGTTTTTCTTAATAACAGAGCATGCTAGTTGCTGGTCAGCAGTGATAACTAACCTGCTGTTCTAGCTGTTCCTTTTCTCCATCCACCGCCACTGGGGGTTGACCTGCAGGCCTCTGGATCACAGGAATATAAAGAGGAGAAGAGGAGTCCAGGGATTCAGTGACTGTTTTTTTCTGCCCTGTGGGAAGAGTCCATTCCTCCACTACCTCCACCTCATCATCTGACACTGGTTCCTCCTTTGAGTTCTTAGAGGTCACAGGCTCCTCTAAGCTCTGTCCAAGGCTAAGGACAACACCTGAACAAGGGTAGAGAAGCATGTTCACAACATCATAGTCCTAAAAGGGCCAATATAGCCAAAACCTGTGATTAAAAGAATATTAATAAAGACTTTTCTGTATAGCAAATAGATTTATCTCTCTGTCAATACACAAGCCAACACATATTTTTCCCGAATATGACCGAATCCTCTGACTTGATGAGGTCATTAAAGGAACCGATAAGGTCAGTAGGACTTTAAAATACAGGCTACAGGCATGCTAACACTAGCTCGAGCACCTGACCAAACATATATGAGCAACTGATATATAATAACAGCACCTAGTTAAACTGTAGTCTACCAAAGCCAAAGTCAAATGGTTTGCAGGTGTTCAAGCTAAGTATGCCTCAGAGAAGAGCTCAAAAGCAATTCAAGCAGTTGGAAGGATCTGAAAAGGGTCACATCATAGGACTCCAGGAAATAGGATGGCCTTATCGACATACTGGGCCCCATACCAGCATGTCGGATACTATCGCAAAATCTGCATGAATGGTTTGAGAATATTCAAGCTGCATGGGACGGATTACCACAGGACACCATTAGGAACCTCTACAATTCCATGCTGAGATGTCTGGCATGTTGACTTTGTAAACATAGTGGCCCACAGCCATACTGAGAGACTACTTCTGTACATGTAGCTCAGTAAATATTACCCTTCTAAATATCAGTATAAATATCAGCATAAATTTATCATAATATTCTTGTTCTTGGTAGCCTTTATCTTTCTTCCAAACAGCACTGCAATCCAACACTTCCTTATGCGTACAACTATTTTTTTGATGATGGGTGTAATAAATGGGGCATTGTTTGGATATGGCATAAAAGACTATTTACACCGCATCTGACAAGAAGGAACAGGCTGATAATATAAATACTGAGGTTAAATGAAATATGTTGGAGCAGCTGAATGAGCATTACAGTAGCCTTACAGTACCTATATATATTTATTCTGTATATAACGGTTTATTCACCCCTTAATAATGAGAGTTCTGAACTCCCCCAAAGACATAGAGGCGATTCTTGTGTTGATATTGTCTGTAGAATAGGGATCTACCTAGTTTGTGTACCGTTTTACTGCAGGGCCTAAAGGAAAGAAGGTTTTAGAGTGACTTGGTGTGAAGGGACCACTATGTTAAAAATCATATCCCTGACACAACACTGACACAAACCTAAATAGTCCATGTCACAACTCACCTGCATAAGTACAGACAAAGGTGCCCCTGTCAAGGTCATCACGGCAGCGCACACCCCACCCTTTGTCACGGGTGCGAAACACCTGCAGGCGAACACGGAGTCCACGCTGGACCACGCGATTCAGACATGTGCTTTTCTCGCATCCACACCAAGGGCCACACTCAAACAGCCTGTCGACACAGACATGAAACACAGCTAAAGGGAGGATTTCTTTTTAGATCTTATCAATAAGACTGTAGGTGAGTTCTGTTCACTGACTTGTGTAGGTTCTAGACAACATGAAGATTGTAAAGGACATGAGCTTCATTCGTAAATACCAAATCAGTGGTTGTGTTGTTGTTAAAGTGAGGAGTTTAAATTCCTCACTTTAAACTGATTCCGGTCCCAAAGTACCAGTGCCCCTCACATTTTAGAGTTGCAGCTGATCCCAACACACATGACCTCACTGTAGTAGTTTATCCAGCTCCTCCTATGGTGAACTAGGTGTGTTAGCATGAGGAGAACACTACAACACGGAGAGGAATTATTCGCATTGCCACCATCTATCTTCACTAACACTGGGAAACGTCTGTCCACAAAGTCAATTCGTCATCATTTTTGGAGTTAGAAAAATTGACTCATCATGCTCATCACGGTCTGTAACTGTATTAAGATGTATGCTGTCATTTATTCACTTCGCATAACATAACAGGAAATGTTGGGGCGATGTGGTTTCTATTATTTCATTTGTCTTGCACCATACATTTTCATATCATTAAAGCCAAAACCACTTGTCATTCAGACAGATTTTAAATTATGGTGAGGCTGTGATTGGGGTAAAAGGTTTATGAATTAAATAAAAATGTTATCATATCCTGCAGCATTGATCTTCACCATGCCTTCACCAGCTTATCTTCTAACTGAATATCTAGGATTTTGTTTTTTTTTAAACCTGAAAATAAATGGCAAAAATGTTGAAAAAAATTGTCAAGAATTGAAAAACCATGAACAGTTATAGCAAATGTAATAAAGAAGAACTATTACAGATTATGTGCTATTTCTAGGTCACTATTTTGTTCATTTGTGAAGTTTCCATTGAAGCTCATGTTTAGAAGAGGTTCAAGTGGATTTGTTCTACTCGTAAAATGATTTCGTACATTGTTGTGAACAGCTTGGGGTAGTGAGTCATCTTCCAAAATTCATAATACCAGACTATGGATGTTTCTGTCCAAAATGTTTCAGAGACACCAGGCTACCTTTTTTCACTTACACTATTTTAACACAAGTAACTGTCTATACGTGTACATGAAAATTTGTGAACTCTCAGAACTTTCTGTATTTCTGCAGAAAATTTTACCTTCATAACATTGTCATGAGTAGGGGAACCAAACAAATGAGACAAAAATATCAAGATATGGTCATTTATTTATTGGGGAAAATGATCCCATTTAACATCTGTGAGTGTCAAAAGTATGTGAACCTTTGCCTGCGGTATTCGGTGTGACCACCTTATGCAGTACTACAGTACTACAATATTTCTATTGGATCAAGGTCTGAACTTTGACTTGGTGATTCGACATTTTACCTTACTTTGACAGAGCAACCTGTGTGCCTTAGGGTCATTGTCTTGCTGGCAGATGTCCTGATATTTGCCGTTAGAATTTGCTGGTATAATTTTAGAATTCATTGTTTCATTAATGACGGCAAGCCACGTCGGCCCAGATACAGCAAAACAGGCTCAAACCCTGGTCCTACCAACAATGTGTTTCACAGATAGGATGAGGTTTTAATGCTGGAATGCAGTGTTTTCCTTTCCCCATACAGAACACTTCTCATTTTATCCCAAAAGATCTGTTTTGGTCGCTTACCTCCACAAAACAGTTATGTTTTAATAGCCTTCTGGCTTGTCCATGTGATCTTTGGCAAACTGCAGATGGGTAGCAATGTTTTGGAGAGCCGTGGTCTCTAATTGCAAACTTGCAATCCATACCATTGTTGTGTAGTGTTCTCCTAATGGTGGACTCATTAACATTACTATAAGCCAATGTGAGAAAGGCTTTTAGCTGCTTAGAAGTCGTGACCGTGAGGTAAGTTTGCTCTTGGTCTTGAATTTCCTCCATTTGTACACAGTCTATCTGTGGATTAGTGGAGAAATGATCTGCTAACCCTAAAGGTTCACATACTTCTGCCAATATTGGAAAGTCCAGTGTTTTTGTCTCATTTGTTTAATTCGGTTCTCCTTACCTACTTTTAGGACTTGTGTAATCTGATGAAGGTTTAGGTGAAATTTACTTACTAATAATTTTTTTTTGTATGTGTTTTGGTATTTCTTTATCTTACCCTGTAGACACAGGCTCGTTTAGCCTCTGGTGGACGTAAAGTTGTTTTGGGTCAGCACCGGCCTTCAGAGACAGCTGAAGACAAGTGCAGCTCCTACTGTCTGTGCAGCCGTCAGTGCAGTCGCAACAGGCTGAGAAGAAAGGGGCTGTGCTTAAGAAACAGCCGTGAGGCCACCGGTCTTTGCGGTAACGAAACTCCTTGGGTTTGACCCCATCCACCTCATTACACAGCGGAACTGGGAGTGCCTCTGTGCCGCGACTAATGTCTCTCTCAAACAAGATGGTTGCCGGAAGAGATGGAGAAGAGCCGAGCAGTTGCGGCTGAGCCTGGCGGTCTGGCAGCACCTGCGGATTGAAGCTAAAATTAATGGGCTGCAGAATTCCAAGGCTTTTAGTCTGTCGCAGGAACTGCAGCACATCATCCATGCAGCTCAAACCCCGCCCACACGGGGCTTTATACAGCACGTCTGCCTCCACAGAGTCTGTTTCCTCTCCTTCTGGCTCCACTGCTTGTTCTTCGAATGAGCGGAGCATAGCACAATGCCGCTGGAAGTGACAGAGAAGAGGCACTCTCAAAGGATTATGACCCAGAAAATTGTTGGTGCTAGGTGATAGACGAGGGAGGCAGGCAGGCCCACAGTCGTGTTGTTGGTAAGAAACTTGGACGGGTGACATGGGAGCCAACTGGTCCTCTGGTGACAGCAGCACCACATGATCATACTGGTCAAACTTCCCTGATAACGCGGTATCGTTTTTGTTAGATGAAGACATCTGGCTGTTGTCTGAACCAGACTCCAGATTCCTTGACCCTCTGTATATGAAGACACAATAAAACAGTCCAGTACAGTTAAAACATATTTCAGCATTCCTTTATCAGACTATTACATTCAGTCCCATCAAAAGAACAAAAACTGGCTGACATATGCACCTGTCCTCTGGCTTCTTTATGAGTGTATCTGCCTCAGGTTCAAGGAAACAGGCTTTTGTAAAGGGAAATATTGTGACACCATTGTCTGTTGTAATCAACCATATGCTTCAGATGGCACAAAGACCTTGTTCATTTATAACACTGAAATACTCCTTTATATAAGTGCTATGTAAGACAATGTAATCTGTTAAATTCATACTCAACACAGCTCCTCCTCCCTTCTCACTCCTCCCCCAGTTTATTTGCCAGCCTTAAGAAGCACTGTCTTAAGAAGCACTGTCTTCAAACTTCATCCCTTTACACACCAAGACTGTCTCCAGTGGTGGAAAGCATCAGCAATGTTAATCATCGCTTTGCTTCTATTTATGTCACTTGTTTTCTTGCCGAGGGTGTGCAGTGCTACTTCTCTTTCCACTTGCGTGGGGACTAAAGGCAGACTCGATGCTACACTGTCTCCCTAACAACTCTTGAGACACTAAAAGGCAGGATAGTCCTTGACATCATTTGTCATGTTATGTTGCTAACTTTAGTTCACTTTGGTCTGTATTAACAAAGCTTACATGTTGACTATGTCATTTTCATATGCAACTCCTTTAGGTGGAAATTACTATAAATGCTAAAATCAGGCAAGATAACACACCTTGAGCTGTCCTCATGTAAGACGTCCTCTGGCACAGGTTCATCCTTCATTTTGACCAGAGTGCAATGAGAATCTGATACGGACACAGTCAGAATGTCTGCAACAAAAGATTAATGTTAGCCAATTGAGTTCCACTAGTAACAGATTTCATACAGTTCAATCCAGAGGTTAATGAATCCATACACTGATCTGACATTAATTTTTTTTATACATTTTGTACATATACCACATTTTAAAAAATGAATCAGATTTGTAGATTTTATGCATTTTCATTTGTACAGAAATCAATCTGACAGTCTGAAGCATTTAGCCTTTTATATTTTGAATATGTTTTCCGGTCCATCGATACCACTAAAGCAAAGGAGTCTGTGCTGTTGTGGATTTAAATGCTGGTACAGACAATATCTACAACTCTTTTTTCATATAGCAGTGCTACACAGAACTGACCTAAACAGCTTTAGTTGTGAGATTGAGAAGAGGTTAATATAGATAGACAAGTATCAAAGTAAAATAAGGAATTTGCTAAATAACATTTGTTTGCGTAAACTGCTTCTGTCTACACACATACATTTTGAACCTTTAAAATTACAGGGTAAAATCTCTAAGCAGAGTTGTTCAAGAAAACATTTCAGCCCTTTAGGAAAGGCTGCACAAAGAATTGATACAAAGTGGCATTACCTTCACTAATGAGCACTTCCTTAATGGCAACATTCTTCAAGGCCACACTTAGTGTTAAGTCAGCCTCCAGGAGGATATTCATGGCTTGGACATAACCTGAACAGAAAAACCCACTGTAAGGGTTTCGACAGCTTTATGGACATTTTGCAGGCAATGATATGGAAATGTGTTAAAAATGTTCTTTCAGCTGGTTTCAAATGGTCTTATAATGTGTTGTAATAATATTACGTCATGCAACGTTTGCTTTATCTTAAAGCTATTTGTCATTTTTTTTACTTATTATTTATTATGTATATCATGAACTGTGTATATATTTTTCCCTATATGTTTACCATATCCAACTGATAATGTGACAAATAGACAGAATTGATTCTGAGTCAATAATGAATCATAATGCATTTTTCTTTCATACCATTTCCAAGTCGGGTGGTGGGAGGGGGAGTGAAACATGATAAAATTAGAATTCAAATATTAAAATATATATATATATATATATAAAATAAATATAAATATTATTTCGCCCACCTGCTGAGGAACTGCATATTAATAAAACTCTTATTTAAAGATTGAAAAGCGTAAGTTTACTTATCTTCTTCACACTACAGGACAATTATATATTTTTTATTTTATAGGCATGTTCATAATTTTTAAAAGGCACCTGTTTTACAATTATGTAACATTTGAGTGCAAATGGATTCCTAAAAATTATAAGGGAATCAAATCATCTTTTTTTCATCAAAATATAATTACAGAACATAATTAGAGAAATTTCACATTCAGGTTCATGACTTAGGCCTCTACATACATCAATACCACATATATTACTTTAAACAATGGCTTAGTAATGCTTAGAGGACAGTGTTGTGACCCTGTATTTACCTTTGTCTGACGCAGTCTTGTTTTTGATGTTGTCTCTGAGACTTGTGAGGAACCTCAACAACTCCTCAAAAGCCAGGTCCACATCCATTTGAGACCAGAAGTACTTTGCTCTCTCTGTAAGATATGTGAAATGAATTTTATGAGACATCTATTAACATTTTTTTAAGTTAGATGCTGGATTGATTTAGTCACCCTTCATTCTAAATGTGATCGAAAATGTGATACTATTGCTACTGCCTAAATGACTTGATATGACATAGGTTCATAATCTAGATTTATGTATTGAACAAATATGTTTTTGGTGGTTTAATCACCTCACTGAAGTCTTTCTAATTGACCCTTTTTTTTCAGCCATAGTCTGTCACTTTGAGTTTCCTGGGATTTATTTCCTGAATGACATTGGATGGGTTCATGTGTTCATCTAGAGAAAAAGTCTTCTGTGTACCGCAGTTTGGACATCATACACGTTGACACTGATGGATCATGTAACACTAAAAATGAAGGGTGTAACATTTTTAATACAGTCTTTTTTAAAAAGCATTAAAAACGGTGTGCTTAAATGTATCACACAATTTGTGGCATGCATAATTAAAGGTAACCAACACATTTATAAAACAAAATATTTCAAAAATATAAAAGCTTGATTCCTGACCTCAACATCTAGAATCATATATACCATAAAATTATGCGTAGTGTCTCCCACTTAATGTACTAAATACGCAATTATAATTATAATAAATATCCTGCATGTCTGAGTGACCAGGGCTCAGTTTTTACCAAACATAGTGTTAAAGGGGTCCTGTCCAATTTTCCAAACACCTAAATAATTAAATGGTTTAAATGTAAACAAAGTCATCCCAAGTGCTTTGGTAAAAAATGTGTGGTAGAGGAACTTGCAGAGTCAGACCTGTGGTGAGGTAATAAGAACCAGAATGAAGAGAATAATGCCAGTAAAAACTCTCACCTAAAGTTAACACATGAAATGGTCAGATATATGACACATGACATCTGGCACATTGTTTTTGAATAGGTTTGGCTGAATATGTATTTTAATCTCTTCATGGAGGAAGTGGGGCATACAAAGGGGTGTAAAGTCTCCAAAGTAAAGGATCTTGTTTTCAGATTGTCCACTACTTTACCTTTATCAGTTCTACACAAAAGACCTGGTGAATTTGGATAGTAAATAAAAAGGGCTGTATTTGTGCTGTAGACATGCTGACCCCTGGGTCCCATCACAACCACAGCAAAGAAATGAGACAGTGAACCACTTCGCATCATACATGAATGTCATGAATGTTTACATCTCAATGACTAAGTTATACAGAGGCTGTGAAGACGTGGTGTAATGGCCCTTTAAGATGAGCTTTTTAGGGAGAGACAGTGCTCAGTGTGATGCTCACTCTACCATTTAAGATCGTCTTTGGGTTAAGACGCTGTTGAGAAACCAAACCCTGAACTCAAACACACACATGTATACACCTCTACAGTTTTGGACTTTTTGATAATTAGAATACTACTGCAAATAAGGCTGACTACACAGCCACAGCCTACATATGTGCATGTAGTGTCCAACATCTCTTCACTGTCAATCATACGTGTCTTTACACTACAGTAGGCACTTAAATAAACAAGCAACAGCTTACCAACATCTGACTCGTCCATGTTAACCACGATGTGTTGTGCCAGACAAAAAACGCAAGGTATCCCTTCTGATAGACCAACAAGTATCTACCCAAGCTACATTACTTTCAGCTAAATTAGCTAAAGTCTGTGGGGGAATACCAACAATAGCGGTCCAAACATTACTTCTCGGGCGTCTGCTTATTAAAAGTAAAATATTAAAAAACTTATTAAAAGCTAAATCGACTGCTAATTATTTTCCAACTAGCCAACTTTCTTAACTCACTTAGCTAGCCGGCTAACTCTTTAGCTAACAATCACAACATTACAGCCAAGCTGGCTGTGTGTTTAGTTTCTGTGCAGCAGTTTGGATTAAAGGGATGAAATGAGATATTCTACAATGTGTGGTTTATAGCTGGGACCATATCTAAATCCAGTTTACTCCTTCTCTTCTTGAATGAAACAACCGCGAAGTCCTCCCACAATGCACCGCGGTATTTTGGTCCTAACGCTACGTTAGGCTCCAAAGGACCAAAGCAGTTGAGGACCGATGCAGTCGATTATTCCAAATTTACTGACCATATAGCCTAAAACATAAAGGTTTAGCTTACACACTATAGATATCATACGTCCATTATTTTTAACAACATATGATTATATACAGACACGTGCACCACTTTTTCGTTGTTCTTATATAAGTCTTACACTGAGTGTGCAGCTAATCTGGACTTCTTATTCGCATGCGCCTTGTTTGAACTTCTCGGTCCACCTTAAATACTTTAAGGTGGAACAACAGAAAAAGCTGGCAAATAGGACACAAACTTTGCCTGTCACTGATCTAAATAGGAAGCTAATTCATTCAACTGATTCATTCAGTAAATTTGAGATGTTATATTTTACAGGTCCTGATGTATTTTGTGACATTATTGAACTTATGCAACGCTGAAACAGCGCGTTGTGTAACTGATCGTTTTGTAATTTCCAGACACAGGGAGTGAGGCTGGAGTGGGGATCGTTGCAGAACGAAGCCTAGAACAACGCTGCCTATGGTAAGCCGCTCGCCTGGAAGGGAAACCCCACCGATTTTTAAAGTTTTTTGCTGAATTAAATAGCTGAGCAATAAAAGTGCCTATTTAAAGTGCGTTGGTGCCAAATGCTGAGTTCTAGAGTTCACAGCTCCACAGTTTAAAACAGTATTGCTAGAACCAGACCTCCGAGTTATTACATGAATAATATGCTGCTAATGTATGGGACAGAGTTCTGCAAGATATCCACCATGGATGTCATTTTATACATATAGGTACATATAGGCGGCTGTAAGGCAAAGTACACCGTATAGAACACGTTTTTAAATTAACTCTAGATAAAATGGTTATATCCCAACCCCTCCAACCTCACCAGCACCACTGTAAAGACAAAGTTGGTGAGTTTCTCTACCGTAATATTTACACACTGTGAATTAATTTGTTCATATATCACTTATTCAGACATAGGAGAGGTCTTCTCGCTGTATCTGACGGACCCAACAGTCGTGATCACGAACCCTCAGAGAGCAGTGTCGCCCTCCGTAAACCATCCTGTCAGTGCATGTAGTCACAGTTTGTTGTCCGGCGTCCATGTTCCGAAGACCTGGTGTCACTCCACCTCCACCCCTATCGCAACATCTGAGAATATCCAAGTTGCATGGGATGGATAATCACAGGAACCTTTACAACTCCAGACTGAGACATCTGGCATGTTGCGTTAGCCTAACTGGGAGGCCCTACGTCTGTATGTGTAGGTCAATAAATATTAACCATGTCAGTCTATCAAGTTTATCATCATTTATTGTTCCTGGTAACGTGTGTGTGTGTGTGTGTGTGCCAACATGGTTACCTGCACTAACTAAGTGCTGTATCTAACTGCCGTCCTACAACAGCAGTTTAGTTTTGTGCAGTTTTCATATGCTTATACTAATTTTCAGCCAATATGAATTTTTTAAAATCCGTTTCAGATCTCTGTCATGAAGACTCAGGTGTGTAGATCAGTCAGCGAAGCTTTCTGGGGCATGTGTGCAGCAGATGCCATGTCTATGCCAGTTCACTGGTATTACAGTGTCCAGGACATCCAAACTGATTTCAACGACTGGATTACAGGCTTCACTGCACCTAAAGAACGACATCCTTCAAGTGTTCTCACCCTCTCCAATGCAGGTGCTTCTTTTTCATATATATATATATATATATATATATATATATATATATATATATATATATATATATATATATATATATAATGTTGCACACATATACAGACATATATACACACACACACACAATATTTACATAACCATGTTTTTATTTGTTTTTTATTGTGTCTGTCTCTGTGTTGGTTTTAGCTGGCAGTGGCCGCACAGCCTGGTTGTCAGGCAACAAACCTACTGTGGTCGGGAACGTCATCCTTCATGACAAACTAAAGTTCTGGAAATCCCCGGGAGGCTCAGTGCACTATCATCAAGGTAAACCTCATTCAGAATGACTGAAGTGTAGAGTCATTACTGTTGTTTTGTGGTACATGATTAGTTACATAGCTAGATACATTATGAATTATATTACCATTCAATTTACAATCTGCATTGACACGTTTGAGTCTTACATTGTGTGTAAATTTTATGATGAATAAACCAAAAATGGCCCAAAATACTTGAAATTACGTGGTTTTTTTTACTTATATTGAAAGTAAAGTATCTTTTTTTTTTCTCCTGTAAAGTCATCATTTGGAAAAATTAGGTTTTGTTCCAACAGCAGCAATATTCTACATTCTATATGTATATATCTATAAATAATATATTCTTAGAGATAACAATGTGGTGTAGCATTGAAGATTACAATACACAACACCCTGCATTTGTTATTGCTGGTGACTTCTTTACACATTCGACTGAACAAAAGCTATTGCTAAGAAAGCACTCATCCTGTAGCCAAGGATACAGTATCTCTATTAACAGCAAGCCTGCAGTCAGATTTTATTTACAGTTATAATTCTATGGAAAAAGCCACGTTGTTGTCTCTAATTAAACCAGAATCATCTGTGGTTCATTCTTTTGCAGGTCTGCAGGCAGGAGAGAATACACTGAATTTACTCTGCGCTTTAAGGGTGGCTCAGGTTCTCTCTTCAGGGGGCTTTGTCAGTGTTGCTGAACCTGCAGCCAGGGCAGCTGTCCTCTCTGATTATGTCAGGTTTCTGACTACCCCAGGCAGTCACAACGACACCTATGCAGAGTCATTCCATCGATCTTTCTTCTCTGATTGGCAGGAGCAGCGCCCTACATCACCCTGTAAGGTACACTTACTTCAGGATTTGGCTCTTATGGCACTCGAATCAGGTGAACTTTTCCAGGCTCCCCACACAAATACATTATTAGTAATGCTTTATTTTGAGTTGCCCTTTACACATGATTAATAAACTCATAACAGAGGATCAGTAACACATCAGCAACATATTAGTGAAGTACCTGTAGGGAAGCATCTGAATACACTGATGTAAAAATCACATGACTTACATTAAGTGGATATATTGGTGATATGTTAAGTTAAGTAATTCCAATATGTTAAACCTAACCTTACCCAAAACGGAACCCTAACCCTACCCATAACCCTAAAATCAACCCAAAATCTAATCCCTACCCTAATCCTACCCTCAACCCAAAACCTAATCCTTTCCCTAAGCCTGCTTCTTGTCCTAATTCTAACCTCAACCCAAAACCTAGTCCTAAACCTAAACTTAACCAAACTTTATTACAGTTAAGCTCCAGTTAAAAGATTTTGTCAGCAGCACATGTACAAAAGCTTGTTGTCGATGTTCAGATTATTTGTTTTATACATGTTACATATTCAGTGACAGAAAAAACTCGGACACTTCAAATAATGTTCAGCAGGTTAAAGTCTACAGGTGTAACATGAACACTTCAAATAAAGTTCAGCAGGTTAACGTCTACAGATAAAACATGAACACTTCAAATTATGTTCAGCAGGTTAACGTCTACAGATATAACACAGACACTACAAATAATGTTCAGCAGGTTAACGTCTACAGATATAACACAGACACTTCAAATAATGTTCAGCAGGTTAACGTCCACAGATATAACATGAACACTTCAAAAAATGTTCAGCAGGTTAACGTCTACAGATATAACACAGACACTTCAAATAATGTTCAGCAGGTTAACGTCTACAGATATAACACACACACTACAAATAATGTTCAGCAGGTTAACGTCTACAGATATAACATGAACACTTGGAATAATGTTCAGCAGGTTAACGTCTACAGATATAACATGGACGCTTTGAATAATGTTCAGCAGGTTAACGTCTACAGATATAACACACACTACAAATAATGTTCAGCAGGTTAACGTCTACAGATATAACATGGACACTACAAATAATGTTCAGCAGGTTAACGTCGACAGATATAACATGGACACTTCGAATAATGTTCAGCAGGTTAACGTCTACAGGTATATCTCGGACACTTCAAATAATGTTGAGCAGGTTAACGTCTACAGATATAACACAGACACTACAAATAATGTTCAGCAGGTTAACGTCTACAGATATAACACAGACACTACAAATAATGTTCAGCAGGTTAACGTCTACAGATATAACATGGACACTTCGAATAATGTTCAGCAGGTTTAAAATCTACAGATATAACATGGACACTACAAATAATGTTCAGCAGGTTAACGTCTACAGATATAACTCGGACACTTCAAATAATGTTCAGCAGGTTAACATCTACAGAAATAACAAACACTACAATAATGTTCAGCAGGTTAACATCTACAGATATAACATGAACACTACAAATAATGTTCAGCAGGTTAACGTCTACAGATATAACACACACACTACAAATAATGTTCAGCAGGTTAACGTCTACAGATATAACAAACACTACAAATAATGTTCAGCAGGTTAACGTCTACAGATATAACATGAACACTACAAATAATGTTCAGCAGGTTAAGGTCTACAGATATAACATGAACACTACAAATAATGTTCAGCAGGTTAACGTCTACAGATA
The DNA here is from genome assembly GCA_024036415.1 of Prochilodus magdalenae. Taxonomy (NCBI): domain Eukaryota; kingdom Metazoa; phylum Chordata; class Actinopteri; order Characiformes; family Prochilodontidae; genus Prochilodus; species Prochilodus magdalenae. The sequence goes on along the minus strand of JAMWET010006891.1, from coordinate 33,541 downwards.
TAACATGGACACTTTAAATAATGTTCAGCAGGTTAACGTCTACAGATATAACACAGACACTACAAATAATGTTCAGCAGGTTAACGTCTACAGATATAACACACACACTACAAATAATGTTCAGCAGGTTAACGTCTACAGATATAACAAACACTACAAATAATGTTCAGCAGGTTAACGTCTACAGATATAACATGAACACTACAAATAATGTTCAGCAGGTTAACGTCTACAGATATAACATGAACACTACAAATAATGTTCAGCAGGTTAAGGTCTACAGATGTAACATGAACACTACAAATAATGTTCAGCAGGTTAACGTCTACAGATATAACATGGACACTTTAAATAATGTTCAGGAAGGGTAACGTCCTCAGGTATAACATGGACACTACAAATAATGTTCAGCAGGTTAACGTCTACAGGTATAACATGGACACTACAAATAATGTTCAGCAGGTTAACGTCTACAGATACAACATGAACACTACAAATAATGTTCAGCAGGTTAACGTCTACAGATATAACATGGACACTTTAAATAATGTTCAGCAGGTTAACGTCTACAGATATAACATGGACACTTTAAATAATGTTCAGCAGGTTAACGTCTACAGGTATAACATGGACACTACAAATAATGTTCAGCAGGTTAACGTCTACAGATATAACATGGACACTACAAATAATGTTCAGCAGGTTAACGTCTACAGATATAACAAACACTACAATAATGTTCAGCAGGTTAACGTCTACAGATATAACATGAACACTTTAAATAATGTTCAGCAGGTTAACGTCTACAGATATAAACATGGACACTTTAAAAATAATGTTCAGCAGGTTAACGTCTACAGGTATAACATGGACACTACAAATAATGTTCAGCAGGTTAACGTCTACAGGTATAACATGGACACTACAAATAATGTTCAGCAGGTTAACGTCTACAGATACAACATGAACACTACAAATAATGTTCAGCAGGTTAACGTCTACAGATATAACATGGACACTTTAAATAATGTTCAGCAGGTTAACGTCTACAGATATAACATGGACACTTTAAATAATGTTCAGCAGGTTAACGTCTACAGGTATAACATGGACACTACAAATAATGTTTAGCAGGTTAACGTCTACAGATATAACATGGACACTACAAATAATGTTCAGCAGGTTAACGTCTACAAATATAACATGGACACCTTAAATAAATTTATTTTTGTCGTCACCACGTTTTTTGATAGTACCTGTTGTGAAACTGTTTAAGTTTTAAGGAATGTCAGCAAATAATTTTGTCAGAATTCAAAAAGAATGCATACAAATTGTGAAGGTATTTACTGTATACGCATGTTCGCATTTTTAACTGGAAATTCGTTTTGTAGCGACATTAAAGAAACATATCAGCCCTCCTTTGTGAATAATTTATGTATTTTGACAAAAGCTGAGATGCACCCTAGAGTTTCTTTTTGAGTTGACTGTCAGTGTTCTGGAAAGTTCTTGAACGTAGAAACAGTAGCTACGAAACATTTGTGGGCAGATGCTGTTTATTTGACTGTTCTAGGTTCTGGACTTTGCAGAGAAACGCTACAAGGAGATGATCAATACATCCTTTCCTGATAGCCAGCTTAATGCTGTTGGCTGCCTTCCCATGGCCATCCCTTTTATACTGCTCTCTGCTGCAGCCAGTGAGGACGAAGCGGTTAGTGTAATTCAATATTAATTCCATGAGTGCATTGTTTACATAAACAAAGAGGTAAGATGGAGAAAAAACAGCGCTTCCCAACATCAGAGTACTCTTAACCTACAAAAGTGGTTCCAGATTTCTTAATAGATTTCTTAATGGATTGGTGGCCATAAAACAGCAGAAATAATGATTTGATAATGATTTTTTTTTTGGAATTGCACACAGGTGTCTGCTGGAGTAGAGTTTGTGAAACTCACCCATCCTTATCCAAAGCTGGACAGCTTCGTGGCCTTGTATGCTCGTGCGCTGCATGCCACTCTAAACGGAGCCTGCCTGAAACAGCAGGCCGAGGAGGCCCTCAAATCTCCTGCTCTCAATGCCTGGGATACTTGCCAACACTACATACACCAAGCCGAGAGGTACCTGATGAAATATCCTAATCAGCATAATGCAAATTATCAGCAAAATGAGATTCTAGACTGTCAGTGGTCTGTCTGCACATACACAAGGACATTTCTGGGGCCTGCAGCATATTGTCACTTTCAAAATCTCAAAAAAAAAAAAAAAAAAAAACTACTTTATTGAACTTTTGAATACATTAATATTTAGTTGTTTGTTTTATTTAAAAAATACATAATTTAAAAAAAACAAACAAATATGTATTTCAAATCTAAATCAGATTCACCATAACACTATAGTGCATCACTGTTCATAAGACGGCTTTTTAAACTGAAGAAAGTTAAGCAACAGAATACTGTAGTTAGCTAGAGATACAGGTACAGAATCTTTAACCAATAGCTGGTAATGCTATAAACATTCACAGTGTAGGCTCATTAAACTATTAGAAAGCTGAATCAACAGTTAGGTTAACGTATTGACCACAAACACCCTCATTAACTACTGGCCTAGACTGCACTGTAAGTCATCACACACTGTAAGTACATCAAGACTATGCACTGCAATTAGTGTCCTGGAAATCCCAATTTCTTGTTTTCCCCTACTAAGGACACCCGACGCAGCACACACAGCTCTTGTTAAATAGTAGATAAGTTGGATCTATTCTTAGAAGCCCTGGTAAATATTATTTTTTCTCTTTATTGTAGCAATGGGGTATTATAAAATGCAGAAAGACTGACAGTTTTAAACTTTCACACATATTCTGCACTGTGATATAGTTTTCCACACTCTTCAGCGGAGGGACTGAAGGTCCACCAGAAGGCTGTCGAAGCACTTGGACTTGCCTGCTACACAAAAGGTGTGCCATTATCTCTTCATACCGTAAGAAACTGCTTTCACATTCTGCTCATTTGTGTACTCAAATTAACCTGGCTTTTTACCGACTACATGGAGCTGGCTGTTTATCTACAATCGTTGGTCATTTTATCAGCTAACCTCAACATATAGGTAAGCGTGCACTCTGAGAGAACACAACTGCTGTGCTGAGAATTGTTCATCTCCAAAATAATTATATATACGTTAATAACCCTATAATGGCCCCTTTCCAGTGATGGACAGGGATATAGCAGTGGGGTTGGGTGGCTAATAAATCATGCAGCAACGAACAGAAGTGCTACAACCAGTAATTGTAAACCTACACAAAGAGCCAGTATTGTTGGTTTAGCTGATAGAATGTCCACTGAGTGTAGATACTTGGACAGCACACTGAATAAACTGACAACTTGGTAAAGAGCTGTTTATGTGCTTCTAGTTTTATAGCTTTTAATCAGACATAAACATCGCCACTTACTAGGAAATCTGTTTCAGATGTTTGATTCGCTGAGTGTTGCGCTCGTGTGACTTCGTGTTCTTGGGAAGATCGGTGCTCCTCTCTTGTGGTTTTGAGTCTACAGCCACTAAAAAAAGCAAAGAACACAACTCAGAGTGCAAAAATAAACCTCAGCACTTTCTTTGCAACAAGTGGAAAGAAAATCATTTCAGAAACTTTAGCTGGGGCGCTGTTTGTTATTTTTTGGGTGCTGTTTTTCATAACAGTCTTTTTCTGTTGAAATGGAGCGATTCTTTCCATTTTGTATACGACACGAGTGACACTTATAAGCCTTCACTATTTGTTCTCTGCAGGTGCTCTGAGCAGTCTTTTCTATTTGGCCTATGTCTTTCACAATGACGTAAAGGGGGGAAATCCTGGCCAACACCAACTGTGGAGGTGAGTGGTGAAATGAGTGTGTTTGCGTCTTTCGTTTGCATACTCAGTCAATAATGCTGTACATATAATGTGGCTTTTTTATTGGAGGTTTCATATAAACGCAGCCCTAGGAGTTCTGAGAAGTTAGTGGGTCTACATGCTTGTACGGTCAAGGCTAGCATTTTTTTTAATGTAATATTTTACGTGCACTGAAAAGTTTTTAGTGGGCAGGGCCTAGCATGATCAAGATGCCACATTGAGTTTAGTAAGTCTGTGTTAGTTCGCCTTGGCATGCTAACAGCTCGCAGATTGGTTTACATTAGTGCTAAGATACAATAAACTTTGCTTTGAGTTGTGTTAATTGTGATACATTCATACCTACTAATAAAGTTTTTTCTGTATTCATGTGACAGAATGAAAAATGTATGTATGCCAACAATATTTACTGGAATTTGAATAGACATGGAATTTGAATAGGGTAGAGAAAAAAATAGTTAGGCCCACTCTAATAAAGCTGATAATCAAAAACCAGTCTTTTTAAAACAGACCATTTCAAATATACAGTATATAAATACAAGCTAATGTGCTGCTACTGCACTGCAAACCCTTTCCTCTGAACATGTTATGTTGCCATTATTTAAATAAACATATATGATCGACGCTTCTGCTGACAAGTTCCAGATTTTCCAGTGAGTAAAAAATGTTTTCAGTAAGAAATCATAGCTGAAAACTATCCCAGCAACAAACCTATGTCAATTACAGCCATTATTAAGTAGGAGTTTAGCACGAAGCAGCTCTTTCTGAGGCTTATTTCTGTCAAGTTCATGTCAAAAACAGATCTACCGCAACTCCTCCCATTAGCCACGATTAAAAGGGTGCATGCTCTGCTATATCAGTTGCTAGTGTAACTCCTCGAATGTTTATTAGAAATATATATATTTTATACATATATTTTATATATTTTGTACAGCCAATACTTTTGGACCATATGATCAGTTTGGGAATATACTGATGCAAGTGTAGACATTAGTGCTAAGAAATTCCATTCTTCCCAACTCATTAAAATGAACAACATTCAGAAGGTTTCTTCTTAGGCAATACTCCTAATGTAACTGGCTGTGGAGTGTGTGCAAAATAATATTCATATTAAACAAAATCAATGTTTGTAGTAATTGCAACGTCTGATCTGGCTGTTTTATAGCGATGCAGAATTAATCTATGATCCACCTGTAGCATGTGTACTGGCCCATATATTCTAGATTCTAGCTTCTTTTGTGTGCACAATTTCTGCAGGTGAGAACTGTAACAGAGGTGCAGCTCTCGGGGCTCTCCTGGGAGCCAGGGCTGGATATGCTGGTGAAGCTGTTCCTCAAGACTGGAAGGATGGTCTGAGAAGGGCTAAGGAAGAAATTCCCATTATCCTGGAGAACCTGCCATAAAGGCTAACGTTGACAGTCCCTCTATTTCTCTTTGCTGCTTTTAATCTGTTTACGTACGCACTCTCACAGACTTACTGTGACACAGTACACAGGAAATGGAGCCCACGAGGATATGTGGTTTCCAACCTCCTCGGTGGCACCTTCCTTTCACAGAAACATGCTTAATTTAAAATTTTAAATATCAAAGGCTCTCCTAGATTTGGTATATAAAACAAGCCAGAGACAAACTTCATTTTTGTAGTTCAATTCATTTAGCATTTTGTATCTTTCATAATGTTTACTGTGAGTAATAAATATTCTATATGTCATTACATATATGTATGTATGTATGTCAAGCACATGACAAGTATATGTTAGTATAGATAAATTGTAATCTATTTATAATCATTCATATTTCTGCATAATGGTCTGTTGCTGTTATTTATTATGCTTGAAGTTATTGCCCCTTTTGAAAGAGACTGTGAGCACATACCATTTAAGTGCAATAGCTTATTAAATTTTTTATTTTATTTTAGCCTCTAAGATTAATTTGACTAGTAGCATTAAAGTTAGCTGGATGATTATACCCTCAGAATTTCAGAATCAGTAATGTGTAGTTGCTCCATTTTATAGTACAATTATTCATGACTTGATTATCTTTTTCATAAGATATAATGATATATTAATAAAATCATATCAATAAATTAAGGAATTCCATTTTGTGTTTTGCTGTTTAATATATCTATCATGCTATCTCAAATTGTAGATACTGTTGATGATGTTTAAAACCTGTTTTAACAGAGTTTATATGACATAGTACAGTTATACTGATGTTGTATATTATGATGTTATACCTCCAAAGATATATTTTATTTGTGCATTATGCTATAAACTGATGTGATGAGGTTGCCGTACCTGTTCACTGGAAAAATGGCACCATCTACTTGCTGAATCAAGCAATAAAGAACACACTTCTTGTCTAAAAGTACTATCTATTGCCTAAGCCAGCCCCCTTTTGGTTTTCAGACACATGTTCATCCCCTAGATTTCGAAAATAGGGCAGAACTGAACTTTGATCAAAACCCTTTTACCAGAAACAGCATAATGGAGTTGAGCCCAGGCGGAATGAAGCTTTGCCACTTAATCACACTGTTCAGTATCCCAGCCTGCTTTGGGCTTCCAGCAGGTAAGCTCTCACTTGTTTGTTAAGCTGTATATATCCAGATAAGGCTGTGAGAGGTAGTCAAAACCACACTTACGAAACCACATCTCTACTTACTGACTGGTTTCTTAGTAAGATTTCTTATTTGTCTCGTTTACCAATGTTTAAACAGCCTACTCTGACGTCCTCTACGAGTCAAACTCAGTGTAAAAACAAAAAAGCAATTAAGATAATGAGTAATTTAATTGGATCTCTTATATTTTTGGTTTAGCTGAATATCAAATAGTAAATGAACAGAACCAAATTCATTTGTGTTACATTCTGTTAACTCAAGAATCATAACATAGGCAGGCTACTTTGAAGCTTGAAGTTTAGGTTTTGAAGCTTAAACCCTTTTTATTATATCCACATGAATGCTCTCTTCACAGAAGATACTAGTAAAAAATTAACACTAAAATTCCATTTTATTTTACAAAATATAAATGTATTATTCAGTCACTAAGATGTAAACAAAGGTTTGGTATAAAATAACAGTGAGATATTACTATCTGTTTTATAGATATTTGAAGAATTGTTCACAGTGGTGGTGATAAGATATCAACAACTGAATGTCTCTAAAAGCTGACAGAAAAACAACAGAAAGTTGTTGCATGAAGCTTACACGTGTGCCTGAGACATTGTTCTACAATAGTTTTGAGTAATGTTTTGCTGTAAAATGTTCATGATGGAAAGGTATTCGTTTTATTGTGTCAATAAAATGAAATTTATGTTGTAGATGTCACGCTATCAAATTCCCACAACAAACTATTTCACATCACACAAAAAAAATAATAATAATAATAATTATTATTATTATTATTATTATTATTATTAAAACAAAAAATAAATCAGTGTTGTAAAATAAGTAGAGGATTTTTTGTTTGTTTCTACTGATAAAAACACTTTGTCAAGTTTTCCATGACATAAACATACAATATTATTAGGATATTTAGAGATGGAGGCAGCAGGGTAATTCTGGATATACCACTCCACACTGAAAGACATGGACACAATCAGTTTGACACGTACACAATAAGACGATATGATCTAACCAAAAGCGATCCACACACCATATAGATGCCGCAGGCCCTTCATTATTCTTATGCCATGTTGCCATCGGGGAAACTATTGTAATGTATACGAGACCAAAAGCTAATCCAAGGCTCACAAACTATTTCATGATAAAGTTTATATAATTAAACAGTCACATGTTATACCTACCATGACCATACTGCTCTGCAGCTCTCGCCCTGTGCTCTCGTAATTGAACCCGATTCTGTTCGTCCACTGTCCGCGACTCTACCCGCCTAGCCCCCACCCCCCCCCCCCCCTTGTGTTTGTGATAGCGTGTCACCTGTTATCATCAGTTTCCCACCCTTAGTTGTCTTACCTGTCACCATCCTGTCGGCCCCCCCCAGCGCCGTCTTCGCACCCCTCTCTATCCGCCCTTTCTTTTCTCGCCTCTTCTGTCCCCCCGCGCCCCTCTGGGCCCACTGAACCCCCCCACCCCCACCGTCTTCCACCACGCGACGAGACACAGCGGCAGATGCAGTGTTATGTGCTCGTATGACACCACTGCAGTCCCTATCCGTGGCGTCTTTGCGACCGCCCCACACCACCCTCCACCCCACACACGAGTATCTGGTGTGTTCGATGTCTGTGCCCTCTTGTCCAAGACTCATAGTCTGAGTGGGGAGCAAGTTACTCTCTCCTATGTCATGTGTCGCCGCCACCTCCCCCCCTCGTGTTGGGCTCCAGTTATTGTCCCTCCCACGCACCCACGAGCCCACGAGCTTGTCACTTCCTCCCCCATCCATTGTCCTTGTAGCCTCTCCGATGGTCCGTGTCCCATTCTACACCTGAGCCCTTTTTGTCGCGTCGGTCGTCTTCCGTGATGTCTCGCCTTTTGTGCGTTTGTGTGGTTCTCTCCGTCCACCGACTCGTGTTAAAGCAAGGACAGCCGTGTCCCTACCCTCCGGGCACACCCAGAGAGCCGACCTTCACATCAGCCCTGGCGGTGCGAGGCTGCGTCCGACCGGTGACAGGCGGCCCTTCGTGCGGGGTATACAACACCTCAACCCTGTGTCCACGCGCGCTCTATCCGGCAGGCACCTATATCGTCTTGTGCCGAAGCACCCGGGACCGTCGAGCCGCCCGGGGGCCCCCATCCTCGTCCGCCCCCCCCCTGTTGGCTGCGCCCCGCTCACCTTCCTTACACGTTTATGTCTTTTGTGCCCACTCATTATCTACTATGCACTCACACTAATATTCACAACACGTCAGAGACCCTCCCTTCAGATAGCATATGAAGAATATAAGGTACCGTTCCACCTATAGACAGTCTGTTTTTAGACACGTATTGTTCACATATGAGAGCACAACATCTTTACCTATTTACTCTACCGTACTGTGTCATTTGACACTCCACACACCCCCTTTTCTTTCTGACTTTGCGTCTTTCCAGATCACTAGTTTCATGCACTGCTCTATACATAAACCCCTCCTTTCTGGTTACTTTTCCCACCGCCGTACTTAGTTATGTATCCCCATAATTCGTCTTTTTGTTATTTTTTAAGTGCTGTCATTCTCTTTTGTTTACATCCCTGTTGCCCACTCACAGCGAGATACTATCATCTCCTTTTTCCTTCTTTCCTCCACCTTTCTAGCGTTATGTCTCATGTCGTACTTACCTTTCTTTTTCTCACCACCACTGTCACTAAGACATTTCCCACACCCATAAGTCCCTCTTCGTGTTGTGTGTGTCCCCAGATCTAGTCCCCCCCCCTTCAGTTTAGTGTTGATCTGTGTGATTTTGTTGCTCTTATTGTAGTTCTTTGTACTCACTGTATGCCATTTGCTTCCTTTCCCTGTCCTCATGCACCTGTGTGCCACTGTAGACCTGTCGTCTTTTTAGTTCCTTTGATGTACTGTGTGTGCTTCCCTGTCTTTATTCGACATGTGTGTGTTCTCACTCCTGTGTCACCACACACTCATTGGACTCCACTCCCCGAGAGATGCTCTCACTATGCATACTCGTCCTCTCTTGACTGTAGCAGGTCTCCCATTTAGTGTTTTTACTCAGCATTTTTTCACTTGTGCGTGTGTTCCTCTCTGCATCCTTCTCCACGCTCTGAGTCTTTTTAGTTCCCCCTGTTCTTTCATTTTCTATCTGTCATTTGTTCTGTTATTCGAATTATTCTGTGTGTCCCCACCGTTAAGATTCCTTTGCCCTGTACTGTTAATTCTTGGGTCACCCTAGGACATTGTCTGATATGTTGTGTGTCTGTATCTTTACTATCCTTGCAGTGTGTTTTTGACTTGTCCTTCTTTTCCTCTCGTAACTGCCTGTTTTTTTAGTATGTTCGACTTTCTTATTTGTTATTTACCCCTCCGTGTGTTTGCCAACGTTGTATGTGTCTGTCACTGCTCGCGACCTATGGTCGCGTCTACCTCCTGTATCCACCCTCTTCCTTTTAACTTGTTTTAGCTGTTATTAGTACCTTCGCGCCGATCTACACCTTACCATGTATCACACTCACCTATCAATTGATATAATGTGTATTCTCCTTTTTTCTCCACGCCACTCCCTACGACTGATCGAGGCGCCAGTCAGTAGATGGTACGAGCAGTGCGAGTACGGTATCGGATGACTGTGGCTACTGTACACAGCAGCCACTACTGACCCAGCTCACATCGTCCACATCACAAACGCATCGCTCTCCCTGTGCATACGCACACTAGAAGGCGCGGAAGGACCTCAGATGTGTCACCTCACATCCGCGTGAGAAAGCCTTATGTATCTATAGGCTCAGAGGTAATTGTTCGCTATACATGGACATTATCACATAGAGTACCGTGGATCTATAACACAGTCGAGAGTAGTTCTATCCAGCTAAGTGCAGCACGTGTGCTACCTCTCTGACATCTCCTAAATACACGCCAAGTGATGTTCTGTCAGTAAACATGTAGTCGTGCATGCTCCGTGATTCATACACGCGGTCACGCGCTCTGTCTTACCTCTCCATTGTGACCACGTCAGCTACATCACCGTATCAGGTCGTGCTACTCACAGAAGACTATGTCGGTATTATCTGTCACATACTTACGAGCTTCGACCTGTGTTCGTCAGCAACTTGTATACTATATACATGTGGTCTTGTCCATGCTCGTGTCTTGTTTTACACGTTTTAGCACTCCTACACTCTTCCCGCACCTGCTTCGCCTAGTGAGTGGCAATATGTCACTTCATCTATTTCATCATGTCGACACACGCGTGTAGGATCGACGTCCAGAGAGCCACTGCATCGCAGCCTACACAGTCGTAATGTGCTTTCATACCATTGCCATTACTGAGTGAGATACAGACAGTTCTGCATACGAGCACAGACACACTACGCTCTATGAACTTACACGCATGTTCCGCCGAGTACCTATCACACTATCAGCACCATCACAGTCCATTAATACAATGTCGGCCTCCCACACTTTTTAGCGCCATGTGTGATGAGCCTCTATCACCGACTGTAGCGAGGCATCACGATGATAGTCGCCCTGATACGCTTTTGTATTCACGCGAGCAGACGCGTATGCCCACAACACAGTTCTGCTGCCTTGCCAGTAGGTATGTGCCCACCGATGCACATCACCACGCACCCCGTGTTAGAGTTGTGATCTCATGTGTCTTTTTTCTCACCATTCTCTCCTTCCTCCCGCTTCCCTTCCGCTCTGATCCCTCACTGTATTCTGAGCAGAGCGTCTTAGTCCTTGACCTATTGTATCCGTGCTGTGTCCCCATCGGTTTACCGCACCACTTGGTGTGGCACTATAGGTCAACTATGCCACTTCTTGCACTTCCCTGTGTGTCCATCACTACAATATTCCTGACCCAGTGTATTTGTATATCAGCTATCCTTTATCGCACAGATCTACTGTTCATCACAGTATCTGTCTCTATAGCCGTCATGCCCTTTTACTGTTGCTGCCTCTTTTGTCCTTGTTCCGTGTGAGTTGTCTAGTGCCATCCTGCCCTCCTACTCTTCTCGCGTGATGTCGCCTCAGCGCAAGGTATTATATCGCACCCTCCGTCCGCCACATGTGGGATGTTTATGCCCACGCACACGAGTATTTAGTGCCTGCAATGACATGCGTAGCTTGTGGCATGAGTACCCTGGCATATCTCGCCACGCGATCTATGCTGTTCATGTTGTATATTCATATCACGTGCAATTGAATCTGTGCCTATACATTAGTCATATAGCTGACAGCACGCTTTTTCTAGAGAGCACAGAAATGTGTTTAAACGGATAGTCTGCTACTAACATAATCAAATGAAATATGACGGAGTGTTCCGCCACCATAGCCCATGTGGCCCTGATAATAGGCATTTAATATGGTCGTAAATGTATGAGGATGTGACAGGTGGGTCGTCTACTAAAGAGGATGTGCACACCATGCCAAAAGCGTTACCTATTGTAATACTGTTGTGTCACGATACACACGCTAGATGTGCCGTGATATAGACGAAGATAGGTACGCTTCTTTTTGTGTACACTTATACATCAGTGGCCAAGGAATAAATGTCAGACCACGGAGTCGATATGTGTGTGTGTCTCGCCTAGATCATCATGTGGTCTACCTTGTGTCGAGTCACCTCCCCGGCACCGGCCGCCGTACATGCCTCCCCGATCCCGTCCCGAGTGAGCGAACTGTCCGTAGCCCTGAGCCATGTGCCTCCCGCTTCCGTTTTCCCCCTTCAGCATATATGCGACACCCCCTCTCACACCCATGTTCCCAGGTGTCTGTTTGCCCTGGCCCCTTCGGTACCGATCTCTGTTATCCCTAGCACAGACTTGCGCCCCAGGTCTCAGAGCGTAGCCTCGCAGGTTCCTTTTTCTCGGAGTCACAGGCGTCACCCCCGTACCAGTGGAGCGCCCCCTGTTTCACTCATGTTCAGATTTTCAGCACGCACCCGTTGGCACCATTGTCCGGCCCCTTTCGCGAGAGTGTTACTACGGCCGTCGCACCCATTCACGAGCACATTACCCACGCGCCCACCCTTGCTGTCAGTTTCGCCCCGCCCCTGTTACTGATCACTCCTGTCTCGACATCCCAGCCCCTCCTACCGACCCCACCCCCACGACAACGGGCCCATGGTTTTGCCCTTCACTGATCTACGTCCTGTTTGTCTGTGCTATTTTTTTTCTCCCGCTGTGTGACACGCCCCCCACCCGCACACCCACACACACCGACCGTGTGCCCAATGCGTTCCCCCGCCCCCGGATTGTGCCTTGTCCATGTCACGGCATCGTCACAGCACGCCCACCCTGTAGCACTTGAGCACACAATCCCACCTATCTCACAGGAGAGAGAGCGCCCCATGGCTCGTCAGACGAGTTCTTGTGGAGGAGACGATACAGGTACACACCGAGAGCATATCACCCACACACCGCAGCACACCACGCAGTATTGTTCTCCCACCTACAGCACGTATCCAGACCAGCCCCCACCACACAGCCAGAGTAGATATGGCCTGCCTTTATATGTCACTTTTGTGAAGCCCACCCCACATGCTTTCACTTGCGCCGTTCTACTCCTACTCACCCCCTACTATGAGCTCGTGACCGCTTCCTCTCATCCGTGTCGTTCTCTTGCACTGCTACATTATGGTTGTGTCTTGTCGCCCTGCATGTGCCGAGTGGGAGAGTATGACACGGCACAATCGAACCTCCGAGCCCGAGAGCGCCGCTCTCAGACATCTCCCAGCCCTTCTTCCTACTTTACCATTCTACCGTGAGGCCCCCCCCGTGTTGTAGCGCACGCGGACAGCTATCACCCACACACCCCACCGCCCGATCCCCGTGCCTCGACGTCACTTCACTATCACAGCCCGTGTTCTCACACTGTCCCCCCCCCGAGCCCAACCCACCCCCCACGCCCCGAGCACACCCACGGCTCAGGTGTGCCCCCACTGCTCTGTAGGGCTCAGTCCGAGCGTGTTGAGCCGTTCGGTGCCCCCCCCCCCCCCCCCCCCCCCCCCCCCCCCCCCCCCCTTCTGGTGTGTTATTTCTGTTTCCCGACTCCTAGTCATAGCAGCCAGCGCTATGCCCTCCCGCGTGTGTGTTTGGAGTCGGCCGTTGGAGCACCCCGTCCGTGCCAGTGTGAGCTTGCATCCACCTTCTGTTCGCCACACCCCCTGTGTATGCCCCTACCACTCACGCACCCCCGTATGCCGTTCATGCAGTGCTGACCTGTTGTGTTTGATTATCACCCTACCCGTTGGCCGTCCCGCTCACCACATGTTGTTATCTGTCAGCGCACATGCACACTGAACAGGAGCAGAACGTGAGTATGCCTTTTCTCGTCGAGAAGTGTCGAAACACTAGTGAAGAACCACACGGAATTAGCAGAGACGTTGAGTGTATCATTGTGTTGTCGCACCTCGTTTCATATTCCCTGTTCTTGTGCCTGGGTAGTAGGAGCCTCATCGGGGATCTCCCTACACCACGACGAGCGAGGGGGCTTTACCGCTTGTGCGCTCATAGACCAGCCACTCAGGAGCTTCGCGACACGTCTTTCAACGCACACACACAGAGTAGTGGATAGGCCGTCGATGGTATGATTCTTGAGTTAAGATGAAACGAATATTGGTATAGACAAAAATGAAATGTCTTGGGGGTGTAGATGCATGGACATATATTAGATAAGGACAAGACAAACACCACAGAGTAACAGACATATATACGTAGAAGTGCGCAGTCATACTCATTATCTTAATTGCTTTTTTGTTTTTACACTGAGTTTGACTCGTACGGAGGACGTTCCGAAGTTAGGCTGTGTAAACATGGTTAACCGAGACAAATAAGGAAATCTTACTAAGAAAACAGTCAGTAAGTAGAGATGTGGTTTCGTAAGTGTGGGTTTTGACTACCTCTCACAGCCTTATCTGAGATATATACAGTCTTTAACAAACAAGTGAGAGCTTACCTGCTGGAAGCCAAAGCCGGCTGGATACTTGAACAGTGTGATAAGTGGCAAAGCTTCTTCCGCCTGGGCTCAACCTCCATATGCGAGTTTCTGGTAAAAGGGTTTTGATCAAAGTTCAGTTCTGCCCATTTCATCGAAATTAGGGTAGGAACATCGTGTCTGAAAAACAAAAGGGGGCTGGCTTAGGGCAATAGATAGTACTTTAGACAAGGAGTGTTTTCTTTAATTGCTTGAGTTCCAGCAAGTAGATGGTGCCATTTTACAGATGAACGGTACGGCAACCTCATCACATCAGTTATAGCATTATGCACAAATAAAAATATATCTTTGGAGGATAAACATCATAATATACAACATCAGTATAACTGTACTATGTCATATACACCTGTTAAAACAGGTTTAAACATCATCAACAGTACCTACAATTTGAGCTAGCATATAGATATATTAACAGCAAAACACAAAATGAATTCCTTAATTTATTGATATGAGTTTATTAATATATATATATGTATGAAAAAGGATAATAAAGTCATGAATAATTGTACTATAAAAGGGAGCAAACTACCCACGATTACTGATTCTGAAATTCTTCGAGGGGTATAATCATCCAGCTAACTTTAATGGCTTTACTAGTCACAATTAATCGTAGAGGCTAAAATAAAATAAAAATTTAATAAGCTATTTGCACTTAAATGGTATGTGCCCATCTCTTTCAAAAGGGGCAATAACTTCAAGCATAATAAATAACAGCAAAGACAATTCATGCAGAATATGAAATGATTATAAATAGATTACAATTATCTATACTAACATATAGTGTCATGTGCTTGACATACATACATACATATATGTAATGACATATAGAATATTTATTTACTCACAGTAAACATTTATGAAAGATACAAAATGCTAAATGAATTAAACTACAAAAATGAAGTTTGGTCTCGGCTTGTTCATATACCAAATCTAGGAGAGCTTGATATTTAAAATTTTAAATTAAGCATGTTCTGTGAAAGGAAGGGCCACCGAGGAGGTTGGAAACCACATATCCTCAGTGGGCTCCATTTATCCTGTGTACTGTGTCACAGTAAGTGATCTGTGAGAGTGCGTAACCGTAAAAACAGATTAAAGCGCAAAAGAGAAATAGAGGGGACTTGATCAACGTAAGCCTTTCATGCAGGTTCTCCAGGATAAGGGAATTTCTTCTCTTCAGCCCTTCTCAGGGGACCATCATTCCAGTCTTGAGGAACAGCTTCACCAGCATATCCAGCACTGGCTCCCAGGAGAGTCCCCGAGAGCTTGCACCTCTGTTACAGTTCTCACCTTGCGACATTGTTGACACAAAAGAAGATAGAACTAGATACATATGGGCAGTACACATGCTACAGGTGGACTGCATAGATTATTCTGCATCGATATTTTAGACAGCCCAGATCAGACGTTGCAATTACTACAAACATTGATTTTGTTTAATATGAATATTATTTTGCACACACTCCAAGCCAGTTTACATTAGGAGTATTGGCCTAAGAAGAAACCTCTGAATGTGGTTCATTTAATGAGGTTGGAGCAAGAATGGAATTTTTCTTAGCACTAATGTCGACACTTGCATCAGTATATTCCCAAACATGATCAGATGGTCGCAAAAGTATGGCTGTACAAAATATATAAAAAATTATATGTATAAAATATATATATTCTAAGTAAACATTCCGAGGAGTTACACTAGAAACTGATATAGCAGGCATGCACCTTTTCATCGTGGCTAATGGGAGGAGTGCGGTTAGATCTTGTTTTTGACAGAACTTGACAGAGAAAAGCCTCAGAAAGAGCTGCTTCGTTGCTAAAAATGCCTACTTAATTATGCTGTAATGACATAGGTGACGCAGCGCTATGCTTGGGATAGTTTTCAGCTTGATTTCTTACTGAAAACATTTTTTACTCACTGGAAAAAATCTGGAACTTGTCAGCAGAAGCGTCGATTTCCATATATGTGTTAAAATCAATGGGCAACATAAACATGTTCAGAGGGAAAAGGTGTTTTGCAGTGCTAGTCGCAGCCACAGTTAGCTTGTATTTTATATACTGATATTTGATGGTCTTTTTAAAAAGATGGTTTTTAGATTATCAGCTTTATTAGAGGGGGGCTAACTATTTTTTTCTCTACCAGTATTCAAATTCCATGTATATTCAAGATTCCAGTTAAATATTGTTGGCATACATATACAATTTTTCATCTGTCACATGAATACAGAAAAAACTTTATTAGGTAAGATGAATTATCACAAATAACAACACTCAAAGCCAAAGTTTTATTGTATCTTAGCACTCAATGTAACCAATCTGCGGAGTGTTAGCATGCCAAGGCGAACTAAAACACAGACTTACTAACTCAATGTGGCTCTTGATCATGCTAGGCCCTGCCCACAAAAAAACTTTCAGTGCAGAAAAATATTACATTAAAAAAAATGCTAGCCTTGACCGTACAAGCATTGTAGGACCCACTTAATTCTATCAGAACTCTAGGGGCTGCGTGTTATAGAACACTACAATAAAAAGCACATAGAGCACAGCATGTACAGCATTATTGACTGAGTATGCAAACGAAAGACGCAAAAACACTCACAATTTCACCACTCACCTCCACAGTGGTGTGGCCCCCCCGCAGGATTGCCCCCCTTTAACGTCATTGTGAAAGCAATAGGACCAAAATAGAAAAAGACTGCGTTCAAGCAACCTGCAGAGAACAACTATGAAGGCTTATAGTGTCACTCGTGTCGGTATACAAAAATGGAAAGAATCGCTCCATTTCAGACAGAAAAAGACGGTTATGAAAACAGCCCAAAAAAAAATAACAAACCAGCGGCCCCAGCTAAAGTTTCTGAAATGATTTCTTTCCACTTGTTGAAAGAAAGTTGCGGAGGTTTATTTCACGACACTCTGAAGTTGTGTTCTTTGTTTTTTTAGTGGATGTTTAGACTGCAAAACCCACAATGGAGAGGAGCACCGATCTTCCCAGAAACACGAAGTCACACCTCGAGCCGCAACACATCTCAAGCGAATCAAACATACTGAAAAAACAGTATTTCCTAGTAAGTGGCAGATGTTTTATGTCTGTATTAAAAGCTATAAAACTAGAAGCCATATAGACAGCTCTTTACCAAGTGTGTACAGTTTATCAGTGTGCTGTCCAAGTATCTATAAAACACTCAGTGGACATTCTATCATGCTAAAACCAAACAATACTGGCGCTTTGTGTAGGTTTACAAATTACTGGTTTGTACGCCACCTTCTGTTTCGTTGCTGCATATTTCTTAGTCCACCCAAACCCCAAATGTCTATAATCCCTTGTCACATCACTGGAAAGGGTCCATTATAGGCGTTATTAACGTTAATATAAATTAGTTTTGGAGATGAACAAATTCTCAGCCCAGCAGTGTTGTGTTCTCTCAGAGTGCACGCTTACCTATATGTTTGAGGTTAGCTGATAAACTGAACCAACGATTGTAGATAAACCAGCCGAGACTCCATGTGTAGGTCGGTAAAAAGCCAGGTTTAATTTGGAGTACACAAATGAGGCGTAATGTGAAAGCAGTTTCTTACGGTAATGAAGAGATAATGGCACACCTTTGTGTAGCAGGCAAGTCCAAGTGCTTCGACAGCCCTTCTGGTGGACCTTCAGTCCCTCCGCATGAGAGTGTGGAAGGAAAACTATATCATCAGTGCAGAATATCGTGTGAAAGTTTAAAACTGTCCCAGTCTTTTGCATTTTAAATAATACCCCCATTGCTGACAATAAAGAGAGAAAAAGAATATTGTACCAGGGCTTTCTAAGAATAGATCCAACTTATCTACTATTTAACAAGATGCTGTGTGTGTTTTTTCCTGCGGCTCGGGTTTTGTCCTTAGTAGGGGAAAACAAGAAATGGTGGTTTCGCAGGACACTAATTGCAGTGCATGGTCCTTGATTTACTTACAGTGTGTGATGACTTTACCGTTGCAAGTCTAGGGCCAGTTAGTTAATGAGGGTGGTTTGTGGTCAATACGTTTTAACCTAACTTTTGATTTCAGCTTTCTAATAGTTTAATGAGCCTACACTGTGAATGTTTATAGCATTACCAGCTATGGTTAAAGATTCTGTACCTGTATCTCTAGCTAACTACTAGTATTCTGTTGCTTAACTTTCTTCAGTTTAAAAAGCCGTCTTATGAACAGTGATGCACTATAGTGTTATGGTGAATCTGATTTAGATTTGAAATACATATTTGTTTGTTTTTTTTGTAAATTATGTATTTTTAAATAAAAAACAAACAACTAAATATTAATGTATTCAAAAGTTCAATAAAACAATTTTTTTTTTTTTTTTTTTTTTTTTGAGATTTTGAAAGTGGACAATATGCTGCAGGCCCCAGAAATGTCCTTGTGTATGTGCAGGACAGACCACTGACAGTCTAGAAATCTCATTTTGCTGATAATTTGCATTATGCTGATTAGGATATTTCATCAGGTACCTCTCGGCTTGGTGTATGTAGTGTTGGCAAGTATCCCAGGCATTGAGAGCAGGAGATTTGAGGCCATCCTCGGCCCTGCTGTTTCAGGCAGGCTCCGTTTAGAGTGGCATTGCAGCGCACGAGCATACAGGCCACGAAGCTGTCCAGCTTGGATAAGGATGGGTGAGTTTCACAAACTCTACTCCAGCAGACACCTGTGTGCAATTCCAAAAAAAAAATCATTATCAAATCATTTATTTCTGCTGTTTTATGGCCACCCAATCCATTAAGAAATCTATTAAGAAATCTGGAACCACTTTTTGTAGGTTAAGAGTACTCTGATGTTGGGAAGCGCTGTTTTTTCTCCATCTTACCTCTTTGTTTATGTAAACAATGCACTCATGGAATTAATATTGAATTACACTAACCGCTTCGTCCTCACTGGCTGCAGCAGAGATGGAGCAGTTATAAAAGGGATGGCCATGGGAAGGCATGCCAACAGCATTAAGCTGGCTATCAGGAAAGGATGTATTGATCATCTCCTTGTAGCGTTTCTCTGCAAAGTCCCAGAACCTAGAAAACAGTCAAATAAACAGCATCTGCCCACAAATGTTTCGTAGCTAACTGGTTTCTACGTTCAAGAACTTTCCAGAACACTGACAGTCAACTCAAAAGAAACTCTAGGGTGCATCTCAGCTTTTGTCAAAATACATAAATTATTCACAAAGGAGGAGGGCTGATATGTTTCTTTAATGTCGCTACAAAACCGAATTTCCAGTTAAAAATGCGAACATGCGTAATACAGTAAATACCTTCACAATTTGTATGCATTCTTTTTGAATTCTGACACAAATTATTTGCTGACATTCCTTAAACTTAAACAGTTTCACAACAGGTACTATCAAAAAACCGTGGGTGACGACAAAAATAAATTTATTTAAGGTGTCCATGTTATATTTGTAGACGTTAACCTGCTGAACATTATTTGTAGTGTCCATGTTATATCTGTAGACGTTAACCTGCCTGAACATTATTATGGTAGTGTCCATGTTATAACCTGTAGACGTTAACCTGCTGAACATTATTTAAAGTGTCCATGTTATATCTGTAGACGTTAACCTGACTGAACATTATTTTTAAAGTGTCCATGTTATAATCTGTAGACGTTAACCTGCTGAACATTATTTGTAGTGTTCATGTTGTATCTGTAGACGTTTAACCTGCTGAACATTATTTGTAGTGTCCATGTTATACCTGTAGACGTTAACCTGCTGAAGATTATTTGTAGTGTCCATGTTATACCTGTAGACGTTAACCTGCTGAACATTATTTAAAGTGTCCATGTTATATCTGGTAGACGTTAACCTGCTGAACATTATTTAAAGTGTTCATGTTATATCTGTAGTAGACGTTTAACCTGCTGAACATTATTGTAGTGTTTGGTAGGATCTGTAGACGTTAACCTGCTGAACATTATTTGTAGTGTCCATGTTATATCTGTAGACGTTAACCCTGCTGAACATTATTTGTAGTGTTCATGTTATACCTTGTAGACGTTAACCTGCTGAACATTATTTAAAAGTGTCCATGTTATCTCTGTAGACGTTTAACCTGCTGAACATTATTTAAAGTGTCCATGTTATATCTGAAGACCTTAACCAGCTGAACATTAATTGTAGAGTTCATGTTGTATCTGTAGACGTTAACCTGCTGAACATTATTTGTAGTGTCCATGTTATACCTGTAGGACGTTAACCTGCTGAACATTATTTGTAGGTGTCCATGTTTATACCTGAGGACGTTACCCTTCCTGAACATTATTTGAAAAGTGTCCATGTTATATCTGTAGACGTTAACCTGCTGAACATTATTTGTAGTGTTCATGTTACATCTGTAGACCTTAACCTGCTGAACATTATTTGTAGTGTGTCATGTTATATCTGTAGACGTTAAACCCTGCTGAACATTATTTGTAGTGTTCATGTTTTACCTGTAGACGTTTAACCTGCTGAACATTATTTGTAGTGTTTTGTTATATCTGTAGACGTTAACCTGCTGAACATTATTTGTAGTGTCTGTGTTATATCTGTAGACGTTAACCTGCTGAACATTATTTGTAGTGTCTGTGTTATATCTGTGTAGACGTTAATAAGCCTGCTGAACATTATTTGAAAGTGTCCATGTTATATCTGTAGACGTTAAACCTGCTGAACATTATTTGTAGTGTTCATGTTATATCTGTAGACCTTAACCTGGCTGAAACATTATTTGTAGTGTTCATGTTATATCTGTAGACGTTAACCTGCTGAACATTATTTGTAGTGTTCATGTTTTACTGTAGAACGTTAACCTGCTCTGAACATTATTTGTAGTGTGTGTGTTATATCTGTAGACTGTTAACCTGCTGAACATTATTTGTAAGTGTTCATGTGTTATATCTGTAGATGTTAACCTGCTGAACATTATGGTAGTGTTGTGTTATTTCTGTAGATGTTACACCTGCTGAACATTATTTGAAGTGTCCCAGAGTTATATCTGTAGACGTTAACCTGCTGAACATTATTTGTAGTGTCCCATGTTATATCGGTTAGATTTTCAAACCTGCTGAACATTATTCGAAGTGTGTCCATGTTATATCTGTAGACGTTAACCTGCTGAACATTATTTGTAGTGTCCTGTGTTATATCTGTAGACTGTTAACCTGCTGAACATTATTTGTAGTGTCTGTGTTATATCTGTAGACGTTTAACCTGCTCAACATTATTTGAAGTGTCCGAGATATACCCTGTAGACGTTAACCTGCTGAACATTATTCGAAGATGTCCATTGTTATATCTGTCGACGTTAACCTGCTGAACATTATTTGTAGTGTCCATGTTATATCTGTAGACGTTAACCTGCTGAACATTATTTGTAGGTGTGTGTTATATCTGTAGACAGTTTAACCTGCTGTAAACATTATTCAAAGCGTCCTGTTATATCTGTAGACGTTAACCTGCTGAACATTTATTCCAAGTGTTCATGTTATATCTGTTAGACGTTAACCTGCTGAACATTATTTGTAGTGTGTGTGTTATATCTGTAGACGTTAACAGCTGCTGAACATTATTTGAAGTGTCTGTGTTATATCTGTAGACGTTAACCTGCTGAACATTTTTTTGAAGTGTTCATGTTTTTATATCTGTGGACGTTAACCTGCTGAACATTATTTGAAGTGTCTAGTGTTATATATCTGTAGACGTTAACCTGCTGAACATTATTTGTAGTGTCTGTGTTATATCTGTAGACGTTAACCTGCTGAACATAATTTGAAGTGTTCATGTTTTATCTGTAGACGTTAACCTGCTGAACTTTATTTGAAGTGTTCATGTTACACCTGTAGACTTTAACCTGCTGAACATTATTTGAAGTGTCCGAGTTTTTTCTGTCACTGAATATGTAACATGTATCAAATAATATCAAACATGTAACAAATAATCTGAACATCGACAACAAGCTTTTGTACATGTGCTGCTGACAGAATCTTTTAACTGGAGCTTAACTGTAATAAAGTTTGGTTAAGTTTAGGTTTAGGACTAGGTTTTGGGTTAGAATTAGGACAAGAAGCAGGATTAGGGAAAGGATTAGGTTTTGGGTTGAGGGTAGGATTAGGGTAGGGATTAGATTTTGGGTTGATTTTAGGGTTATGGGTAGGGTTAGGGTTCCGTTTTGGGTAAGGTTAGGTTTAACATATTGGAATTACTTAACTTAACATATCACCAATATATCCACTTAATGTAAGTCATGTGATTTTTCATCAGTGTATTCAGAGATGCTTCCCTACAGGTACTTCACTAATATGTTGCTGATGTCATGTTACTGATCCTCTGTTATGAGTTTATTAATCATGTGTAAAGGGCAACTCAAATAAAGCATTACTAATAATGTATTTGTGTGGGGGAGCCTGAAAAGTTCACCTGATTCGAGTGCCATAAGAGCCAAATCCTGAAGTAAGTTGTACCTTTACAGGGTGATGTAGGGCGCTGCTCCTGCCAATGCCAGAGAAGAAAGAAGATCGATGGAATGACTCTGCATAGGTGTCGTTTGACTGCCTGGGGTAGTGGTCAGGAAACCTGACATAAATCAAGAGAAGGACAGCTGCCTGGCGCAGGTCAGCAAGCACTGACAAAGCCCCCTGAAGAGAGAACCTGAGCCACCCTTAAAGCGCAGAGAAAATTCAGTGTATTCTCCTCCTGCCATGCAGACCTGCCAAAGAGAATGAACCAAAGATGATTTCTGGTTTAATTCTGAGACACACACGTGGCTTTTTTCCTCAGAGTTTATAACTGTAAATAAAATCTGACTGCAGGCTTGCTGTTAATAGAGATACTGTATCCTTGGCTACAGGATGAGTGCTTTATAGCAATAGCTTTTGTTCAGTCGAATGTGTAAAGAAGTCACCAGCAATAACAAATTGGCAGGGTGTTGTGGATTGTAATCTTCAATGCTACACCACATGTGTATCTCTAAAGAATATATTATTTATAGATAATACATATAGAATGTAGAATATTGCTGCGTTGGAACAAAACCTAATTTTTCCAAATGACTTATACAGGAGAAAAAAAAAGATACCCATTTACTTTCAATATAAGTAAAAAAAACACGTAATTTCAAGTATTTTGGGCCATTTTTGGGTTATTCATCATAAAAATTTACACAACAATGTAAGACTCAAAAGACGTGTCAATGCAGATGTAAATTGAATGGTATATAATTATAATTCATCAAATGTATCTAGCATGTAACTTAATCATTGTACCAACACAGAAACAACAGTAAAATGACTCTACACTTCAGTCATTCTGAATGAGGTTTACCTTGATGATAGTGCACTGAGCCCTCCCGGGGATCTTCCAGAACTTGTAGTTTGTCATGAAGGATGACGTTCCCGACCACAGTAGGTTTGTTGCCTGACAACCAGGCTGTTTGCGGGAGAAAGGCCACTGCCAGCTAAAACCAACACAGAGACAGACACAAATAAAAACAAAAGAAAACATGGTTATGTAAATGATTGTGTGTGTGTGTGTATATATGTCTGATATATGTGTGCACATTATATATAAATAATATATATATATATTATATATATATATATATATATAGTATATATATATAGTATATATATGAAAAAAGAAGCACCTGCATTGGTGACGAGGGTGAGAATACTTGAAGGAATGTCGTTCTTTAGGTGCAATGGGAGCCTGTAAATCCTGTCGGTTTGAAAATCAGATTTTGGATGTCCTGGAAACGGTAATACCAGTGAACTGGCATTAGACAATGGCATCTGCTGCACCAATCGCCCCCAGAAAAGACTTCGCTGACTGATCTACCCACCTGAGTCTTCAATGACCGAGGATCTTAGAACGGATTTTTAAAAAATTCCTGATGGGCTGAAAATTAGTATAGACATATGAAAACTGCACAGAAACTAAAACTGCTGTTGTATGTGACGGCCATTTAGATACAGCACTTCGTTAGTGCAGGTACACCATGTTGGCACACACACACACACAACCACACTTACCATGAACAAATAAATGATGATAACTACGATGTAGACTGATCCCTGTTTAATATTTATGACCTACAGACAATCAGACGTAAGGAGCCTCCCAGTTTAGGCTACTGCAACATGCCCAGACTGTCTCAGTCTGTTCTGGATTGATACAAATGTTCCTGTGAGATTATCCATCCCATTCACATCTTGCGATATTCTCAAGATTGTCTGCGAGAGGGGTGGATGTGCTGGAGTATTGACACCAGGTCTGTCGGAACATGGACCTCCGGACAAACAAATCTGTGACTAACATGCACTGACGAGGATGGTTTACGGACGGGTGGCGACACTGCTCTCGAGGGTTCGTGATCCACGAACCTGTAGTTAGTGGTCCGTTCGATTACAGCTAGAAGGACCTCATCCATGTCTGAAAAATTTATTAAAAATGCTCTTCAATTATTCAGTCAGTGATAATATGACAAAGTTAATTCACAGTGTGTAGATATTACGGTAGAGAAACTCACAGCAACTGTTGTCTTTACAGTGGTGCTGTGTGAGGGTTGGGAGGGTTTTGTGATATCAGCCATTTTTATCTATAGTTAATTTAAAAGCGTGTTCTCTATACGGTGTACTTTTGCTCCTTACAGAGCCGCCTATGATTTAACGCTATTGTATAAAATGACATCCATGGTGGATATCTTGCCTAACGCTTGTCCCATACATTAGCGCATATTTTGCATGTAATAACTCGGAGGTCTGGTTCTAGCAGATACTGTTTAAAACTGTGGAGCTCTGAACTGCAGGTTTCTCTCTA
Source organism: Prochilodus magdalenae (assembly GCA_024036415.1). NCBI lineage: Eukaryota > Metazoa > Chordata > Actinopteri > Characiformes > Prochilodontidae > Prochilodus > Prochilodus magdalenae. Next base: position 8,257 of record JAMWET010006891.1, on the reverse strand, counting down.
GAACATCATGCATTTGGCACCAACGCAACTTTAAATAAGGACCTTTTATTGCTCAAGCTATTGCTAATTCAGCAAAAAACTTTAAAAATCGTGGGGTTTATCCCCTTACCAGGCGATCGGCTTACCATCGGCAAGCGTATGTTCTAAGGCTTCGTTCTGCAACGATCCCCCACTCTCCAGCCTCACTCCCTGTGTCCTGGAAATTACAAACAACGATCAGTTACACAACTCGCTGTTTTCAGCGTTGCATAAGTTCAATAAAATGTCTCAAAATACATCAGGAGCTTGTAAAAATATAACATCCAAAATTTACTGACTGACTCAGTTTGAATGAATTAGCTTCCTATTTAGATTCAGTGTGCAGAGCAAAGTTTGTGTCCCTATTTGCCAGCTTTTTCTGTTGTTCCACTTAAAGTATTTAAGGTAGTACCGAGAAAGTTCAAACAAGGCGCATGCGCAATAAGAAGTTCCAGATTATCTGCACACTCCCAGGTGTAGACTTATATAGACAAGGAACGGAAAAAGTGGTGTGCACGTGTCTGTATATAATCATATGTTGTTTAAAATAAATGGACTGTATGAGATCTATAGTGTGTAAGCTAATAACCTTTATGTTTTAGGCTAGTATGGTCTAGTCAATGGGTTTGGAATTACAATTCGTACTGCTATCGTCCTCAACTGCTTTGGTCCTTTGGAGGCGGCTAACGTGATGGCGTTAGGGACCGAAAATAACCGCGGGTGCATTGTGGGAGGCTTCCGGCGGTTGTTTCATTCAAGAAGAGAAGGAGTAAAACTGGATTTAGATATGGTGCCCCAGCTATTAAACCACACATTCGTAGAGATGATGCTCATTTCATCCCTTAGAGTCAAACTGCTTTCACATATGAAACTAAACACATTCAGCCAGCTTGGGCTGTAAGGTTGTGATGTTAGTCTAAGAGTTAGGCCGGCTAGTGCTAAGGTGGAGTTAAGAAAGATTGGGGCTAAGTTGGAAAATAATTGCAGTCGATTTAGCTTTTAATTAATTTTTTAATATTTTATCTGGTAAGATGCAGAACCCCGAGAAGTAATGTTTGTACCGCTTATTGTTGGTAATTCGCCCTAAAAAACCCGCACAGTACTTTAGCTACTTTATTGCTGAAAGGAATTGTGGCTGTGGGTAGATACCTTGTTGGTCGTAATCAGAAAGGATCACCCTGCGTTTTATGTTTCTGGCAGTCACACATCGTGCGTTAAACATGGACGATGAGTCATTAGATGTTGGTAAGCTGGCTGTTGCCTTGTTTATTAAGTGCCTACTGTAGTTTAGAAGACAGGCGTGATGGATTTGAATGACAAGTGAAGATATGTTGGACAACTGACATTCAACATATGGAGGGCTGTTGCTAGTGTAGCGTCAGGTTCTTATTTGGGGGGCAGGAGTATTATAATTATCAAAAGAGTCCAAAAACTGTAGCGGTGTAGTTACATGTGTGTGTTTGGATGTTCACAGGGTTGGTTGGATCTAAAGAGCGATCTTAACTTAGAGGCAGTATGCTTAAATAGTGCATAAGTGAGGCATGCAACTGCTGAGGCACGGGTCCTACTCGACCGTAAAAAGCTTCATGCTCTAAAGGGGCCATTACTACCAACGTTTCACAAGAGAGGTCCCCTCTGTATCACTTAGTCATTGAGGCATGTAAAACATTCATGTATACATTCTTTACTGGTAGTTGAAGTTGGTTCACGATGTTCTCCAATTTTTCTTGGGTCGGTGCGTTGTGATGGGTACCAGGGGTCAGCATGTCCTACGCAGGCACAAATACAGCCGCTTGTGATTTTACTATCCAATTTCAGCGCAGGGCTTTTGTGTATAAAACTGATAAAGGTAAAGTAGTGGACAATCATGAAAAAACAAGATCCTTTTCCTGTTGGGGGCTTGACAGCCGGCTTTGTTTGCCCCACTTCCTGCCATAAAGAGATACAAAATTGACGAGATTCAGCCATAACGTGCAAGAAAAACAATGTGTCATTATGTCCCCCATCGTGTCATATAGCAATGACCATGTCAGTAGTGATTTTACATATTTAGGTGGAGAGAGTTTTTAATCGGCATTATCCCCTTGTCAATGTCTGGTTCGTATTACCTCAGCCACACGTCTGAACTCCTGGCTGAAGTTCCTCTATAACAACACATTTTTTGTACCAAAGGCTAGCTTTGGGATGGACTTTGTTTTACATTTAAACCATTTAATTAATTTAGTATGTTTTGGAAAATTCGGACAGGTTCCCCTTAAACACGTGAAATGCTTGGGGGAAAATATGAGCCGCTGGTAACGTCAGGCAACATCCAGGATATTTGTATGTTCTTTGAAATAACTTGATTGCATGTTAGTACATTAAGTGGGAGTACTACACGGGACGCATAATTTTATGGTATATAGATTCTTAGATGTTGGAGGTCAAGAATCAAGCTTTTATTATTTTTGAATATTTTGTTTTATAAATGTCTTGGTTACCTTTAATTCATAGTGCATGCCACAAGATTGTGTGATACATTTAAGCACGCCGTTTTTGCATGGTGGCTTTTTTAAAAGACTGTATGTAAAATGTTACAACACTCTTAAGTTTTTAGTGTTACATGATCCATCAGTGTCAACGTGTATGATGTCCAAACTGCGGTACACAGAAGACTTGATGAACACATGAATCCATCCAATGTCATTCAGGAAATAAATCCCAGGAAACTCAAAGTGACAGATTATGGCTAAAAAGAAAAAGTGTCAATTTGAAAGACATCAGTGAGGTGATTAAACCACCAAAAATGTATTTGTTTAATACATAAATCTAGATTATGAACCAATATCATGTCAAGTCATTTAGGCAGTAGCAATAGTATCACATTTTGGATCACATTTAGAATGAAGGGTGACTAAATCAATCCAGCATCTAACTTAAAAAATGTTAATAGATGTCTCATAAAATTCATTTCACATATCTTACAGAGAGAGCAAAGTACTTCTGGTCTCGTCTCAAATGGATGTGGACCTGGCTGATCTGACTTTTGAGGAGTTGTTGAGGTTCCTCACAAGTCTCAGAGACAACATCAAAAACAAGGACTTGGCGTCAGACAAAGGTAAAATACAAAACGGGTCACAACACTGTCCTCTAAGCATTACTAAGCCATTGTTTACAGAGTAATATATGTGGTATTGATGTATGTAGAGGCCTAAGTCATGAACCTGAATGTGAAATTTCTGCTAATTATGTTCTGTAATTATATTTTGATGAAAAAAAAGATGATTTGATTCCCTTATAATTTTTTAGGAATCCATTTGCACTCAAATGTTACATAAGTGTAAAATAAAACAGGTGCCCTTTTAAAAATTATGAACATGCCTATAAAATAAAAAATATATAATTGTCCTGTAGTGTGAAGAAGATAAGTAAAAACTTACGCTTTTCAATCTTTAAATAGAAGTTTTATTAATATGCAGTTCCTCATGCAGGTGGGCCGAAATAATATACTATATATTATTATATATATATATATATTATATATATATTATATTTATAAGTATATATAATATTTTAATATTCTGAATTGCTGAATTTTATCATGTTTCACTCCCCCTCCCTAGGCCAACCCACGCGACTTGGAAATGTAATGAAAGAAAAATGCATTATGATTCATTATTGACTCAGAATGCTTTCAGAATTCTGTCTCTATTTGTCACATTATCAGTTGGATATGGTAAACATAAGGGAAAAATATATACACAAGTTCATGATATACATAAAAATATAATAAGTAAAAAAAAAAATGACAAATAGCTTGTAAGATAAAGCAAACGTTGCATGACGTAATTCATTAGTTGATATACAACACATTATAGTGAGACCATTTGAAACCAGCTAGAAAGAACATTTTTAACACATTTCCGATATCATTGCCTGCAAAATGTCGCATAAAGCTGTCGAAGCCCTTACAGATGTTGTTTTTCTGTTCAGGTTGATTGTCCAAGCCCATGAATATCCTCCTGGAGGCTGACTTAACACTAAGTGTTGGCCTTGAAGAATGTTGCCATTAAGGAAGTGCTCATTAGTGAGGAGGTAATGCCACTTTGTATCAATTCTTTGTGCAGTATTTCCTAAAGGGCTGAAATGTTTTCTTGAACAACTCTGCTCTGCTTAGAGATTTACCCTGTAATTTTAAAGGTTCAAAATGTATGTGTGTAGACAGAAGCAGTTACGCAACAAATGTTTATTTAGCAAATTCCTTATTTGCTTTGATACTTGTCTATCTATATTAACCTCTTCTCAATCTCACACCTAAAGCTGTTTTAGCTTAGCGTCAGTTTCTGTGTAGCACTGCTATATGAAAAAGAGTTTGTAGATATTGTCTGTCACCAGCATTTAAATCCCACAACAGCACAGACTCCTTTGCTTTAGTGTTGTATCGATGGACCGGAAAACATAATTCAAAATATAAATAGGCTAAATGCTTCAGACTGTCAGATTGATTTTCTGTACAAAGGAAATTCATAAAATCTAGGCAAATCTGATTCATTTTTTTAAAATGTCTGTATATGTACAAAATGTATAACAAAAATAATTAATGTTCAGGATCAGTGTATGGATTCATAACCTCTGGATTGAACTGTATGAAATCTGTTACTAGTGGAACTCATTGGCTAACATTAATCTTTGTTGCAGACATTCTGACTGTGTCCGTATCAGATTCTCATTGTCACTCTGGGTCAAATGAAGGATGAACACTGTGCCAGAGGACGTCCTTTACATGAGGGACAGCTCAGGTTGTGTTATCTTGCCTGATTTTAGCATTTATAGTAATTTCCACCTAAAGGAGTTGCATATGAAAATGAACATAGTCAACATGTAAGCTTTGTTTAATACAGGACTGAACAAAGTGAACTAAAAGTTATTCAAGCACATAACATGACAAACTGATTGTCAAGGAAAACTAGCCCTGGCTATCTTTTTAGGTGTCCTCAAGAGTTTTGTTAGGGAGACAGTGTAGGCATCGAGTCTGCCTTTTAGTTACCCCCACGCAAGTGGAAAGCGAAGTAGCACTGCAACACCCTCGGCAAGAAAAACAAGTTGACATAAATAGAAGCAAAGCGATGATTACATTGCCTGATGCTTTCCACCACTGGAGACAGTCTTGGTGTTGAAAGGGATGAAGTTTGAAGACAGTGCTTCTTAAGACAGTGCTTCTTAAGGCTGGCAAATAAACTGGGGGAGGAGTGGAGAAGGGAGGAGGAGCTGGTGTTGAGTAATGGAATTTAACAGATTACATTGTCTTACATAGCACTTATTATAAGGAGTATTTCAAGTTTTGGTAATAAATGAACAAGGTCTTTGTGCGTGCATCTGAAAGCATATGGTTGATTACAACAGGACAATGTTAGTCACACAATATTTCCTTTACCAAAGTGCCTGTTTCCTTGAACCTGAGGCAGATACACTCATAAAGAAGACCAGGAGGACAGGTGCATATGTCATGCCAGTTTTTGTTTCTTTTGATGGGGACTGAATGTTAATAGTCTGATAAAGGAATGGCTGAAATATGTTTTAACTGTATCTGTAGCTGTTTATTGTGTCTTCATATAGCAGAGGGGTCAAGGAATGCTGGAGTCTGGTTCAGGACAACAGCCAGATTCTTCATCTAACAAAAACGAGACCCGTGTCGTATCTCAGGGGAAGTTTGACCAGTATATCATTGGTGGCTGCTGTCACCAGGAGGTACCAGTTGGCTCCCATGTCACGCAGTCCAATGTTTCTTACTCAACATCACGACTGTGGTCGCTGCCTGCCTCCTCTCTATGCACCTGAGGGCTTCACCAAAAAAACAAAACAATTTCTGGGTCATAATGCTTTGAGAGTGCGCTCTTCTCTGTCACTTCCAGCGGCATGGTGGTCTATGCTCCGTCTCATTCGAAAGAAGGCAAACAGTGGATGCCTAGAATGAGTAGGAAAGTCAGACTGTGGAGGGAGATTAGGAGGTGGGGTCTCTAGTGGAGAGCAGACGTGCTGTATAAAGGCCCCGTGTGGCGGGGTTTGAGTCTGCATGGATGATGTGCTGCAGTTCCTGCGACAGACTAAAAGCTTGGAATTCTGCACAGCCTCATTAATTTTCAGCTTGCATATCGCGCAGGTGGCTGCCAGACCGCCAGGCTCAGCCGCAACTGCTCGGCTCTTCTCCATCTCTTTCGGCTAACCAGTCTTGTTTGAGAGAGACATTAGATCGCGGCACAGAGCGTGTGTGGGTTTAGGGTATGTGGGAGGGGTGGGGTGTCTGTATCCCCAGTTCCGCTGTGTAATGAGGTGGATGGGGTCGAAACCCAAGGAGTTTCGTTAGCGCAAAGACCGGTGGCCTCACGGCTGTTTCTTAAGCACATCCCCCTTTCTTCTGCAGGCCTGTTGCGACTAGGTCAGGCACTGAAAACGGCTGTCACAAGACAGTAGGGACTCTTTGACAACTTGTCCTTCACAGCTGTCATCACTCGAAGGCTCGTGGTTGGCTGATCCATAAACAAACTTTTTTTTATTAAACGTCCGACCAGTATTGCTAAACATAAGAACCTGTGTCTACAGGGTACGATGAAAGAAATACCAAATACACATACAAAAAAAAATTATTAGTAACTAACATTTCACCATAACCTTCATCAGATTACGACCAAGTCCTTGTTTAGAAAGTAGGTACGAGGCATAACCGATATTTAACAAATGACAGGCGAGAACAAAACCACTGGACTTTTTCGCAATATTGGCTAGAGGTATGTGAACCGCTTAAGGGTTAGCCACATATATCATTTTCTTTCTCCCTGAGCCAGGCAGGATAGATTATGTGTACAATATGGAGGAATTTCAGGCGCAAGAGCAAAGCTTATCCTCAAGAGCACGACTTCTACAAGCAGCTAATAGGCCTTTCTCTCAGCATTTGGCTCATAGTAATGTTCAATGGAGTCCACGCATGAGGAGAACTACTACCAGGCAACAATGGTATGGATTGCAGTTTTGCAATTAAGACCACAAATGGGCTCCTCCAAAAGCTATTGCTACCACTCCATCGCATTTTGGCCCAAAGATCACATGGACAACGCCAGAAGGCTATTAAACGCATAACTGTTTTGGTGGAGGTACAGGACGATCCAAAACAGATCTTTTGGGGGATAAAATGAGAATGTGTTCTGTATTGGGAAAGGAAAACACTACTGCATTCTTCCCAGTCATTAAAACCTTCATCCTATCTGTTGAAATCCACTGATGGTAGGAACCATGGTTTGGGAGCCTGCCTTTTGCTGTATCTTGGGCCCGACGTTCTGGTCAGGCCGACGTGGCTTGCCGTCATTAATGAAACAATGAATTCTAAAATTATACCAGCAAATTCTAACGGCAAATATCAGGACATCTGCCAGACCTTGATCCAATAGAAATGTTGTAGAAGGTCCTGAAGCAGTTCAAAGTTCCCACCAACATAAGAGAAATAAAGCTCTTTCATATGCAGGAATGGCCTATAATTCCTCCAAGCTAATGTGCAGGACTAATCAACAGTTACTGGAATCGTTGGACTGGGCTGCAGTTTATTAACTGCAACAAGTGTGGTCCAACCGGAATACCGCAGAGCGCAAACGGTTCAACGTACTTTTTGACACTCAAAGAGATTCAATGTGATCATTTTTTCCTTCACATAAATGACAAGTACAAGGACCATATCTTGATTATTTTTGTCCTCATTTGTTTGTTTTGGTTGTCCCCTACTCATTACAATGTTATGAAGGCTAAAATTTTTCTTCAGAAATATCAGAAAAGTAATCTGAAGAGTTCAACACAATTTCCTGTAACACATATAGGCCAGTTAGTAACTTGTTACTTGTGTTTAAAATAGTGTAAGTGAGAAAAGGTAGCCTGGTGTCTCTGAAACATTTTGGACAGAAACATCCATAGTCTGGTATTATTAATTGTTGGAAGATTACTTCACCTACGCGCGCATGCTGGTTCACAAGCAATGTACAGAAATCACTTTTACGAGTAGGAGGTCAAATCCCCTTGAACTTTCCCCTTCTTCTAAAAACATGAGCTTCATGGAAACTTCACTAAATGAAGCTAAAATAGTGACCTAGAAATAGGTCATATTATTCACATAATCTGGAGATAGTTCTTCTTATTACATTTGCTATAACTGTTCATGGTTTTTCACTTCTTGACAATTTTTTTCAAGCATTTTGTGCCATTTATTTTCAGGTTTAAA